>OY759264.1:44921263-45036263 GCA_963662155.1 Lamellibrachia columna | reverse complement strand
ATGTATGTCGTTTATTCTTCGGGTGTTTCTTAAAATAAAATGAACTCGCATGTTGACATTACTTTATCATTTTCAAAACAAAATATATTTAGCATCGTTTAGTTTTAATAATTTACGAAAATCTTATGAAATTTCTACTAAATCTACTCAATTGAAAACAAACGTAGAATGATCAAATTTTATTAACATTTTAGTTGTGTGTGTTTATTGTGAGTGAATAACTTGTGTGGTCGTGCTTTGTGATTGCACCGGTAAATATAAAGTGCTTATTGTGAGTGAATAACGTGTGTGGTCGTGTTTATGATTGTATTTGTTGTAATTTGATATAACATCTTATCTTAAAACTTCTCGTGCAATTAATGTTTTCACGCGTCTAGTTTCAAACTCACTTTAAAAAAATCGAACCTAGCTAGCGTCGGCTACATCGTAACATATCGATTGTGAAAATACGTACTTAGTTTTGATTACATAATAACAAACTATGCAATTCGGCGATACAATGGCAACAGTGGCTATGTATAGTCGTTCTTTTTCTTTTCTTGCGTCGCTACACTTTTTAACAAACGTTTGTAACGCCGACTGCGCATATTACTTAAACTATCCTCTCACTCTATATACATATATTTGAACATCAACTAATTTGATTCGCGATGAGCTAAATAACTTGCAGAGGGAGCTTTAAACTGAAAATAGTTAACGGTACTATTTGCTACATGATTATTGCTGCGTATATGATAGAACTTAGTCAACAATGCGGTCATGATGACAATAGCTACGGATAAACGTTTAACAAAATCTTTATTACGGTAGCAATATAATGTAATGACTGATATTAAATTGGTTATACACAGGAACATCAATTGTAATTACAACGGTGTCCCTATTTCTGCGATGCAAATGAACTATGTTTAAATAAAATTACAATAAATATGAATGTGTTGTTTAAAGTTATCGAATTTCATTGTGTTGCATTATGTTGTTCATGTCAATATGGTAAGTATGCGATCGGGTGGATTAACATTGCGTTCACTCGTCTTACGCCCACTTCATACAGGTCTCCCTCGACCGGCTGTTACCAAAGCCGAGACCCCAAACTTAACACGGCTATTATTCACCTTCCTCGGCGTTATACAGAGCACTACAGCTGTCGGTTCCTTTTTCGGTTGTGACTTTCTATGCGTTCCTTCCCGATTGCCCAACTATTGTCCATGCCCTTTTAAAGCTTTTATCTTCTGATCCAGCATTTACTTGAAGGGAAGTTCTGGCTTCGATATTGGATATTATCTGCCTTGCAACTGCGAGTTTCGGTATATTAGAGAGCGCTCGTGAAGTAATTTGCTGAGTCTGCAAATAGTTAGTAACAATATTTAATCAACATGTAGTATCGTAGATGTTTTGACTGTCTTCCCCGACCCGTTGCTTGAATACCTCCTACCGGTCGGTTGATGATGACCGTCCGACCAACTCCATCAGCCAAACTAAATAACTTCGGTAGGAGAATTCATATAGTAGTTCAGCCAATCGCTAAAGCCGATGTGGCAACTAGTCGTCTCCATTATTACAATAGACAAAGCCTGCACCAATATTAGGAATTGACCCATGTATTGATAACTAGCGAAAGTTCTGCCAAAGAGCTTAAGCTAATCAGTATTACACTGTTGTGTTCAATTTAGGTGTTCGCGAATTTCTTTCTCAGAAGGAAATGTTCTTGTACATATAAATGCCAATAGCGAGACAACACATAAAAACAGATCAAACACATCATGCATACGTAATAATACATATGTGAATGAACTGTGCTAAGATGTGTGTGTGTTGTTTCACTCATCCTTATATGCACTGAACATTATAAATTGGGATCACGTCTAAAGCATCAATCGATAATTTATTAACATGTCCGAACCAAAAAGCAAATTTGTAGTAAACAGGTCGTGTCGTAATAAACATATATGTTAGATACATGAACACATAATACATATATGATTGAAACCTGGAGATTTGTTATATTGTATTATACACATTGAAATACACGTTTCTTTCAAACCGATAAAACTGGGATCACGTTTCAGTAGCCTCCAAATTTAAAATACGAATACGTTCAAGCCAAAAAGTAATTGAAGTAACCATATAGTGGCGAACATTCAAATTTATACGTGATTTGGGACATATGTTAATTAATGCACATAATGGCTTGATGGATGCAACACTAATATAATTGGTAAAAGCAAAACTAAAAGTTAGACATTCTTAGAATAAACCAAATATCAAACGTAAAATTCATATCCGTGCTTGCACATGATCCTGTATAACATAATTCTTTATCTAGAGTACATAACCATGGAACTTTCTACAGTTACAGTATGATAAGCCTTACAACGTTTGAGTTCCGTATTTTATGAGTAGTACTTGACACGTTTCTACAAACACGCCAACTTCGATAAAACAAGCGACTGTTATAAAAGCTGTCATAATACGGCACTCAAAGCAACATATGCTACGTGTTCAAATATTGTTATCTCAAATGCAAAAATTATAATGATCATACTCGCTAGTTCGAGTATTGCAGCACCGCCCCAGCTGTTATCCCTTCCCATCTCTCCTGATCGGCCTTCCTGTCTCTACTGAGTATCCTCCTGTGCCTTCATTACATCCTCTGCCTTCCTTACAATATATTACAGTATTAAATAAGGTCAAACCTTTTCTGCCATAAGCGACCGCAAGGTGGATGACCGTAAAGTGGTCTTTTAATACAGGTGGCATATTAATGTAGGTAAGTTACCAAAATAAACTCTTGTGGAAAGAGGAGTTGATGAAATATGATATCGTAAATGAAATGTGGTAACTTAATGCAGGTGGACGCTTCAGCAGGTTTGACTGTACATCGTACTGTTATGGATCCAATTATTGCTACCACTCAATGATCAGCTGTATGAATAACATGCATTGTGTCAATAAGCTACATGATTCATAACATCAAACGTTTTTCAAATATTTTCTTATTGTGAAGCATTCGAGGGTGTTCCTAATAACTTGATGTTTGCTCTAAAACGTTGGTCGCTCAAAGTGATTCCTACGAAATAAAAATAAAAAACAAAACCTTGGTTATGCCTACATAATATTACAAGAACACATATTAAACGTAACCTACGAAACAAAAATAAAAACAAAAACGTGGTTATGGTTTTGTTTTAATTTCCATTGCATAGGTTATGCTTAAGATACAGTAGACGGTGTAACAATAAACAAAATCCACGCATTCAAGTGCAGTCTAATTATGTTCTAGCTATCAAGATATGTAATGTTAGGCAGAATAATGATCTGAAACGTCAAAAAACAGTCCCTTTTTGGATTAGGGTCTATGCTGCTGGATAGACTCCATTGGAACAGCCGTCGTGCCATGCGGCGGTCGGAGTGCTTTCTTCAGAGCCTTCCAAAACCTCTCCTCTTCTCTTTCGTTCCACTCAATAAACGTCTGGGTCGTCAGGAGGCATCGCATAACAGCTGTTTGGTTTTCCGGTGAAATCGTCTCAAGCAGCACGAGAATGAGACTCTTGTGCCGGTTTCCAAGGCAACGGTTGTTCGCCATCGCCAACTCCATCTGACACCAGCGACTCTTGGCGAAGCTATTGGAGAGTACGACGATCACCTTTCGACTCCGCTCAATGCTCTCAATGATGTTTTCGCTGATCTCTCGGCCGGCCATCCAGTCTCGCTGATGAAGGCACAGTCGGTAATGACCTTCCGACTCGAGTCGTGGCAGCAGACTTCTGACGACCCAGACTCGGTCATCGCTGTTGTGGGCCACGAAGGCATCATAGACATAGCTGTTGCTGTCAGCCAGTTCCGTGTAGCAACGGCATCTTGATCGCATTAGGTAAAAGTAGTAACGTATGTACCAGCGTCCTCTGTACGCCAGAGAAAATAATATGGCTGTGACGAAAACTGCCGCCGCGGTTGCTAAGGTGATGTAGAGATCAGTGCGCGAGGTGCAATCTTCTGGCGTCAGTTGAGCACGTAACATGGGCCTGCCTTCTACGGAAGCAGGCGACGCGCATGTGTACAATGATGGACTTCCGATGTGGATTACGAAGATGTTGTTGTTCTGCACATATTCAATAAACCACGCCAGGTCGCAGTTGCAGGCAAACGGGTTATGTGACAGGGCGAGCTCACTTAGTGATGTCAGCCGAGAGAACGAGGCGACGTTTAAATGTACGATCTTGTTTCGCGCCAAAGTGAGTAATCGCAGTTGTCGCAGTGGTGCAAATACATCCGGGTTCCATGACGTGATCGCGTTGCTACTGAGACTAACTCTTCTCAGTCGCGTTGTATTGAAGAACATTTCGACGGGCAGAGCTCCGATCTGACACCCGTTCAGATAGATATTTTCTAAACTAGTAAGATTTTGCAGGATAGACCGCAGCTTGTCTGGGAGACGACCCATGAAGGTGTTCTGTGAAAGATCTAGTTCCTTGAGGCGAGTCAAAGGCTGGAAGAATAACACGTAGTAGTTTATACAGCAAGACACGTGCTCAATAAGTAAAGCAGATACCCGTCAACTAAAATATTGTGTTGTGTGCAATGGGCGTTACTACATTTTGTCAAAGGTGTGTGAATGTGAGTTCAAACTCAACAGTAAAACGTTTCCTTTGGTGACATGTTGTTGCTTACGAGAGCATTGGCGCATCCTTTTTTCATAAATGTTGCATCATTATTGTTTAAGTTTGTTAGATAATATCCGAAAGGTTTAGCTGGAGAGCATTTAACTCAAGAATATTAACAATAATTAAATCAATCTCTATTAATTGTATTAGTATATTACAAAACAAAATTACAATTGCCGCAAAATTAATTGTTATGGGCATTTGATTAAAATAAAATAGCAATTATATGTCGTTTGTCGATTATCGTGCTTTATTCTCTATACATAAATTGAAA
The DNA here is from genome assembly GCA_963662155.1 of Lamellibrachia columna. Classification (NCBI taxonomy): domain Eukaryota; kingdom Metazoa; phylum Annelida; class Polychaeta; order Sabellida; family Siboglinidae; genus Lamellibrachia; species Lamellibrachia columna. The sequence continues at coordinate 45,031,325 of OY759264.1, read as the reverse complement.
CGTGTTGCCTATAAGAACACAATTTAAACTTACTCTTTGTTTAATATTGGAAATGCAAGTCCCAACGATACGTCAATAACATGCGACGGCATCCCTGCATGTTCACAATATATGTTTTGCAGTCTTTCGAAAAAAAACAGGCAAGAGTTTACATGACCCCCCTCACTCCCCCACTTAATAAATATGACTTGCAGTACGAGTGTCACAATATCCTCACATACCACAAACGCTAGATAACAACGGAGCAGTATTTTTTTAGCCAACTGGCTCGAAGAATATCTTGGTCACCCACACCGTACATGTCATTACATAGCATAAGTATATTTTACCAAAACATCGCTGTGATACGAATATGTTCCATTTTTCGTGACTTCGGTCAAATATATATATATATATATATATATATATATATATATATATATATATATATATATATATATATATATATATATATATATATATGACCGAAGTCACGAAAAATGGAATATATTCTTATCACAGCGATGTTTTGGTAATATATACTTATGCTATGTATAGCATATATATATATATATATATATATATATATATATATATATATATATATATATATATGTGTGTGTGTATGTATAACATATTATATATATGTATATATATATATATATGTATATATATATATATATATATATATATATATATATATATATATATATATATATATATATATATATATATATATATATATATATATATATATAGTAACGAAAAATGGAACAGTTGTGTAAAGTAGATAAGTAGAAGATAACTTACTGCCTTTTTTATTATATAGGATGATGAAATAAACCATTCACATTTTTGTGTCGCCTCTGTCACATTTATAAATACATGTGTCCTGCAAAAGTTTCGACAATGATATTTTTTGTAGAGGTGTATTATAATGGTAGTGATCAGATAAAAATAGAAATGTTAGGTTTTCCATCGAAACTATCGAATTATAGCGCTGACAGTATCAAATTGTGCCCCTTTTTGAAAATACAGTTGGAAAATTCCACCCAACATAAATTTGTTGACAGAGAGCTAATTTAACTGTCTGCCTATGTCCTACACCTCACACCTAACTCAGCGTACCTCTCATCGGGCACTGGTTTTCATATATTCCTTTCTACAGGACAAAAACCCCTGTGTGATATATTAATTGTAAGAAACGCGACATAAACGACAAGGTAAATAAAAGTAATCTTTATTTTTAAACTCTCTCTGTTCTTGGTTGGACTGTTGGTTTACATGTTCAAAATCACTTTCTTTTTCATTAAATATTATTCAAAAATTACTTTGATAAACTTAATACCTGGAAATCTGACTACGTGTAAATTGGTATTTCCAGACTTGATTTACACAAAGCTTAATCTATCACAATGTTAGGACCTGTCATGTTTGTGGTGATTCTCCAGGACCTCATTGTCTACTTTAAATGCTAATTTGATCATCTTAAGAGCTGGAACTGCAAGGAGATCCACTCCGATGAGGTCTAGTGGGGAAAAGAAAAGTAAATGCGTGGACGTCATCAGTGTCATCCTTTCTGGGCCACCGGATCATTGTCTCCTCATTAGTCGTGAGCTGGACAAAATAGCAAATTAATTAAAAGAATGAGACTATGATTATGATAAAAAAATTAATTTGATAGGTAATTTGCTGTATCAATATTCAGGACGTTTCAGTATTCTAAATATATAGGTTCTAACTTCTATATTGATGAAAGAGGTCTACTCATTTTGTTATCATTAACCATTATTTCTAGGCTCATTAACTATGTTTTTCGCGTGATTCGTTAGTGAAAACAGCAAACCCAATGTATGATATAAGCAATATGTAGAAGAACATATTGCATCCTCAGTGGGCCCAAGAACTCTGTCAATGTAGAATCTTTCTATATAATCTACTGCGTAATACTTCTCAGCTTCAATGTCAACATTCTCTGTGGTGGGAAGCTGAAGGAAAGAAAGTAGGTTCACTGTTATTCCACAAAGCTCTTGATATTTGTTAATTAAATGTTGTTATTCAATACATATTAATAATTTGCCTTGCTACTTGTAGCAGTAACTGATGTGGATGGTTTTTCTTGGCCTGTCTCGGCTAATAACACGGCATGTTCTGCCACTGCTAATTTACAAGTTAAAGAAATGGTATGTGTTATAATAAAAATATATCTAACTTTTAAGACATAGCTTATTGCGCCCGGGCTTTTTTTAAATACATTATCAAATAAATTGATTGATTTAATATAAAGAATATTATTTAAGTCAGTTTAAGGATACGTTGGTCCCTTTAAGATGTTTTGATCCTTGGTGCAGCCATCGCAGTAGCACGACAGGGAACTTCGCTTCCACTTCACCTGCATTTCTGGTGGACCTGATTGAATGAACAGATTGACTATTCTTTACAGCTACAGCTGTACCTTCTCGATTACGATCCCTGAGTATATCATTGGATGGCACGTAGAAGAAGACACGGCGTTCTAACTTATCTCGACGTACTTCTGACAGTATGGCCTTGCAGAAGTTGTAGAATTCCTTTGCTGTTTGAACTGGGTTGTTATGATCCTCCACAGTCTCCTGCCCTTAGTCTTTGGAACAGCGCCCAGGGCATCAGCATCATCATCTCCCTTTCCTTCATATGATTCGTCGCGTTGTCCGTCAAAGTCATGATAAATGTAATGTTGACTAAGGTTATTGACTGTATGGCGTGACTTGAACTGTCCTATGCAGCCATATGTGACCTCATACAGACTGGATATAATGACGTTCTTGAGAAAGTGTATTCAGTGTCGCTTTCTGGAATGCATGGACTGCATGGTAATCATGAGTAATATGCGTAGTTGCGAAGTGGGCAGCTGTGATTTTCTCTGGCAATACAACAGAACAATTCTCAGAAAAGTCCCGCGGTTATGATAACTTCTTTTTTTTGGAAGTTTCTCTTTCAGCTTTCTCAGCTGTTCTTTTTGCCAGTCAGCAAAAGCAACATGTCGATCTTCTTCCAATTCATCTGAAAGTTCAAGGAGGATTCCTGCTTTTCTGACGAGCTTTTGCATATACTTATGGTATATAATGAAATGTGCGGTGTGGGTGACGAAGATATTCATCGAGCCAGTTGCAGATATCTAAATATTTGGGGGTTATCTTTTGTTTTACATGGGTAATTAGCATAGTGTGTGGTGCCATCTGCATGTTAAAATAACATTAACAAAACAGATGTACACTCCATCCAACTATGAGTAGATTGCCATCCAATTGTTGACAAAATAATGATGTATTGACAATACAATGGTGGAAAGTTTCCAAAAGTAGGCATCTGTTTGTGAATATTTAGTTAATAATATGTAATATCACATGGCTCATGTAGTTTTACTTTTTTCTTAGTGTAATTTCAACCAAAAAAAACATGGTTTATAAAAGTTTAGTTTACTCACAGGTGACATCATCATGCTCATAAAGCATCTCATCTGTAACAATCCAATCTTACCATTTGAAAGTGTCCTGACCTAGTACCTATTATTGTAACTTAAAATATTTTTCATACCTATACATCTGGACATATGCCATTTATCATATAACTGCAAATAAAATTAATGTAATACAGCAGATTGATCATTCAGGTACTTATGTCGCTTATGTCGCGTCGCGTCTGTCACAGTGTGACAAACGAGATATTTTGAGGGACGGGATTAATTAATCCTTTGCTACTTCATAAACCACCTCACTGATTAATGATTTTGTAGATGTGAATTGCAAATGGTTCAAGCTATATATAGCATATTTTTTATATTTGTGTCCCTCTTACTTTTCTGGGAAAACAGGGTGTGACAGACGCGACATAAGGGGACGGAAATTTATTCACAGTTTTCCACCAACAAAATCTGTATGACTTATAATGTTTGTTCAATTTCTATGTTTTTGGAAATCAATTGAGGATGGGTAGTAAGGCATACAACATATGTTCATGTTAATTTAGCCACTTACCTTTTTTAAGACAGATAGTGATACCTCATACCTCAATGACTAAGCAATGGGTGGGAGTAGACAGTTAATTTGTTCACACAAATATACCTAGGAGTATATATTAAAAAAAAAAAATTAAAGGAGACATCCAGTCCTTCGTGTAATTGTTGTTTTTACACATGAAATGCCATCGTCGAAAGTTTTTTATATTTTTATGCAAAAATGTTAGGCCCTCAAATAGCTGTTGAAGAGGCAAATGTTGATGAAGCTTGCCAAAACTGTCTTTGCTGAAAGATGCTGAAAATATTAGTGTAATCCGTATATATATATATATATATATATATATATATATATATATATATATATATATATATATATATATATATATATATATATATATATATATATATATATATATATATATATATATATATGTATATATATATATATATGTATATATATATATATATGTATATATATATATATATATATATATATATATATATATATATATATATATATATATATATATATATATATATATATATTGCGACTACGGATTACACTAATATGATCATGATGAGAGAGATGACTCATTTATATGTACTTTTTCATAGTTACCTACAATTACATGCATACATATTCGTATCAGAGCGATGTTTTGGCCCCGTTGTTATCTAGCGTTTGTGGTATGTGAGGACATTATGTTTTGCCTGTTTTTTCGAAATAAAATGTATCACATTAGACCTGACCATCAAGTATAACAGTATAATATAATATTGGCTAGGCGTCTTCTCCTTGATATATTTTATGTCTGCGTTTTACTTTATAGCTGTGTTCCCGTTGTATCTAACCGGCAGTTATTCTTAAACATAAAAATCAAATATTACAAACCTGGAATAGTGACGCATATTCGAACATTATATCGTTTCGAGCCAGCACCAGTTTCTCCAATCTGGTCAGAGTGTCAAAGGTTCCAGGCCAGTACCTACTGATCTTATTCTCACTTAGGTCGAGTGTCGTCAGAACGGACAACGGTTTGAACGCGTCAGGGCTGATCCTGTTTATGTTGTTATTTCTCAGATAGAGCGTCTTGGGATTGGTGTAGCCTACCAGCGACTCCGCGTTGATCTGCTTGATAGAATTCCTATCCAGATTGAGCAGGAATAAATTCTGCGACAAACCGACTAGTTTGGCTGACGGTAGCTCGACGATATTGTTGTGTTCAAGGTTCAGGTAGACCAGGTTGGCAAGATTCTCGAACACGCGGTCTTCCAACAATGTAATTCCGTTGCGGCTCAGGTCTAATGATGTGAGATTATGTAGGTTGCGAAAGGTACCACTCCTGACCGAGGCGATGCTTGATTTTTTCAACCCAACCGTCTTGACGTCGGTGTCTCTTAGTCCATCGAATAATGACGCCGACAACTCGCCCAAGTTGAGATTCCACAAAAGAAATTTTCGAATTGGCGTTCCTCATAGACCAAGTAACCCTTCACGCAGAGCCGAATGTTCGAGTGGATTTCCGGAGAGTATCAACACAGTTATGTTGACGAGCGGACGGAACGCCCCTCTGCTTATGAAATACAAATTGCATTGTTTCAGGAAAAGGTGGTGGGGCCCAGAGTGACGTAAGTGACGGAATGTGTCGTTCCCTAGTGACGTCAGGTTCGTGCCCGATAGAGAGAGCTCATTTAACTGCGTCAAGTTTTCAAATTCTGACACAAGGGTTATGGTCAAGTGATTATTATAAGCGATGTCTAGGTTGACAAGACGCCTAAGCGGATGCAGTAGCTCCTCGGAGATAACCTTCAATTTATTTCTTGCCAGAACCAATTGAACAAGATCGGTCAGTCTAACGAATATGTCTAGTGGCAGAGCAGTAATCTCGTTTTCAGTCAAATCCAAAGTAATTAACTGTGACAGATCGCTGAACATGTCGGCAGACAAATGGCGCAGTCTACATCGCGACACACGCAGCATTTTCAAAGAATCCCGGAAAGGGTGAAATGTCGCCCGAGATATGTTACTATGCACCTACCGCACAGCTAAAACATGAAAGGGTCATGAAAGACCACAAAGTTAAATGTTAATTCCGCTTTATTTCATTGTGTGAATTGTTTGTATAAGTGAAACTAAATAAATGATTATTGCGTATGCATAATATACGCTTACAAAATGGTACTCATAACTGGTGATCTAGAATGAGAGTCCCATCGTGAGGCGCTGTTTGACACTAAAGCGGTTGTGAGAGCGAAAGACGGTGGCGCTACCTCGCGGAGCGTTATTAATCGAGGCTATATATATATATATATATATATATATATATATATATATATATATATATATACATATATATATATACATATATATATATGTGTATGTATATATATATATATATATATATATATATATATATATATATATATATAAACATGTACTGAACGAGAGCGACAGGAACATTTAGTAAATTCGATCGTAATGCTGAATTAGTTCACACACGTATCAACAATAACAACATCCCAACCACATTTTGCGCAGTGGTGTTTGTGTTTGCACACCGTACAAACTCTAGTTGCACGCACTCACCGTCTAATGATGGTGACGACGACTAATATGATGACAGTGACGACGACTATTCCTCCGAAACCCACTCCTACTTCCAAAGCGAACCCTGCAAGTTCGGAAAAAACGTCAACTGAGTCGCTACCAGAAACGTCACGTATTTGATTTCCTCCTATGAGTGTGTGTGAGAGAGAGAGGGAGAGGAGAGAGAGGGGCAGAAGGGGAGAGAAGGGAGAGGGGAATAGGGGAGAAGGGGAGAGCGAGAGAAGGGGAGAGGAGAGAAGGTGAGAAGGGAAAGTCGGGGAGAGGAGAAGGGGAGATATTAGGATAGAGAGGTAGGGGGAGAGGGGAGACGGAGAGGGGGTGAGGGGTGATGTGAAGAGGGGAGAGGAGAGGGGCAGAGGGAAAGTGATGAGGGGTGAGGAGAGAAGGAGGGAAAGAAGGGGTGGATATATATCCTAGTTTAAATAAAAACGTGAACCGTAAGAGAACAAAGCCTTGTTCAAAACGAGATCGTAAGAACATCTCCTACGCCCGTAAGAGCATCAACTTTCATAAAACCCGTAAGATCACAGTTACACCGTAGGAGTTGGCCCGAATGTGTCTGACTGCATTAGCCTAATAATCTACGTGGTTTCAGGTGTTTTGTGTAATTACGAAAATAATGTTTAGTATTCGAAAATATTCCAACGACGACGAACTGATACTGATGGGTAAAAGTGCTTTGGAGAACCGAGACACGACGACATTGATTCTCTGTCTACTGCGTGTTACCTCACCTATATTTCCATTATTGGTGGAGCCTGGTGGGGTGATTTGTGCAGTACAATCAGCATAATACCCAGTACTGGTGTCAATATATGTAACCGTAACACCAGCAGAAGGTGGTGTAGGGATCCACGAGTAACGTTTACGGGCCTTGTATGCTCAATGCACGCGTTGGCGTCAAGCATATCGACACATTTCGCGTCGTTCTCGCAGTCGTGGTCGGCAAAGTCGTCGTCGTTCGTGCGACAGTCAGTTCTGCTCCAGCCCGCTAGGCACACGGACTTGGTGTCGCCATCTACCGTATATTTGCACAGATGGTCGTTCGGACACCGGTCGTCTAGCTCGCATTCATCTGTAAATTTGTCAAGGAATGTACAGTTTTACTTTCGAAACTATGTATCGTTTTGATAGTCATCCAGTAACTTTAATATTATCATATCATTAACATATAACAGTATAAAAAATCTAGTTCAATTTATGCCACCTTTTCTTGAATGAGATGCCACTGTCGACGACTATGTATAAGTTATTTACTAAAAAAATATTATTTTAATTGCGTATACAAGTCTTAATCATGTCCATGTCTTCTCAAAACTAATAAAATCAGACGATACAAACGTCACAGTCTCACGTACCAATGCAAATTGTGGTTTCGTATGTAGTATGTAAACACTGGCATTGGTGTTTCTCGACAGAGGCGGTCGTTGCAGTGACGTGATTGGGCGGACAGTTATCACAGGTCGGTCACCAGTCGTGTCCTTGTACGTGGTTTTTGAACAGACTGCAAAAAAATAAATAATAATAATTGCTTTATTCTCTGATTCCATACAATATACAACCAGGAACCAATCATGGTTCCAAAGTTTGGAGTTAACATAATGAATTAGCATGGTTACGTCATCCCTATGTAGAGTGAACATACACCAGTACTTCCAGATAGATTCTGGACACGGACTTCACATCACTGTTGATAATTCTGCAAATAATTTTTGTTAGGAATGCAGTCGACATGTAAATCTATATGTCAAATGTATAATAACCGCAGCACAGTTAGGCAGGTTATTGTCAACAAACATTTCACTAGCACTACAATATATGTCTAATCCTAGCACCATTCGCAATATATTGTAAGACAGATGCACTTTGTAATTGCGTGGTCATGAAAGACGGCGAAACATGAAATATTGCCCACAATTGCGCGTAGTCGACCTGTAACTGTGGCAGATACTACTGTGTTTATAATTGCGATAGTGATGCTAATAAAAATGAAGTTATATGTGTTTAGATATTGTTCGCATATCTCCTCACAGGGCAAATGAATGGGTTTCCACGCTTTGAATCGAACAAACACGTCAAGTTTGAACTTCACACCACCCTCTGTTGGACAGTTCCGTAAAATATCCTAATTTTGATTGTTCTGACTTAATCATCATACTTAACGGATGTTACATTTAGTTCACCTTCTGATCAATATAAATGCATTTCTGCACCAAACCTTTTGTAGCGACGGCATTGGTGATGATGTTGCGTATGAATACATCATACATTAAGGCTGAACGCTAACGGGAGGGTAAACAAAGAAGCGATGGCTCGGTGGTTAGAGCGCAGGATTGCCAATCGAGTGTTTCTGGGTTCGAGAACACCTGCTGCCGTTTCGGAATTTAGGCAATTTCGTTTACCCCAACGGAAGAAACACCAAAAGCCGTAGCTAGGTCCCTTCTGTATGTTTTGCTAGGGGAAGTAAAAGTTCCACACAGTTGGTAGTGAATGAGTAACATGTCGTGGACTCACAGAGCTGGTGATCTCTATATTATGTAAAACTAACTAAAGCTACTTCTGCGTTAGCCCTGGAAAAGTCTGTTTGGGGTATAAGACACGAGTCTCTTTCTGTCACCAAACCTCTTGCAATTGGTCTTGTTAGAAGTAGACTGTAACCAGCATTCTCTGCTCACACCTGAAATACAGTCCAGCGGCTTCGATCATCTTGTCGTAATCCAGTTTTCATTCCCAGTGTTAAGACTAAGAGCTATCTCGGTTGTCGCACTAACTCCGTGGAAATCATTAATAGCTTACAGTCGGCAGGAAATACAGAAACATTTCATTTTTAACTAAAAACCCACCTGGTTAAACTCGCTTTTCCTCCATAGCTCCTCAGCGTAGTGGTCCAACTGTTGACGACTGGATTTGTTTAACCTCCTAGAAACTGTGTAACTCTTTTGGTGCGCTGCTGAGCTTGGGTTTTCCGATAATAATTGCGCAATATAAGTTTTAATGTGCATGGTATTGCATAACACATGCAAGGATTAACTCTGGACATCACCAACAACCACCTGTGCACCATCCGTCGTGTAAGTAGTAGCCCTCTTCACATCGACACTGGGTGACGCCTCGGAGGATGTCACACTGACACACGGCGTGAGTGATACAGGAATATTTGCACAAGTCATCATTGTCAACACAGAACCACTGTGGTAATGTATCTAGAATAGAAACGGTGTCCTGTCTTATGGTATCGTAGGGTGAGGTAAGACGCCCAGGGTAAATGGACATCGTATGCGTGAAAGAATCATTTGGGTATGGAGTAGTCTCCCTTTAGGTAACGAAACCTCCCGCCAGTGACTAGTCAGTCGACACAGCGAGGCCATTATCGCTTTACTGCGACTCTGTAACGCGCACTCTTGTATGTTCTTTTCACCACTTCGGTATGTACTAAAACACGTTCAACACATCCGTTGTGATACACTCATCATGAGCTTTAACATGGAGCAGTCGGCAAAAGACCACGAGCTCGAACTAAGACGTTAAACGGTCGGTTTGTCTATGAACGTTAATGGCAAAATGGAACGAAAATCACGAGCTACCAGTAAACCTAGTGCCGCGGAGCTTCCTAAATACCCGCGAGAGCGCGCCACTAGCGTTGACATTAACCAAGATCCGCGCTATGACGCCACAAACGCACCAGACTGGCTTATCACTTTCTTGTCAAAGCAAGAAGAACGCGAGCATAAACTCGACAGCTGGAACAGGAACGGGAGCGCGCACACGATGAAAGACATGAACTGTCGATGCGTCTCCTCTGCGAGACCCTTGACAGACGTGTCCGCAACAATTCACCACCGCATGAACGCAGCAACGGCGCTAATGACGAGTCTAATGATTCACAGACTCAACGCACTGAGACCAACGTCCCGCGCACTTCTACCGGCCCACACGCTAAAACTAGACCACCTGAGCCAAAGGCAGCAGATATAACATTACGAGAACTAGCAGCATGGAGGCGATCATGGGAAGATTTCATAGAGCTAGAACACCTCGACCGTCTCCCAGCACGCCAACAGAGAGCCATGTTGCGCACCAGTCTCTCTATTGAAATGCCTGCTACATTACAATTGGCCATCGGTATAGACAATGATGATATAACCGTCACAACGATCTTAGACCGAATCCAGGAACATGTTCGAGGCAAACGAAATGTTACACTGGACAGGGTCGCACTAGAAGAACGGAAGCAAGAGGAAGGCGAGCCATTCGACCAATTTTATATTGCCTTACGAGAGATTGCCAACAACGCAGATTTTTGCCAGCATTGCATAGACGATCGTCTTACCACGCGAATTATGTCGGAAATTCTTGATCCAGAAACAAGACGAAAGTTGTTAACATACAAGCATCCCCCTTCTCTGCAGACAATAGTTGATTTCTGCAGGAGTGATGAATCAGCAAGGAATGATGAAGCTACACTTGCGAACAATGACCAAGGTCACACGAAAATAGACAAAGTTGGCAAGAAAACATGGCAGCGTGGTAAAACTAGAAATACCACCACTTCAAAACACAACCACAGATGTGGTTATTGTGGCAAATCGGCTCATAAAACGAGTGATGAATGTCCTGCTCGACGCAGCGAGTGTTCAATCTGCAAAAAAAATGGGTCATTGGGCTACGTGTTGCCGTCAATACAAAAATATGTCGACCACAATGAGTCAGATTCGCGTGCTGGACATTCTGGGAATGAAAAAACACCGTCGTGCTCCACGCATCAAGGTACATCTCCACCATAATGCTGATGACAGTTTCATCACAACAGCACAGGCAACACCACATACAGGGGCTGAAGCCACTGTTGCAGGGCTTGATATACTAAAACAAATAGGTTAGACATTGGAAACACATGTCGCCCACCTGAGGACACAATTATTGCTGCTAATGGGTACATCATTCGAATACGTTGGCACAGTAGACCTTCACATTCATGCAGCGGACAAATCTATGAAAGATACGGTTCTTATTTGCAAAGAGCAAAAATGACTTCTGCTGGCTTGGTATGTTTGCCGAGAGTTGGGAATCGTGCCGAATGATTACCCCAAACCAATTCGTGCCATAACACGATTAAGTGTAACAAAATTGCCAGTAAAGGATGCTACGGAAAACGAGACAACCGGCGGGCGAACACGCATTAGTAATGACATCGCTACGACAGTGGCAAGTTGCAATAAGTGCCAAGAACACCGACCCTCTCAGCAACGCGAGCCACTGCGATCGGAACCTTTACCAAAGAGAGTGTTTGAAGATGTATCAGCAGACTTCTTTCACTACGCAGGACGAGATGTTCTCGTATATGTGGATCGACTTTCATGGTGGCCTGTAGTCTTTCGTTTCCCAAAGGGGACAACTACATCCCGCCACACCATCTATGCATGTCGACGAGCATTTGTGGAGCTCGGAGTCCCGGTGCGATTTAGATCTGATGGCGGTGGTCAATTCGCTTCTCGGGAGTAACCATTTCTTGAAACGCTGGGGCGTTAGTGCTGCACCATCCACACCACATAACCACCAATCCAACGGACATGCTGAAGCAGCTGTAAAAGCAATGACAAAACTCATTGCAACAACAACCGTGAAAGGAGATCTAGACGACGAGAATTTCCAGCGATGACTCCTAGAATATCTCAATACTCCTCGTGCAGGAGGTCTTTCACCTGCACAAATTCTCTTCGGACATCTATTGCGATCAGTAGTACCTGTACACCGGCAATCGTTTGCAAGCAAGTGGCCAAAAACGGCGGATGAGCAGGACGCTAGCTGTAGACAAGCACACGCCCAAAACGAAGAACGCTACAACAGGCGGTCTCGTCCTCTACCGCAACTACGTATTGGTACACAAGTTAGATTGCAAAATCCCATAACTAAAAAGTGGGATAGAGTAGGCGTGATTATTGGGATTGGCCGTCACCGCGACTATCATGTGAAATTGCCAAGTGGTCGTGTGTATTGGCGCAACCGCCGCTTCATGAAGCCAGACACTGCGCAGTCTGGGGAGAACTATCTTCGTGTTGACAACAATGTTGAACCTGAAGGTAGCGACACAGCTCACACTGAAAGAGACGACATCCTGTCGCCGTGTCGCAAAGAAAAAAAGAGGAGGGAATTGCTGTAGTCTCCCTTTAGGTAACGAGACCTCCCGCCAGTAACTAGTCAGTCGACACAGCGAGGCCATTATCGCTTTACCGCGACTCAGTAACGCGCACTTTTGTATGTTCTTATTCACCACTTCGGTATGTATTAAAACACGTTCAATACATCCGTTTTGTTACACTCATCATGAGCGTTAACAGGGTATATTTCGTCTATGTGCTCTGAATGATCTAGTCTGTTATCTTATGTATATTTTGTGCGTTGACAGTTTTGACGTAACTAGTCTCTGAACAAAGTTGTAGCCATTTTACTGTTCCAATCGTGGCATCGGAAGCCCACCCAAGGGTTAAGACGCCCACCTCTGGTCATTGGCAATATTATATATTATTTTATTTTAATATTTGATAATATATAGCTGGCAACCGAAACATTTATATTATTGATATAATCGTATTAGGCTAGTTCCGTGGCTATCATATATAGTCCCGCTTTGGTAAATATACTGCAGCAATTAATGGACATGATGACATGCAACTCCATCTGGCTATCTAAACAATTCTTATTTTTAAGCCTTATGAATAGATGGTGAGAGTAGAAATTTCTTGCAGTGATGGGACAAGTAGGAGGAAGGATGGAATGAAGAGGGAATCGGTGAAGGGAAGGATGGGCCGAGATGAAGGGGTTGAGCAAAAAGTAATGGTTGTGGAGGTTAGTAGCATGAGATGTAGTGCACCAACTTCAGCAACTGTTGTTGGCATCCTTTGCGTGCATCTGAAATTGCGCCAGTGTTCGGCGTCCCCTGGTGTGTCATTTTGTCAACTTTTATAACAAACTTAAATATTTGTTTATGTTTCCTGTGGTGTCGAATGCGTAGAGAGACGCTGGTCTAGTTTCAAGTGTGGCCGCAGCTCGTTTGATGTAGGATTAAGCTAGGCGGATACATAAGTAAAGGTTGGTAAAGGGCATATTTTACTGCCAGGTTGTATGCATCACAAGTACACCAGGAAACATAATCATTGTACATACAAGTCGATTATAACCATTTATTGATGTACCCAATAAAACAATAGTGTATGCACACAACCAATCAAACTGGTAATCACCATATTACATCAAAGGTGAGGGGCTACCTGCCACAGGCACTACTCCATAGAGAGAAGTGCCACCCCCACCCAAGGCCATAAAGTAAGAACACTGGAAACGATAGCAACCTATTCGCATTATACAACATCCAAAATTGCTGGTGAAATTGAACTGACTCTTAGACCTGGCTGAGCAAGCCAATCTGTCACACCGACTAACTGTTGTGCTATTCTACACACGCACGCACGCACGCACGCACGCACGCACGCACGCACGCACGCACGCACGCACGCACGCACGCACGCACGCACGCACGCACACACACACACACACACACACACTTATACTTATCAAAATACTTATAAAAATTTACTGGACATACAAATGTATAAGCCCTATTTGCTACTGGTGCACCATCCTGACTCTCAGACCAGGTTGAGCAAGCCAATTTGATACACCGACTAACTGTCGAGCTATTGTACAGATACAATACTTATCAAACAATTCGATGCACACACAAGCGTATAAGCATTATGTGTTATTGAGGCACCATCTTGACTCTCAGACCAGGCTGAGCAAGCCAATTTGATACACCGACTAACTGTCGAGCTATTGTACAGACACAATATTTATCAAATAATTCGATGAATACACAAATGTATAAGCACTATTTGTTATTGATGCACCATTTTGACTCTCAGACCCGGCTGAGCTAGTCAGTCTGGCACATCTGCTAATTTACAGCAGAGTAAGCATAACTGTAAGAGGATATTGTGTCAAACAAGAAATAAACCACACATATACAGTATATAGTATTCATGTGGTGAGCAGCAGGACCCTATTCGCAATCAGCGTTTATTAAATTTCATCATTGGGATTCAGATATGACGACGAAAAGCAGTCGATTTACATCGGCCCATTGCCTGAATTTGGACATCTGTAAAGCCCCGTGTAGCAGCTGTAGTTGCTGCACCTATGTGGAATGAGTGGCACTTGTAAAGACTTGTATCGTAGCCTGCATGAGAAAGACATTCTGAGAGCTGAGTGGCAAAATATGATCTTGACATAGGGGATTTATCAGGGAAAACAAAGAATGGCCCCATCGCAGAGCCACGAATGTGCATATAGTTACATACGAGTTTCACTGGGCAATTAATGGATTGGGACATTATCTCAAGAACAACAGGCCTATTCATCTGTTGTAGCTTAGCATGTCTGATCGTGAGTCTCAAAGAAGTGTTGCTACCTCCCTTGTGAACCGGGACCACCTCTATGTCACTCCTTTTTATCACATGTCTTGATAACACTCCAGACCGTACACAGATTTCCCATATCTTTAAAAAAAAACGTTAAATACTAGCATAAACATTGTGGCTATGCGTAATTGTGTAAATTTTTCAGGAATCACTGCTTTAGTTGCCTTGGTAAGTTGATCTAGCATGCATATATCAATTGGTCGTCTCGAATCAATTGTACTTGCATTTTTTGTATACCCAGTAGAAGCTTCTTAATGTAAAAATTATCCGCTAGGTTTGACAACCTAATTATCTTATGGCTGTAAGATATTGCTGACACAGTGGGCAAAAAAGTCGAAGAAGCATAATTGACACTGCGCCTATATGCTGATCGGGTTTGTGGTGCTAGTGATTATTTTACTAGTTCACGCTCTAATCTAGAAGAACATATGGTTTTAGTGCTTCTGGTATTGCCACTGGTGTGCAATCTAGCCAAGGAGCCACGTTCCTGGCTTTGCCGATCTGCAATCGAGAAAGGTGGTCTGCTGTGACATTCTCATAACCAGGAACATGACGGCATCGAAATAAAACATTGTATTTCAAGCATGCCAGTACCAATCTTCTCACCAGCTTCATAATAGCTCGATTCTTAGATGTACACGTATTGACAATATCCACCACACCTGAGTTGTCATAGAATAGGCAAATAATCTAAAAAGGGCTCTAGAAATCACGTTAGGGGTACCTAAATTTTATAAGCTGTCATCCATGGTAGGGTTTATCTATAACCTTTACCGGTCACAAACAGCCTGGATTACATTTTCTATTGTGATTTTTACTGTATTTAGCGACGATGGTGTTAAGATTTTGACGCGATTTTGCAATGTATACATAATCGGCTATAACGCTACTAATTAAAGAGCTACATAAATGAAATGGTATTAACATATCTGGAATCAGGAGGGCTATGTCATGGATGATTAAGTATATCAATATTTTAGCAATATTCGTCATAAAAACATAAAACGTACCAAAATATATCAACATTTTATTTTGGTTTCTGGACCAAATGTGTACAATAGTTCGTATAACTTCTTACGTACATAATACATGCAAATCATTGTTATCACAAAATAACGCCAGTTCATTTCCAAACACATGGACACCAACTGATTCGGTAAATAATGTGATAACATTCAGTGACAACCCAAAATATAACGTTACTCCCTTTATTTTTCAATGCCGCCAGATTTATATAGAGTTGGTGTCATTGTATGATTTGTTTTATATGTAACTGACCCCATTGCACCAGTGTCAGTTTCAGAATCCTAGCTATATATATATATGAAATATAGCTAATTGTTTGGTGTACCCAGTATCACAAACAATGTTGTTAGCGTAAATGTAGATGTAACCAGGGCCCGTTTCAGAAGTAAGCATCTACGTTTCGCCAGTGTATGTACAAGATATCGAATGCAATTCCAACGTTCACATATACGTCATATATAAGCTTTATATTCCACGAAATGAAACCAACGAAATAAGACATAATCGGATGTTGTAGCTGTAGTTGTGGATTGTCGACCCTGAAAGATTAATAGATGGACACACATTCTGCGAGATACTATCTCCTGGCGTTTCAATTGCGTCTCTGACGGTACAGTCAAACGTGTTTTTAGCGTACTTTGATCTTATTTTCACACTTAGCTATAATGTAGGGTATACAATAACTATATTATAAGTTAATATAGCCTTTTATAAAATATGAACAGTATACTGTGTTTCCAAACACATTAATAAACAAATCGCATCTACAAAACCCACCTTGACGAAAATCAGGGTATGTTATTGCCAAAGCTGTATTAACGTGATACATGTTGTAACATTGTTATACAATTTAAAACAAAAAACTATTATGTATGTAAATACCATTCCAGAATGCAAAACTTGCCACGATTAGATGCATAGGTAATAAAAACCGAAACCTTTCACCGGATGTGCCGGCACAACAATGTCCCGTTCTGGTAAGGTCTAAAGAGGGAGATCATGCTTTTGTTTGGTGAATGGAATAAAATTAAACAAAGTAACACACATGTCATTCTCTTTTAATACAGGTATGGCCATTTGCAGTGACGCCCTGTAGACTTGATAGCAGAACATATTTGAACGTAAACAATATCAAGATTATGAAATGGTATATCATAAAAACTGTTACGTTACATAAGTTCACTGCAGGTGGGCAGACCGAAGAAAAACTGTTATGCTAAAAACCACCTACTGCTGACGAGGAAGCTTCAACAAGCTCAAAGAATCAGACCTTGCAAAGCAACATGGAAACATTAGATTCTGACTTATGTATTTTTTGTCAATCGGTTTCTTCCGAAAAAAACCGGAGTTGGCGTAACTAGGAATGTTTCTGATAGAGTCATCATTGCAGCGAAATATGACTGCATTGTGAGGTATAGGTTAGCCGGGGTGAGTTATGTGGTATTTGCTGATGCCAGGTACCATCCCAAGGGTTACATCCAGATCCAGTTCACGAGGAAAGCTGATTGCGAGAAAAAGACTCGTAAAGGCTCAGACCCTAAAGATATGTGTATGCATAAAGTTGAACACGAAGTTTCCAGGAGGAAGGAGTAACTAAAGGTGAAATATACAGCTTATTGGATGTTTGGGAAAGGTATGTTGGGCTGTTATCAAAGTTGATGCTGGCAGCTACAAACAGCACACGACACGATTTAACGATGAGTTGCAAAGGCTGCTCCAGGGGAAATCGAGTTTGTGCCACAGCTGGATCCCCATGAACCACAACTATTATTCCAGGTAGTTCCAATGAAAGTAGGTGTACAAACATTGAATGAGACAAAAGAAGAAATGGAAGTCGTAGTGTCAAAACAAGGTTTGCACACCTGTTTGTCGGGACAAACATATGACGATACTGATGACACCACCAGAAGGCTATCCCTTACTTTTGGCCAAGACACTGTGCATGCTATCTCAAAGGGTAAAACCCTTAACCCCAAACGTGTTGGCTTCGGAATGAGTATCCACCAAGCAACGCGATCAAAGACTCTTGTGAACCTTTTTCACAATGCTGGGCATTCCATCAGTTACAGTCAGGTGCAGGGTGTTGACATAACTCTGACAAAGAGGACATTGGACAAATTCATTGAAAATGTTAAATTGTCCAGTTCCACCCAATCTTCTTGAAGGCAAATTTCTCCAATTTGCAGCAGACAACATCGATATCATAGAGGAAACTCTCGATGCCAAAGGGACATTCCATGCCACTCCAAAGAGGAAAGCCAACAGGTCAAAGTGGACAACAATTACCTCTTGGAAAAGGAGGCTTCCTCAAAATACCGGAGGAGCTATAAAGCAGTTGAATCATGCACCCGAAGCCACTGCTCGTCCAACACCTAGATTTGTTGTTGATGTTGACCTGGAAAGCTATGCAACAGATCCAATCTTGACCACGACAGCAAACATCAAAGACATTTGTTGGCTACTCACAAGACACTACCGCACTCCTGACCAGTCAGTACCTGCTTGGATGGGCTTTAATCAACTCACAATAATAAACAAGCAGCAAGTAAAATTCGTGAGCTACCCACCAATCATATCATCGCGAGAAGAGGCAGTGATATGTTGGTACTTGTGAATCACTGTTAAGCACAACTGAATCGAAAAGTATGGATGAGAACAGGAACAGCAAAACAGGGACCCTTCATTGCTGTTAATGACAATAGTTACATCCTACTCTCCGAAGGAACATCCCAGCATATCCTGCATTAACAGGATGTGACACTGTCACTCAGCTGAATGGACACGGCACAAAAATCAACATAGAAAACATTCGAGAAGCATGCAGTTATATTGCATCATCTTGGAGGCGGAGCTCTTTCTGATGCCACAGAGAAACAAGCAGAGGAATTCATCTGCAGAGTCTATTCGCCATGTACTAACGATGCAGCCATCAACGAAGTGCTTTATAGACTATTTCAGAAAGATAGCAAAAATCGAAAAAAGATTCCGCCTACCCAGAGTTGTCTTTCTAAACACATCCAACGTGCCCAGTACCGGAGCCGTGTTTGGTATTTGACCTGACCACGTTTCACCCATCAATAATGACTGGTACAAGGATCCCACCAGTGGACAACTTCACCCACAGCTGATGGCAGAGGACCCCTCACCTCAGGAATTCTCAGATATTGTGTATTGCAAATGCCAAAAAAAAATTACAATTGCTAGATGCACCTGCAGATCCAGCAGCTAAAGTGCACAGGTGCATGCTCATGCAGCGATGATATCTGCCGGAATCCATTTACTATGATGGACGATGAAGAATCAGACTAATTGTCAGTTACACGTGTCCTTCTAATGTTTGACTTCACAGATAATGAATGATCCTCCCTCATACGCAGTGATTGGGCGGGGATGGGTGCTATTCTATGCAGCAGAACATTGAACAATCCGAGCCCCTTTCCGGTATGGAGAAAGGGTGGCATTTAACTGACTGCTGGATAAGATTACCATGTGTAATAATATCAGTTTTTATTAACATGTCATCATGTTTTAATATCAGCATTTTTAATTGGGGTTTAATTAAGATATGCCTCACTGTAGTTTTTCACTTTCTGACAATCTTGAAATATGGGAGGTAACATTGATTTGTGCATAATAATCAGTAATTTTTCATTATTTACCGAACATCGTGCTGTTGTTTTGTTTGGAAATGAACTGGCATTATGTTGTGATGTACGTAAGAAGTTATAGGAACTATTGTACACCAAATATTGAAACCAAAATGAAATATTTATATATTTTGGTACGTTTTATGTTTTTTGTCGAATATTGCTATAATATTGACACAATTATTTATTTTTTACACAGTCCTCCTTATTCCAGATATTTTGATACCACATTTAATTATGTAGCTCTCCAATTAGTAGAGTTACAGCCGATTATGTATACATTGCAAAATCTTAATACAATCTTCGCTAAATAACTCACTACACAGTACAAAATCACAATAGAAAGTGTCATCCGGGCTGGTTGTGACTGGTAAAGGTCATATATAAATCCTGGCATGGGTGACAGCTTGTAACATTTAGGTACCCCTGATATGATTTTTTTAGATTATTTGTTTAGTCTATCAGGCATGAAAATGATACAGTGATTGGCCAGCAATTTTCCAAACAATTCTGCTGCTAACAATAAGGGACACAACTCGAGTAGGGTGATATCTGCTGATGTGAAGGGCCTATGTCTTCTCCCTGCTACCTGTTTCTCCTCAAACACAACTGCAAAACCTATTTCAATGGAAGCATCCGTGTATAGTTTAATCGTGTTTGAAGAAAGAAACTGCTGCTCTAGAAACATGCTCTTCCCATTAAAGGATACAGAGAATTCCTGCCAGGCAGACAAATCTGCACGTGCTTCGTGATTCAATGCCACAAAATAATTCAGCTTAGTATATATAACTGAAAGTAAATCTCTCAAAGTGACCTTGCAACGGTTTGTGGTACGGTTCACTAACAATGTAGCTTTCGTTAGCTTATCTTCTGGTAGAAGAAGCTCCATCACTGCCGTATCAATTTCAACACCATACAACATTTGACACGTAGAGTGAACACACTTCTTGCCATGGTTTAATGGAATGCCAATTTCCTGCGACAGCTTCTCAAAAGAAAGCAATGAAGTTATACAAGTTCATTCATTACCAGGACCAAAAAAGATGAAATCGTCAAACAAATGCGTCACTCTCAACGTCTGCTCCTCTGCCCCTCTCAACCTCTGCAACTCTGCCCTTTTAAACCTCTGTCCCTCTGCGACTTATAACCTCTGCCCCTCCGCCCCACTCACCCTCTGCCCCTCTGCACCTCTCAACCACCGCCGCTCACATCCTCTGCCCTTCTCAACTTCCGCCCCTCTCAACTTCCACCCTTCTCAATCTCTACCCCTATACGCCTCTACCCTTCACAAATTTTGCCCCTCTGCCCCTCTCAACTTCTGACCCTCTGCCACTATCAACCTCTGCCCCTATGCCACTCTTAACGTCTGCCACTCTGTCCCTCTGCCCCTGTGCCCCTCTCAACTACAGCAACTCTGCCCTTCTAAACATCTGCCGCACTGCCCCTCTAAGCTTTTGCCCCTCTGCCCATCAAAATTTCTTCCCATCTATCCTTCTGCCCCTCTCAAACTTTGCCTCTCTCAACCTCTGCCCCTCCGCCCAACTCAACCTCTGCCCCTCCGATCCTCTCAACCTCTGACAACTCAACCTCTTATGAAACTTATGAAACTATAAACATCTGCTCCTCTCAACTTCTGCTCCTCTGCCCCTCTCTACTTCTGTCCCTCTGCCCCTTTACCATCTCAACCTCTGCAACTCTGCCCCTCGAAATACCTGCCCCTCCGCCCCATGCAACTTGTGCCCCTCTACCCCTCTCAACCTCCGCCGCTCTCAACCTCTGGCGGTTTCCTCTGCCCCACTCAACCTCCGCCGTGTACTGTTCTGCTCTACCACTCTCAAATTATGCCTCTCTCAACCTCTACCCTTCCGCCCCTCACAGATTTTGCCCCTATGCCACTCTCGACATCTGCCCCTCTGCCACTCTCAACCACTGCCACTCTTCAATCTGCCCTTCTCAACCTCTGCAAAGCTGCCCTTCTAAACATCTGCCCCTCTGCCCTTCTAAACCTTTGCATTTCTGCCCCTCTAAACTTTTTCCTACTGTCTTTCTGATCCTCTCAATCTCAAAAGTTGCCCCTCTTAAATTCCGCCCCTCTCAACCTCTAACCTTCCGCCCTTCACCAATGTTGCCCCTCTACCACTCTCAATCTCTGCCATTCTCAACTTCTGTCAATCTTCCCTCTGCCCCTCTCAACCTCAGCACCACTCAACACAGGCGGCGTGATAGCGATCTTCGCACCCTGTGTACCGCTGTGAGGCAGACGTGTTACGGGACGGACGTTGATGTGAGAACTCACGTTTATGCCTAACTTAGTTCGATGACGTTTTATTAAACAAACGCAGGGGTGTCATGCGTTGAAGCAATTTGTGCGAAAAGGAGGTATGTAATGTTCACGAATTTCTGCCATGTGCTGTAAATAGATTCGGAACCGCATTATCGCCCAGAAAGTGTCTACTGATGCGTAACGGCTAGCGCCCCATTGTCTGACTGACTGAGCGGCCAAAGTCCAGCTCCAAACACCTAAACAGCCAACTACAATACGATGGGGCCGAAGTCGCGTAAATACAGTGCTTCGAGCGACGACTCTACCACGGCCAAACTTATGGAAATTTTGAGGGACGAATCCTTTATCGCGAACTTTGCGGAACAAATCGCCGATGTCGTTGCCCAAAAACTAAACGTACGACTCGAGAACATGGAGAGAGTGACTGCCGCCCTGACCACAAAAATACGCACACTGGAGGAGAAGGTGGAAACCTTGGAGGTGGAGGCAGACAGACGCGAACAGTACACGCGTCGTCCTAACCTCCGCATCTCCGGCATCCCAGAAACTACAAACGAGGTAACGAACGATCTAGTGATTACAACAATTAAGAAGATGGGAATCGAT
The DNA here is from genome assembly GCA_963662155.1 of Lamellibrachia columna. Lineage (NCBI taxonomy): Eukaryota > Metazoa > Annelida > Polychaeta > Sabellida > Siboglinidae > Lamellibrachia > Lamellibrachia columna. Next base: position 45,008,701 of record OY759264.1, on the reverse strand, counting down.
AACTTAGGCGCTTCCGATCTGGAAAGAAGCCATCGCATCGGCCAGAAGACTGACAATCGTGATCGCCCCCATAGACGCACGATCATAGTGCGCTTTCGTAGCGAGGCGGTAAGAGACGACGTGTATCGGTCACGAACCAAACTGAAGAACCACAATCAGCACCATCGAGACGAACAAGTATATATCAACGAAGATCTGACATCGAAGAGGGCAGCACTAGCATACAAAGCTAGATCACTCAAAAAAGAAAACAAAATCAACGATTGTTGGACATATACAGGAAGAGTTCTCGTAAAGACAAACACCGGAATGATCAAAGAAATCCACTCTGCAAAAGACTTGGACATGTATTAAATGGATCTGAACATTCCTTGTTCACTGTACACTGAACACCTACACCTTCTCGTAGACCGATCGCTTGGACAGAAGCCACAGGTAACACCACTAGTGCCAACTGCCAACATTTTGTGTAGTGGCATTAAGTGGACCAAAGACTTAAATATATATTAAACGGCTCCGAACATTATTCTGAAACATTCTTGAACATTCAAAGTTGCTACTACTGTGCCTCTGAACATTCTAAGTGACATATGAAATAATGATTATCGGGCCAGAGATTGCAGCATATTAGTTATAACACATTATATTATTAATGTATTCTGGCTTGAACAGGATCTCTCCTTATTCTTTTAATTTTTAATACTCCCCGAACAGTTAGTTCGATCGATGTCTATGATGTTTTTTTTTTCATACTTAATTTTGAAATACTCATTTTTTTCTTTGACAACAATTGTTACACAGACAACGTTTATTATTATGTTTACTCATGTATGCATCTTCGTTGGTGCAGAATACATAACATCAAATTCGAATAACATCCACAAGAGCATAACATTATCACGCTACAACACATACAAACATACGCACAATCAACATGAAACATTTTTAAATGATGCATATGAGGTATACAAGATATAATGTATCAAGAAATCACCTGACGCATATCATGCTGCACAGTTCACATAAGCAAACTATGAACACTAAATGACATCGGATGAATCATTTCTACAGTATTTGGGTGGCTTACAGAACAACTTTTTAAATAATATCTTAGATGATAATACAAATCAGACTAATGAATTAAATGAATTAAAACCCATACGTCTATCCTCATATTTTGATTCGGATGCATTTGATGCTTTGTGTAAAAAGAACAAAAATTGCTTCAGCATAATAAGCTCAAATATACAATCTATTAATGCCAAATTTAGCGAATTAGAGGCATTCGTAGAGGAATTAAAAACTGAAAATATTCAACTTAGTGTTATATGCCTACAAGAGAGTTGTATATCTAAAAATGATGATTTCTCACACATACAGCTGGAAGGATACAATTGCATTACACAGGGAAAAACATCCAGTAAAAAGGGAGGACTAATCATATACGTTGACTCAAAATATACATACGAAGTGATTCAAAATCTAAACAACTATGAACTTTGGGAAGGGCTTATTATTAAAGTAAGTGAAGGTGGTTTGACCAAACCAGCAATAATAGGAAATATTTACAGGCCTCCAAGGAATCTAATTGATAACCTGAAACAGTTTATAACAGAATTTTCACTACTGCTATCATCCCTAGACCAAATACAACACAATGTAATCTTTGCCGGTGATTATAACATAAACCTGCTAAAGTTAAATGAAGATGAACTGATCAGTGATTTCTTTGATCTTCTTCACATAGTATGTATCCCCAAATTACACTACCAACTAGATTTTCAGAAAAACACGGTACACTAATAGATAATCTTTTCTGTAAATTAACAAAAACAATTCTAGAGAGCAGAGCAGGTATACTCATAAAACAATTCTCAGATCACCAACCCTATTTTATCTTTATGGACACAACACAAAACAAACAATTAAATCCTAAAACAACTAAGATACACATGGAAACTAATGAAGCCTTATTAAAAGTTAAACATGACATTCATGCAGCAGACATTTATAGCAAAATGGATAAGAGTCCTAATGCTGATACAAATTCCAATTATAACCTTATAGATCAAATAATAGAAACGACTAAAAATAAACACATACAAACCAAAGTTGTCAAATTCCACAAATACAGACATAAAAAATCAAACTGGATAACGAAAGGTATATTAAGATCAATTAAATATAGAGATAAATTATACAAACAACTGAAGATGTTAGATCCTGATTGTGCACAATATACCACAAGTTGCACTAATCTAAAAACATACAACGTAATACTTAAGAAGAACATTCGTGAAGCAAAGAGATTACACTATGTACAACTTTTCGACAAATACAAATTTAATGCAGCAAATACATGGAAAGCAATTAATGAAATTATATCAAGACACAAATCTAGTACGCAATTTCCAACATATTTTAAACAAAATAACAAGACATATACTAATAAGATTGACATAGCTAATGAATTTAATCATATCTTTACGGAAACAGGCCCTAATCTTGCGGAAAACATACAATGTACAACTGCAAATAATATCACTAAATTTCTCAAAAACAAGAATACAAATGGTTTCAGATTCACAGAAATACAAGAGGAATCCGTATCACAAATAATCAATAACCTTCCAAATAAAAATAGCTATGGTTGTGATGGAATATCCAGCAAATTATTAAAACTTATTGAACCAGATATAGCGAAACCTTTAACATTATTAATAAATCAAGTGCTGAACACAGGACAATTTCCAGACAAACTTAAAGTAGCAAAAGTTATTCCTATATTTAAGAAAAATTATCCCACATTATTCACAAATTATAGACCAATATCCCTTTTGCCTGTTATTTCAAAAGTATTGGAAAGAATTATGAATAACCAATTACTCATGTATTTTACTAATACAAAACTACTGTCTGATAGTCAATATGGATTCAGACCCCACCATTCAACTGAATATGCAGCTCTAGAAATAGTCGATAGGATCACTACACACTTGGATAACAACCAATTACCCATCAGTATATTTCTTGATTTATCGAAAGCATTTGATACACTTGACCACACAATCCTCTTAAAAAAATTAGAACATTATGGGTTGGAACCATCAGCATTACAATTACTAAAGAGTTACTTAACAAACCGTGAGCAATTTGTAAAAATTGATGACATAAAATCAAATGTCTTACCTATAAACACGGGAGTCCCACAAGGCTCAATACTAGGTCCTCTGTTATTCATTATATATATTAACGATTTCTCACAAGCCAGTAATGTCTTTAAATTCATTACATATGCCGATGATACTTCTCTAGTAAGTACGCTCGGGTCTTTTACAAATGGTACAAACAATCCAAATACTGAACATATGATAAATACAGAACTACACAACATAGCAGAATGGTTAAAATTAAATAAATTAACATTAAATATCAACAAAACTAAATATATGATTTTTCAAATGCCAAACAAAAAGGTAACAGTACCAACACTAACAATAGATGGTGTAAACATTGAAAGAGTCCAACATTTCAACTTCTTAGGTTTAATATTAGACACACATTTAAATTGGAATAAACACATTGAGAAAATAGCAAATAAGTGTTCTAGGACAATCGGAATTATAAACAAATTGAAGCATGTCTTACCAAAAAGTATCAGAATTATACTGTATAATTCATTAATATTACCCCACATAAATTACTGCCTAATGATTTGGGGCTATCAGTGTAATAGGATAATAAAATTACAGAAGAAAGCAATTAGAATAATATCTGTAACCAAATATAACTCACATACGGAACCATTATTTAAAAGCCTCTCTGTTCTAAAGGTTGAAGACTTACTTAAAGTACAGATACTACGATTTTATTATAAATTCATACACAAACAATTACCAGCATACTTACAAAGCTGGCCGATAAACCAGAATACACACATACATAATCATTTCACGCGTAAACACAACAAAATACACACATTTAGAACACAACACGAATTTGCAAAAAAGTGTCTGAAATATAATTTACCACATATCATCAACAATACTCCAGACATATTAAAAGATAAGGTGACCACACACAGCTTACAGGGATATATATCTTATGCTAAAAAAATTATTATAAAAAGCTATGTATGCATATGCACCGAAGTTAACTGCTACACTTGCACGCATGGTCAATAATAAATAATTAATCTAGCTGTACGTGTTAACGTTAATCTACACAAGCGGAAATATACAATAAATTCAATGAAAACGTACCAAGGTGGCTCCTATGAGAGCGACTTCTTTAGTCTTAATAGGAGTCTCCCAAATCCACGTTGTACTAAATATATTAATTAATATGAATTACAGTTACTGTAATACTATGTACAAATGGATAAATAAACGATTTTGTCTGTCTGTCTGTCTGTCTCTGTCCCTATGCCACTGTCAACCTTTGCCCCTCGGCCAATTTCAACCACTGCCTCTCTGCCCCTCTGCCCCTCTGCCCCTCTGAACATCTAACCCTATGCACCTCTCAACATCTGCCCCTCTCAACATCTGCCCCTCTGCAATTCTATCCGTTTCAACCTCTGCCCCTGTCAACCTCTCTCCCTCCGCCCCTCTCAGCCTCTGCCCCTCCGCCCCACTCAACCACTGCCTCTCTCTAACTATGCCCTCTCAACCTCTGTCTCTCTCCAACTCAGCCCATTCGCCCCTATTAACCTCTGTTCCTCTGCCCCTCCCCCACTCAACCTCTTCCCCTCTGTCCCTCTCAAACTCCGCCCCTCTCAAATTACACCCCTCTCAACCTTTGCCCTTCTTAGCCTCTGCCCCTCTTAACCTCTGCCTATCTGTCAAACTTAACCCCTGCCCCTCTCAACCTCTGCCCCTCTACCCTCCTCAACCTCTGCACCCCTCTACCACTTCACCTCCGCCCCTCTCACTTCCTGCCCTTCTGCTTTTCTGCCCTTCTGTCCCTCTGCCCCACTCTATGTCTGCCCCTCTGCCCCTCTCAACATCTGCCCCTCTGCAATTCTATCTGTTTCAACCTCTGCCCATGTCAACCTCTCTTCCTCCGACCCTCTCCGCCTCTGCCCATCCGCCCCTCTCAACCACTGCCTCTCAAACTATGCCCCTCTCAACCTCTGCCCCTCTCCAACTCTGCCCATCCGCCCATATTAATATCTGTCCCTCTGCCCCTCCCCCATTCAACCTCTTCCCCTCTCAACCTCCGCCCCACCCAAACACTGCCCCTGTCAAACTATGCCCCTCTCAACCTCTGCCTCTCTCCAACTCTGCCCATCCGCCCCTATTAACCTCTGCCCCTCTTCCCCTCCCCATTCAACATCTGCCCTTCTCAAACTCTGCCTCTCTCAACCTCTGCCCCTCTCAACCTCTGACCCCTCTACCACTGCACCTCCGCCCCTCTCAACATCAGCCCTTCTGCTCTTCTGCCCCTCTTTCCCTCTGCCCCTCTCAACGTCTGCCCCTCTGCCTCTCTCAACATCTGCCCTCCACAATTATATCCGTTTCAACCTCTGCCCTTTTCAACATCTCTCCCTCCGCCCCTCTCAACATCTGCCCCTCCGCCCCTCTCAACCGATGCCATCTCAACCTCTCTAACTCTCAACCTCTGCCCCTCTACCCCTCTCAACTTCTGCTCCCCTCTACCACTGCACCTCCGCCCCTCTCAACATTAGCCCTTCTGCTCTTTGGCCCGTCTGTCACTCTGCCCCTCTCAACGTCTGCCCCTCTGCCCCTATCAACATCTGCCTCTCTCAACCCCTGCCTCTCCGCCCCACTCAACTTTTTCCCCTATGTCCCTCTCAATCACCGCCCCTCTCAAACTACGCCCCTCTCAACATCTGCCCTTCTTATCCTCTGCACCTCTTAACCTCTGCCTATCTGTCCCTCTTAACCTCATTCTATCCGTCTCAACTTCTGCTCCTGTCAACTTCTCTTCATCCGTCCCTCAGCCTCTGCCCCTCCGCCCCTCTCAACCACTGCCCCTGTCAAACTATGACCCTCTCAACCTCTGCCTCTCTCCAACTCTGCCTATCCGCCCCTATTAACCTTTGCCCCTCCCCTCCCCCATTCAACTTCTGCCAATTTGTCCCTCTTAACCTCTGCCCCTGTCAACCTCTGCCCCTCTCAACCTCTGCCCATCTACCCCTCTCAACCTCTGCCCCCTCCACCATTGCACCTCCGCCCCTCTTAACACCGCCCCACTCAACCTCTTCCCCTCTGTCACTCTCAACCTCCGCCCCTCTCAAACTAAGCCACTCACAACCTCTGCCCTTCTTAACCTCTGCCTATCTGTCCCTTTTAACCTAATTCTATCCGTTTCAACTTCTGCCCCTGTCAACCTCTCTTCCTTCGCCACTCAGCCTCTGCCCCTCCGCCCCTCTCAACCACTGCCCCGGTTAAACTATGCCCCTCCCAACCTCTGCCTCTCTCCAACTCTGCCTATCCGCCCCTATTAACCTATGCCCCTCCTCCATTCAACTTCTGCCCCTCTCAAACTGTGCCCCTCTCAACTTCTGCCCCTCCGCCCCACTCAACTTCTTCCCCCTGTCCCTCTCAACCTCCGCCCCTCTCAAACTACGCCCCTCTCAGCCTCTGCCCTTCTTATCCTAGGGCCCTCTTAACCTCTGCCTATCTGTCCCTCTTAACCTTTGCCCCTGTCAACCTCTGTCCCTCTCAACCTCTGCCCCTATACCCCTCTCAACGTCTGTCCCCTCTACCACTGCACCTCCGCCCCTCTCAACATCATCCCTTCTGCTTTTTGCCCCTCTTTCACTCTGCCCCTATCTACGTCTGTCCCTCTGCCCCTCTCAACATCTGCCCACCGCCATTATATCCTTTTATACATATGCCCCTGTCAACCGTGGACCGTACGCTCCTCTCAGCATCTGCCCCTCCGTCCATCTCAACCTCTGCCCCTCTCAATCTCTGCCCGTCTCAACCTCTGCCCCTCCGCCCTCTCAACCTTTTCCCTCTGTCCCTATCAACCTCCGCCCCTCTCAACCTCTGCCCCTCTACCCTTTTCAACCTCTGCCCCTCGACAACTGCACCTCCGGCCCTCTCAACATCTGCCCTTCTTTTCTTCTGCCCCTCTGTCCCTCTGCCCCTCTCAACATCTGCTCCTCTGCCATTCTCAACATATGCCCCTCTGCAATTCTATCCGTTTCAACTTCTGCCCCTGTCAACCTCTGCCTCTCTCCAACTCCGCCCATCCGCCCCTATTAACCTCTGCCCCTCTGCCCCTCTCAAACTCCGCCCCTCTCAACCTCTGCCCCTCTCAAACTATGCCCCTCTCTACCTCTGCCTCTCTCAAACTCTGCCCATCCGCCCCTATCAACCTCCTCCACCAATACCAACAACTAAAACAATGATCAGACATCGACCAAACAATCGCCTCACACTCGAAATTTCACCAAAAAAACATGATAATATGACTCATATTAAACTATCCTCTAATCCTCAAACTTCCCCGCCTACATAAATCTCTTGATGCCTCCTGAATACAAGATCCGTTCGTAACAAAACAGTCCATGATCGCATCCACGAACACGATCTGGACATTGTTGCCTGAACCGATACTTGGCTTTCGAAAACATCAAAGCAACAGCTATCAAATCCTTCAATGACATTCTTTCGTTTGAGGCCAGATGCTCAAAACTAACGTCACATGGGAAAGTATTATTCTTTTGTTATCTATCGTCTACCACCAACCAAGAACGCATCAACGGTTGCTGACTTTTTCAAAGATATAATATGTAATGCTGCCAGATGAGCTAGTAATACGATTTGCAGGTGCGACGTTTCCGTACATGTTGCGTTGTCACGGCATGACATAGTATGTCGACCACCCAACACAACAACGTCGCCACATTTTCATCACGCAGTACATTGCCGTCTGGCTCTGCGCAAGCCTTTATTTCGAAGAGAAGAACGAAACTATCGCAAGATAAAGGCGATCAACCTATCATCATACTTTTCCGATAGTGTGAATTCTGACTTATTTAAAATGCGTGAACAGTCACTCAGATGAATTGTAGACCAATATAACAATGTGCTAAATATAACAACGTCCTAAATATAACAACGTGATAAATATAACAACGTACTAAATACAACAACGTGCTAAATATAATAACGTGCTAAATATAACAACGTGCTAATCGAGCTGCTAAACAAACGTGCACCTCTGAAGAAGAAATGTCTCACTATCTGACCCGATGCGCCGTGGATGAATGAGAATATTCTCTCAACGAGGAAGGAGAGGCGAAGAGCCTAGCGGCGTTGGAGATTCTCTCGGCTGACAATTGACAGTGCATCAAGGAAAGAGAGCGAGATAAGAACATGCTATACACTGCCAGATCTACATTCTATGCTAACAACAACCACGACCAGTCTGGCAATCCAAGAGTCCCTTTTTCAGGCAGTTGGCTCCTTGTTACGAAAGAAACATTTGCCAGCACTGCCTGACTATGACCACCTTGGACAATTGCTTGACAGTTTCAACAATTAGTTCATTGAAATAATTGCAACTATCCGACGTGATTTCGACGCACAGGATATACACACAGATATGTGCCCGGTTGAGCCCTATTGTATATCGTCATGTCTATCAGACTTCGTGCCCACCACAGCGAATGAAATCGCCACGGGAATATTTCGTTCTGCCTTTAAAAAGGTTATCGTATCTCCTCTATTGAAGTATAATAATAATAATAATAATAATAATTGACTTCTATGGCGCCTATATCCTCAGGAACCTGAGCTCAGAGGCGCAACAAAACAGAATCAGTAGGCGTAATCGTAAACAAGGACGCGCAAAAGTCAGTATCAGAACGAGGGACAACCGAACATTTATGGTGGGAATGCAATTTGGAATAGATATATCTTGAGTTTTTTACGGAAAATAGCAATAGTTTCGGATGTTTTCAAAGCGATAGGGAGTTCATTCCAGACCCTAGGCGCAGCGACAGAGAAAGCACGTTTACCCAAGTTAAGTTTTGTTTTAGGTACAATAAGTTGTTGTGAAACTGATGATCTTAGCTGCCTAGGGATATTTGAAAGATGCAGGAGACTAGCCAAGTAGAATGGTTGTTGTGTAGATAGAGCACGATATGCAAGAGTGGACAGCTTAAAATTAATTCGATAAGAAACTGGAAGCCAGTGTAACTGTTTAAGTAGTGGTAGTGACGGTGAAAACCGAGGCGCCCTGAGAACCACACGTGCCAGACAATTTTGTACTCGTTGGAGTTTAGCCAAGTCTCTTTTAGCAATGTTGTTTAGTAGTGAATTGCAATAGTCAAGACGGCTGCTAATTAGTGCCGTTGATATTGTTTTAGCAGTAGATGTAGATATGTGACGCCGAATTCGACGAAGATCACGAATATGATAGAAACAGGATTTACATACTTGAGAGATATGGTGGCGAAAGTTGAAATCACTGTCAAAGATAACACCTAGATTATGAACAGTATCTGATGGGAATGTATCACTGCCAAGCAGTTTAACAGGAAAATGGTTGATGACTTTATTTCGTTGTTGTTTAGTGCCAATAATAATAAGGTCTGTTTTATCTGGATTAAGCTTTAGCTTACTTGATTCCATCCACGACAAGATATCAGTAAGGCAATCACTAAAAGTCGAAAGAGATTCTTGTACATTTGATTGTGAAAGTGATATGTAAACCTGTGTGTCATCAGCATAAAGGTGATGACTGAGATTACGATTAGCAATAACTTGGCTGAGCGATGTAGTATATAAGCTGAACAGAACAGGGCCAAGGACTGATCCTTGTGGCACTCCAAATGGTAGATGTTGTGGGCTAGATAATGTGCCAGATATGTTAATACTTTGATATCTGTCTGATAAAAATGATTTGAACCACCGAAGAGCTGGGCCAGAAATTTCAAAATATCTATGGAGGCGTTGTAAAAGGATTGAATGATCAATTGTATCGAAAGCAGCTGAGAGATCAAGTAAAGTGAGTGCTGTGACTTTGCCATTGTCCATGTTATCAACTATATCATTGTGTATCTTGAGAAGAGCTGTTTCAGTAGAATGGAATCGTTTATATGCAGACTGTAGATCATTTGATAAGTGATGGTTGTAAATATGTTCATGAAGGCGATTAGCAACTACTTTTTCCAATATGTTTGACAGAAAACTGAGATTAGAGATAGGACGATAATTCCTTAGGTCATCTTTGCACAAAGTTTGTTTTTTAATAAGAGGATTTACAAGAGCTTGTTTGAAATCCTGTGGAACAACTCCACTCTGCATTGAAAGGTTTATGATAGTAGTAATGGGAAAGATGAGTTGATCGATACAGCTTTTTAGTAGAAGTGTTGGAAATGGGTCAAGATCACACGATTTGTTAGGATATTTTTTAATAATGATGAGAACTTCATTAGTAGTTGCAGGTGTGAAACTCTGTAGTGTTTTTTCAGAAAGTGGTGGTTCAGGGAAATCATAGTCATTATTATTAATGACAAAATTTGATCGAATACGAGCAATCTTATCTGTAAAGTATTTTGAAAAAGAACTACACAATGTATCCAATGAAGAATGTTCAGGCAGTGCTTTTAATTTCTGCCGATGTAGAATTTTGTTAACAGATTTCCACATCTGCCGAGGGTTTTCAGAATTTGTTGTGATAAAATGTGTATAGTAATCAGACTTTGCTTTTGACATCATGTGATTACATATATGTAGCTGTTTAGTATAACGGGATCGATCAATTGGAGAACGAGTTCGTCGCCAAATTCTTTCAAAATATCGACGACGACGTTTTGCTACAATTATATCATTAGACATCCATGGTGATGCAGGGCGAACTTGTACACGTTTGGTTTGTTTCGGAGCATGTTTATCCAGAAGTTTACTTAATGTTTCATTGTACTGATTAACAAGCTCGCATAGTGTAGATTTAGGTTTGATCAAAAGATCAGAATTTGCTAGATCCTCATGAAGGGTATTTATGTTAATTTTATTTATTGGTCGAAATGTGATTTTTTTCTAGATCTTGAACCAACTTGCAACCACAAATCGATAATGACACAAAGGTGATCTGATAAACCATCAGTAGGGAATATTGCTTTAATGTTAGTGCAAGTAGATCTAGTAATAAACAGGTCGAGCCAATGACTATGAACGTGTGTAGGAAATGAAACGTGTTGATGTAATGCATATGTTTGAAGGACATCCATGAATGATCTAGTATTTGGACATGGTAGATCAAGGTGGATATTGAAATCTCCAAACATGTAAATGTCTTCTTGGAATTGTAAGGTGGTTTCAAGGAAATCTGGAAATTCATCAAATAATGTATTTGTGCTTGCAGGAGAACGGTAGATGCATATAAAATTAGCAGATAAGGATGAATGTTTTATAACAATACAAATTACCTCAAAACTTTGGTATTGAGGTGTATGAATAATTTCTACTTTATATATTTCAGGTACAAGGAATGCGACTCCACCACCCCTACCTGAACGACGGGGGTGATGGTATAGGCAAAAACCATTTTGGCAAATATCGGCAAGACAGGCTGATGTATCAGATGCTAATAGCCATGTTTCTGTCAAAGCTAAAATGTCTATGTGTTTAGATAATATCAGATCAGAAAGGGCAGCAGATTTATGACGTACAGATCGAACATTAGTAGTGGCAAAGCGCATGTTTTGAAATGTTTTTGGTCCAGGATTTATTGAGATATCACCTGCAAGAAGGAGGATGATAGACAGTCTAAATGATGGGTTACAACCAGATTTTGTAGACCATTTTCTGTGTGTACATAGTCGAAGACAAGAAAGATGTAAAGATGACGTTTGTGAAAAGCTAAATTGTATACTATTGTTGATGAATATTTCAGAGTGTCTATATGTATTGTATATATCTTCATCAAAAGAATAGCATTTTTCTTTAAACAATGTAGACAAAGATAATAAACAAATGACCAGCACGAAGAGAAAATACATAATCATATGCTCAGTGATGAGTAAGGCTAAGTGCAGCTGCTGGGAAAGAAGTCACAATTCTAGGATCAACTTCATCAAGACTAATTTATTTAATTAGAAATGCTGACCAGGGCCGACTCTGATCACTAAATTGTGACTCCTAGGCCTGTTAGATGTTAACTAGGAGTTATAAGTGCATAATCGCGTGCTGAATAATTTAAAATGTTACAGAAGCAAATATATTAAGAGCATACAATTATAACGTTTAATTAAAAATACCAAAGCAAAGAAAATGTGTTGTGCCGGCGACAAGAATGGGCGATAATAAAAGTAGTCAGTTAACGCATAACTGTCGAAGTATAAAACTTAATGTTAAAATACTTATCTTGACGTTGTGGTCAACATAAAACAGCACATTTAAATATTATATTGCATAACACTGATTTAAAACTAAAACACTGTAAAGTTTAAAAATGTATAAAATAGCGGAGAACCAAATGTTTGAAATAGTGAAGTCGGCAGCCTCGTAAGCAACGCTGGATCTAAACTACCTGAAAAAGTATCGTCCAGTGTCGAACTTGTCGTTTTTCTAAAATCACCGAGAAAGCTAAACATATATCTGAAAACGGACTGCCTACCGCCCGAACCACAGCACCGAAACAGCACTAATGAGTTTGTGCAAATACTTGCTTTGAATACGAAGGCAGCCATACTAGTGTTGCTAGATCTTTCAGCAGCGTTTGAAACGATCGACCATGAAATAATGCTAACACGCCTCAAAGATCGTTTCGGAATAACATGTTTCAGTCATAAACGGTTTGAATCATATATGGCTAACCGAAGTCAGAACAATCAAGTACACGGCAGAACATCAGCGAAAGATGCAGTGCATTTCGGGGTTCTGCCAGGCTCTGTGTTCGGCCCGTTGATGTTCAATGCTTACACTTACAATGCATTACTGGTGATATTCCACGTCGGTATGGAATCAAAATGCATCTAAATGATGATGACACCCAACTATACATCGCTTTCAGTCCTCTCTCAGAGAAGACACAACCCAGGCTATGAAGCGTATACATGTCTGTGTCACTTAGATACAAGGGTGGATGCACATGAATAAACTCAAGCTAAACGTTGATAAAAACGGGGGTTATTATGATATTGTCGCCTCACATCAAGAAAAGCACCCCAGTGTCATACATAGAACTCGGTGATACCATCGTGCCTACATCTACTGTGGCTAGGGACATTTGTGTCTTCTTTGACGCATACTTCCACTTCCACAGCATAGGCATCATTCGAAAACTTCTGGATCGAAAAAAACACAGAGATGATGGTACACAGTGATGTGATATATCGCCTTGACAATACAAAATGTCTGCTCTACAGTATATCTGAACATCTTCTCGCCAAACTCCAGAGAGTGCAAGATGCTGCTGCCCCCTCATAACCCGAGCAAAAATTATGATGATCACATCACACGTGTTCTGATCAACGAGAGGCGCGTTACTGTAATGGTTAGCACCTTTACACTTCGTTCACTTATGTAATCAGTGCCAGTTACAGTTCTTGTAAAGTTCAGTAGATTTGATCAACGTGGTGTGAACAAAATATTCGTAGTTCGATACCGCTACAATGCTGATGGAGGAGGCGATAATGAATACGCAAGGAACTAAGGAGGAAAAGCATGGTTGAAACGTTAATTCTTCAGATGATACCGACAGTGTGTTGTGTTCGTGCTAATCCAACAATAACAGAGAACAAAAGTCCGTGAAAAGGTGAACCAATCAGTTTGTTTTTAAAATGTTTCGTGTAACTTCATGAACCGTCCACGGTATATTTGTTTCTAGGAATATGTCTTATGTAAGAAGTTATCATTATGGTAGAACTAACCAAATATAAAAGACCTTACTTAGTTAGGTATATTTAAGTTCTTCCTGACCGTAGGCGGTGACCTCAGTTGTCAGATCTTCAACTTTCCCTTGAAATGCTCTATTACTTCCTGGCAAGGCGGCATTGTAGTTGTACAGAAATTCTTCTTTTAAAAAGAGCTGACACTTCCGACAGTCACAATTGTTTCCGGTAAATCATTCCGTAATTGTGTAACTCTAAGTGAGAAGCTTTCCTTTGTAAAGTTTTGTACGAGCACGTTCTAGAAACAGCTTCAAACTATGACTCCTTGTTCCTTCCATCGTATCACTGTCTTCGTGCAACTTGACAATGCTGGATACATCACATACATACTTCCCTTGAATCAGTTTATAAACCTTTATCATATCACCGTCTAGATTCAAGTGTGGGAAGTTTCAATCTCTCAAGCCTCTCCTAGTAAGGAATATCATCACAGAAAACTGCTTTGCTGCACATCTCTGTACATTATCTATGGCATCTTTACATTTTTGGCAATAAGGGGACCATATAGATGTTGCATAATCTAAATGACTGATAACTAAAGCCTTATGTAACGGCGCACAAATATTTTGATTTAGGGTTGTGAAAGATCCCCTAATAACTGCAATGATACTGTTTGCTTTGTTTATTTGTGGTTGATGTGTTTATCAAATTCTACCATTGAATCAATAAAAAACCCAGTTTATTTTTCTTCTTATATTTTTCTTAATTCATGGGCAGATAATATAATGTACTTGCTAAACTTACTTGTCTATAACTATAACTTACTTTTCTATAATTTCCTTCCTTTTTTATTAACCTTCTTAAATATAGCTCCGTCTCTGTTTCCATTCCTTTGGCAATTCACCCACAGCAAGTTAAGTATTAAATACCGTAGCTAATGGTATACATAACTGATTATATTATTGTTTTAACAACCTAGAGTAAACACCATCTGGCCCTACAGATTTACGAATACTAATAATTATTATTATCACGTTTTTTTTAACCATTTCCTCATCAATAGCCAATTCTTCCACGTTATGTCCTAACTGAACTGGAGGAAAATGAAGGATGTCGCAATCTGGTTCTACAGTAAAAACACTTGAAACCAGTGTCGTTAGACATCTGCCTTTTCCGTATCGGAATATGTAAGTCTAGATTTAGGATCATTAGGATATATGTTAAGTTCTGAAACACCTTCCCGATTCTTGGTTTCAGAGTTCATATATTTCCATACTGCTTTAGGGTTTGCCTTAGCCTCTGTTGCTAGCTTCATCTCAAATTCTTTCTGTATCCTCCTCGTTAATTTACGGACTTAATTTCTATCCCTACAATATTCAGTATATTATTTCCCTTCTATTGTCTCCGTGTAACCCTTCCGTAAAGAGTGTTTCTTCTTATTTTTCTTTACCGCTTCCCTGTGTAGGGATATTCTCCCTTTATGTATGTTAATAATACTCACTAGACAATGAGAGGTGAATTAATCCTCTATTATTTAACATATTCTTCAAAACATAACCATTGGTCATTCATAGTGCTAATGCCAAGTATATCGCACAAGTTTGCGGGGTCCAATTTATCATTCTTACCTTAATAATCCCCTTGGTCATAAAAAGCCGTGTATGATTTGCTATTTCTGCATAACACATTAATGTAAAAATTAGGACAGAGTGATCACTGTTACCAAGTGGACTTTCGTACAATATATCATCCACCATTCATTTTCATTGATTAAGCCTAAATCAAGTGTGTTCGATTTATTTCCTATTCGCCCCCTTGTGGGGAATGTGACATGTTGGAAGAGAAATCATCTAATTTTTTTATAACCCCTTGTATTTAGCTTTGTCAAATTCATCAGATATCATGCATTTAAATAATATTAATCATGACCTTGCAGCTCCGCTGTGACACCAGGCTAGCGGACGATTGGAAGCCTTGACGACATACGTTGCAGTGCACAACCGCCGTTGTGTCGTTGCAAAGGTAACGTCGTTGACTGCCATTCAATATCTGTCCGCTGGGCACTGCTCGATCGATAAAATGTCGATGGCCACCTGGCTGGTCAGCTGCAACACAGTCCATGTGTCGAACGGAATGGTCGCATCAGTTGACCTACGACACAATCTGAATAATTCAATGTTATTAATTGAAATGTGTTGCGGTTGTTATTGTGTAATCCCCGATATCAGTCGTCGTCTATCCATCCGACTGGTTGTTCTGACGTACTTGTTAACGAGAGAAAATGCGTCAGCTGCTTGTGAAAGTGCCGGGAACCTCGGGTTTCGATCTTGTGTTCCTTGCATTGATCTTGGCGTGGATATGGTGTTCAAGTGGAACCAATGCAACCGGTAAGACACAATTGACTGTTGCGTGAATAAAGGACAATTATGTGTATTGTTATACAGTATGGCATACAATCATTGCGAGTGCCTCAAAACGCTATACAGGTCGTTCCTTGGCAGAAATGTTCATTCAATTCGACTTCTGCATTTACACGTCATTCAATTGTGTCACCATTATCAGATACGAATTTGGTAAAGCGCAGTGGATTTGAACAGTGTGGTGTGAACAAAATAATCGTAGTTCGATACGACTACAATAATGATGATGACAATGGTGATGATAATGGAGATGATGATGGAGATGGTGTTGATGCTGATGATGTTGACAGCCTTAGTTCCAATGTTTGTTGTCAACTATGGGAACATATTGTAGATCAGAACTAGGTTTAAGCAGTGAATGTAAATATGCAGATAGCTTGGATGAAAGTGGCTGATAGGTAATAATGCAAAACATAATGCGATTTCTGACAAAAGGGTTCACATTCATAATACATTTCGTATTACTTACATTTGCGATTTCAATAATTGTGTGACCCATGGCTTTATAAAATGGACATATTTGCTCACTCGTGCCCATTTTGTACCGGATAATAAAACACAGTATTAAAGCATTATAGTCCCATATACAGTGGGTTCCAGGTTACATTGGTTAATGCGCTGGGGACGGCGCCTTCTAACTGCCATCGCTACATTGAAAGTGGTTTGCAGCAATGCCATTATAAAGAAGATTTGACTATCCAACCCTTACGCAGGATTATCACGGGACCCATATTACGGTTGGTGTAAAAGTTATTCGCGGAACTTCATAATGCTTCCACAATATCTTTATTTCCGGGAATATGTCTTCTGTAAGCACTAATCCATGTGGTTGAATTAATCAAATACAAATAAACCTTGTTTTTGAGTGTTTCTCTAACACATGATTCAAATAACTGAAGAAATTATACTAGGTTTTGTATTTTTAAGAAGTTATCTGTGCATTGTTGAAACAGTATAATCTACGTGGATGGAAGCTTATGCGTCACTTTCTCATATCCCTCTTCATATTCTGTGACATGTTGATGCGTACATATGTGACACAAATAAAGTAGCGGAATTCATGTGGTATTTCGATCGTCCGGCGTTATCTAATTATATAGATTGAGGTTGTCGTTGTAGGAAGGTGTACAACGTGTAATTGAAAGAATAACTAGTTCATTCCAAATGGAACACCCTCCCTCCCACTGACTGGCAACATTCCTTCCGCACCTATCACACTGTGAGCAGTGAAGTGGAAACACCCTGCCTCCCACTGACTGGCAGCATTCCTTCCGCACCTATCACACTGTGCAGCAGTGAAGTGGAAACACCCTGCCTCCCACTGACTGGTAGCATTCCTTCCGCACCTATCACACTGTGAGCAGTGGAGTGGAAATACATGCCTCCCACTGACTGGCAGCAGTCCTTCCGCACATATCACACTGTGCAGCAGTGAAATGGAAACACCCTGCCTCCCACTGACTGGCAGCATTCCTTCCGCATTTATCACACTGTGCAGCAGTGGAGTGGAAACACCCTACCTCCCAATGACTGGCAGCATTCCTTCCGCACCTATCACACTGTGCAGCAGTGGAGTGGAAACACCCTGCCTCCCACTGACTGGCAGCATCCCTTCCGCACCTATCACACTGTGCAGCAGTTGAGTGGAAACACCCTACCTCCCACTGACCGGCAGCATTCCTCCCTCACCTATCACACTGTGCAGCAGTGGAGTGGAAACACCCTACCTCCCACTGACTGGCAGCATTCCTTCCGCACCTATCACACTGTGCAGCAGTGGAGTGGAAACACCCTACCTCCCAATGACTGGCAGCATTCCTTCCGCACCTATCACACTGTGCAGCAGTGGAGTGGAAACACCCTACCTCCCACTGACTGGCAGCATTCCTCCCTCACCTATCACACTGTGCAGCAGTGGAGTGGAAACACCCTACCTCCCAATGACTGGCAGCATTCCTTCCGCACCTATCACACTGTGCAGCAGTGGAGTGGAAACACCCTACCTCCCACTGACTGGCAGCATTCCTTCCGCACCTATCACACTGTGCAGCAATGGAGTGGAAACACCCTACCTCCCAATGACTGGCAGCATTCCTTCCGCACCTATCATACTGTGCAGCAGTGGAGTGGAAACACCCTACCTCCCACTGACTGGCAGCATTCCTTCCGCACCTATCATACTGTGCAGCAGTGGAGTGTAAACACCCTGCCAGCCACTGACTGGCAGCATTCCTTCCGCACCTATCATACTTTGCAGCAGTGGAGTGTAAACACCCTGCCAGCCACTGACTGGTTAGGTTCAACAGTTCTAATCCTACATGCAGCTGTACTAAATTGGATTAATTCGAATTTTGGTTTTAATTGGGGAGCCAATAGTGTATTCGGTTACATGGTTTTGTCTCGGTTCTACATGGCTGGTCATTGGAGGATGGACAACTAGGCCTTACAGTTCAAAGCAAGCTCCTCCGCACGGTTTCGTTTGGATACAAAGGTCAACGTGGGAAGGCATGCGGGTGTCGGAAGGTGGGGCTGTTTTGCAGTGCCATTTTTACATCCTGCAGTGGAAAGTCATGTAGAAACACCTTAACGCAGGATGAAGCCTAGGCGCACTCGGTCTGGGGTTGGGGCAATTGGTTTTGAATGAAATAGTTTGTTAATATCAATGTATATTATGCTGACGTTGCCTATTATTGTATTATCAAGTGTCGTAATACAAGCAATTGGTATGTGAACTTTTAATCGCCCTTTTCCTATATATATTTTATCACGAAAATGTGACATATTGTTTAAAAAGTATATTCTGTTGACTCTATGATATTTTATCCGTGTTCATTAGATAAAGCATGGTTAAAAACATCAACCCTAGATATATATGTATGCCTTCTATCCCTAATGGTTTCAAAGATACAGCAGGCTTATCGAGTTGCCGTAGTTTCGGACGCCATCTTGAATTCTGCGGTTAGCTCAAGGAGGATTCTTGGGGATTTTTAGTATGTTAATTCAGACACTTCCAGGCATCTGTGATGCAACATTTATTATTATTATTATTTATGACTCTCTTAATCCCGAAGCATGGACAATCCCGGAAGCCAGGATGATTGCAGAAAAGGTACAAAAGGTGATAGGCTCATATAATTCTCCAAACACAGAGGACACCAGTGTGAAGCGTTATTTGTTGGTGTGACCCACCAAAGTGGACAGACTGGATCTCACTGGAATGTTTGCCATTGTAGTTTTCAGAGAAATCAATGTGAATGACAAGCTCTGATGCATGCATTTTCTTGAGAAGTTCACGACATGCACAAAATTGGTGACGGGTGTTATGCAGGTGTCGCTTGAATTTGCTCATGTTATTTTGGAATTTCTCCAAGAGATCTTGTTTGTTTTCGGGAACATCTACTGTTTTGGTAATGTTCGTGGGTATCTCTTTATCATTCGTTAGGGGCTGAGCAACAGTGCGTCACTGTGTGTAAGTGACCATCTCATCTTGCAGGAATCAGTTCACTTCGGGCACAGTGTGCTTGCAGACTGCACATTCGTCATACATGCAGGCCTTGTTTGATCAAAAACAATGCCAATCATGAGTCGTTGGGTAAACGATCCAAAACGGCCTCACCACGCAGAACAGGGAATACGAAACGTTTCTGCTAGGGTGTTCTGCTGGGTATTTCATTTGAATGTTCTAAATTGAGTCATTCATCAGCCGCTTCTGCACTTCTTCAGTTCTTCTCAAATGGTTGATACTTTCTTGTATTTATCCCATTGTTTCTGGGATATCCCAAAAGCTTGTTGAGCTTGACACGGCAAACGGTATCGTTTCTCTATCTTGCCTGTCAGTAGCGTGGCACACGGTTGGCGCTGCCTTTCAGATTTAGCCTGTTTATACGCTCTCTTCGTGTCTGCGGTTAAGGAATGGTGGAAGTTGAGGGTTTTTCTCTTCCCTTTGGCAGCGTTTCTGGTACCTTTCAGGTTTGATGATTTGCTTCTTTAAAGAAACCCTCAATTTTGTTTACCTCTTTGAAGGACTTGGCCTTACCACCATTACGTCTTTGGCTGGATTAACAGCGTTACCTATAAAAGAAAAAAAAACGTAAAATTCCATGGGTAAAAATTATCTCTCTCTCCATTTCTCCCTCTCTCTCTCTCTCTCTCTCTCTCTCTCTCTCTCTCTCTGTCCATTTCTCCTTCTCTCCCTCTCTCCCCCTCTCAATCTCTTGGTTCTACATGGCTGGTCATTGGAGGATGGACAACTAAGCCTTACAATTCAAAGCAAGCTCCTCCGCATGGTTTCTATTATTATTTATGACTCTCTTAATCCCGAAGCATGGACAATCCCGGAAGCCAGGATGATTGTAGAAAAGGTACAAAAAGTGATAGGCTCATCTAATTCTCCAACACAGAGGACACCAGTGTGAAGCTTTACTTGTTGGTGTGACTCACCAAAGTGGACAGACTGGATCTCACTGGAATGTTTGCCAGTGTAGTTTTCAGAGAAATCAATGTGAATGACATGCTCTGATGCATGCATTTTCTTGAGAAGTTCACGACATGCACAAAATTGGTGACGGGTGTTATGCAGGTGTCGCTTGAATTTGCTCATGTTATTTTGGAATTTCTCCAAGAGATCTTGTTTGTTTTCGGGAACATCTACTGTTTTGGTAATGTTCGTGGCTCTCTCTTTATCATTCGTTAGGGGCTGAGCAACAGTGCGTCACTGTGTGTAAGTGACCATCTCATCTTGCAGGAATCAGTTCACTTCGGGCACATTGTGCTTGCAGACTGCACATTCGTCATACATGCAGGCCTTGTTTGATCAAAAACAATGCCAATCATGAGTCGTTGGGTGAACGATCCAAAACGGCCTCACCACGCAGAACAGGGAATACGAAACGTTTCTGCTAGGGTGTTCTGCTGGGTATTTCATTTGAATGTTCTGAATTGAGTCATTCATCAGCCGCTTCTGCACTTCTTCAGTTCTTCTCAAATGGTTGATACTTTCTTGTATGTTTCCCATTGTTTCTGGGATATCCCAAAAGCTTGTTGAGCTTGACGTGGCAAACGGTATCGTTTCACGATCTTGCCTGTCAATAGCTTGGCACACGGTTGGCGCTGCCTTTCAGATTTAGCCTGTTTATAGGCTCTCTTCATGTATGCGGTTAAGGCATGGTGGAAGTTGAGGGTTTTTCTCGTCCCTTTGGCAGCGTTTCTGGTACCTTTCAGGTTTGATGATTTGCTTCTTTAAAGAAACCCTCAATTTTGTTTACATCTTTGTAGGACTTGGCCTTACCACCATTATGTCTTTGGCTGGATTGACAGCGTTACCTATAAAAGAAAAAAAAGAAAAATTCCATGGGTAAACATTATCTCTCTCTCCATTTCTCCCTCTCTCTCTCTCTATCCATTCTTCCTCTCTCCCTCTATACATCTCTCCTGATGTTCTTCTCTCCCTCACTACTTCTCTGCCTCTCTCCCTCTCTTCCTCTCTCTCCATCTCTCCTCCTCTCTCTCACTCAATCTCCCACTGTCCCACTCTCTCTCCTTCTGTCCCACTTTTCCTCTCTCCCTCTCTCCCTCTCCCTCTCACCCTCTCACTCTCTCCACATTTCAATATCTCCCTCTCTACCTCTTTCACTCTCTACCTTTCTCTCTCACTCGCTTAGTCCCTCCCTCGGTCTCTCCCTCTCTCTCCCTCTATCCCTCGCTGTCTACATTTCTCCTTCTCTCCCTCTCTCCCCCTCTCAATCTTTCAGTATCGGCCTTCCTTCGGCATAAAGACTATCACTGAGAACAAACAAATGTTTTGTCAACAGCATGATCCTTACAATTTATGTGTGGTGTTCTGAGGATAAAGGCATACCCTGAACGTCGCAACGATGCCTTTAACGCTACATACGCATACAGAATCATTTAGTCAATTGCCTTTAATTATTTTAACTCACGTTTCTAACGCTATGGTAAAGCCATTAACTTCACCCACTCATGCTTAATTATTTAGTGCCATGCGTTTAGTCACTTGAAGGCTACGCCTGTGAACTGTCAAGCCGTTTCACTAGTGGAGTGGGTCGATATTGTTCCATTTCGTCTAAGGCCGATTAATTCCAGCGAAGTTCCGGCAGCTGTGTGAGGTAAACCATTCCCCACATTAAATTTGGCCATTGATCCCCCTAACAGTTGATATGTCCCTCAGTCCTACTGATTTGCTTCACATCTTGCCAGATCAGTATTTTTTTTTTATATTTGTCACGGCATATTTATTGCATATTAACTGGGAAGAAGGTCACGGAAGGAGGATGTTATATGTTACGATATACATACATATATATATATATACATATATATATATATATATATATATATATATATATATATATATATATATATATATATATATATATATATATATATATATATATATATATATATATATATATATAATATATAGTTATATATAATATAAATATTTATATATATATATATATATATATTATATATATATATATATATATATATATATATATATATATATATATATATATATATATATATATATATATATATATATATATATAATATATAGTGTATCTTAATGTTGAGCGTATTTCAATTTCGCGGTCGTAACTTACATACTACCTCGTTGTCTAGCTCACCGGAAGACAATTCCCTTCTGAGGAATCATCAACAACAGCAACAACCCATTTATTTATTTGGTATAATCCAGGATCAGTGATACACAAGCAACTCAATATGCAACCTGTGTTATATATACTTCCCATATATATATATATATATATATATATATATATATATATATATATATATATATATATATATATATATATATATATATATATATATATCACAGGGATTGTCTTCCGGTGAGCTAGACAAAGGGGTAATATGTAAGTTACGACAGCGAAATTGAAATACGCTCAACATTAAGATACACTAAAAGGCCTTCATCAATTCGATTTTTGCTACTCTCGTTTTAAATACATTTTACCAAAAAATAAAACCTGCCTAGTATCCACTGCATCTCACAAGTCCGTTTGTGGAACTTTAGTAGGAAGTTTTTTATGAAATCATCAGAAAAAAAACAATTAAATTACTTCATGTTTGCTAAAACATTAAGTATCGTGAAAATGGAATCGCTGAAAACTAACGAATTTCAATCTTGGTGAAATATCTTAACTTTGTAATGTGTCCGATGAGAGGATGGAAATATTTAATTTGGATATCCACTATTTTTAGTCTTTCCAGATCTAACCACTAAAGTCGTCTCTTTGGATGATTTGAATTAACTATGCATTTGTTTTATTAAATCGACTGCTGGTGTTATATAAACTATTCATACACTATATGAACGAACAGGATTTCCAATGGGTTAAACCAGTTGAGTATGGTGATAAAACATGTATATATTTCAAGAATAATATTACTACATTGATGCTAGTTGCTTGGGTACAATCAACAACGGTTCAACTTTGCCGACGGATGGAGGATGAGATAGGAAAGGTACGGATGGATTGAAAACTTGGAGTTCATGAATGATTACTTTGTGACTGAGGCAATTGAAACCAATGTTATGTGTTCATTATCTCTTTGATCCACGATCACTATTTATATACATAAAATATTGCTTTGAAAATGAATGATGTACTAAATAGTGCATTAATAAATGTTCTAGTTCAAACTATAGCATAACTCGTGACTTGAACAGCTTTTTAAAGTCACAATATGACACTACAAAAAGTGGCATGTGCTTTTGATCAGAATTATAAAACAGAGCTGACTTGACGTAAAAGAATAAGACATGAATACATGTCACAATTTGACTCTGTGTTCGTCGAATCTGACTGAAAATAATATTATTTTGTATCCATATGGCAAAATGTTCAATACCGCCGTCTCTGAGAATTTGGATAATGGATATATCAACTGTCTTAATGTTAGAGCATTTCTTGCTCTCAATTCGTTGAGGTCAATTTGCCTAGTTTTGAAGAAAAAAGTAGAGGCCTGCTTCTGTATCATGCAACTATGTTTGCATTAACTGCATCATGCTGGTAAATTGCCAGCATGACGCCTCGCTCGCTACTTCGTCTCCTGGTTAGTCCAGCACACTTCAGCGTCCATGAAAACGTCAATCAATGTATTGAATGTTCTACTATTGCGATATATCTCTGGCGTCACAGTCTGACTAATTCACCCGTATTGGTTATTTTGGTATTGTTCTAACTGCGTCGTTGCTGTGCTGTCCATAACATCAGTTGTAAGCTATTCCATGGTTCGTTCTGACGTGCTGTATAACCAGAGAAAATGAGTCTGTTCCGCGTGAACCTGGTGTGATTTTGTGGTTCTTGCGTTTCTCTTGGCGGGATGTTGTTGTTGTTGTTGTTGTCGTCGTTGTCGTCGTTGTTGTTGTTCAAGTGGAGCCAATGGTAAGACATCGTCGGTGTTGTACGCGGTGCATGGTATGAACTGACAACGTGTGTATGTTACAACGTAGCGCGGTATTGAATCCTAGTTACCGCTTCAAAAACGCTCTAATCTATGCATACTCGACTTCTGGAATTATTACTCTTTCAGATATATAATAATAAATTAGTCATTTACACTGAATTGTACATAGGCGTTCCGGTTACTTAAATAACTCTTAATTAAATTTAATGTCAGTTCAGTGTCATAATGATTTAGGTTTTTTTTTGAATTTCATGATCTAAAGCTATCTCTAAAGCAGCGAGGTCAGTACAACGTTCGGATATGAATCCACATTGATCAGCGTAAAATAGTTTGTGCCCAATAAAGAAAGTTGATTTGATTATAAATAACTTTTTTTTATAATTCATACATTACTGGTAATATAGTAACATGTCAGGTATGCAATAAATATCGTCATCTTTTTTTAACATTGCCATAACTTTGGTAATGTTCATTTTATCTGGAAAAAAAATGATGTTTGTTTTAAATTATTGGTTTAATTAGGGCAAATTTAATCGATTTTAAATGTTTTGTGTAGAGACCATCATGCCTAGAAATAGATTTAGTGCTAAGACATAACCAAAATTACAAACTTAGAATCAGATGAAATTAAAACTAGATATGCAATCTAAAAGTCCACGTAGCCTAGGTTAACAGAAATGTCAAACATAAACCATAAAGATACCCGTACAGAAACAAACTAGTGGGACCAAGACGTTGTAAGCAAACAAGTTAATAAATGACATATGTTAGAATTGTCATATATATATATATATATATATATATATATATATATATATGTTAGAATTGTCATATATATATATATATATATATATATATATATATATATATATATATATATATATATATATATATATATATATATATAGTCTTGGGAAAAAGCCTCTTAGTAGACAATGTATAGGGCACTAGCAACATATTTTTAATGACGTTAAACCAGACAACAAAAAGCGAAATATGATTTAATAACAAATTACAGATTACGGCTATCAAGTTGAACAATTATATTACTGCAATATTAAAAAAAATTAGTAGGTTAGCACATAGTACATAAAATTTAGTGAAGTTACCAATACAAAGGAACACATTAATAGATAGTAAAACAGCTTGCCAACCGGAGAGTGTGTGAAAAAAGTGATGTACACAAACCGTTAGCGGCAATCGTCACGAGAACGTAATTGACTCTTAAAATACTTATCTTATTGATGACATCAAATGTATAACAAAACTTAACTATTTTGATAATATTACATGTTTTGAATTTAATATACGAAACCACAGTGCTGAAAAAATACAATAAATGCGAGAGCGACAAATGTAAATGTTTTAAAGCTGCTGCCTCCTAGCGACCTGTATTTCAATGGAAGCCTGAAATGAACTTCGCACGCGGGCGAAGTCAAAAGTGATGAAACTATTACCAGAATTGGCCTCATCAAGAATTGGCGTCATAAAAACTAATATCGGAATTGGCCTCATAAAGACCGATCCCGTTATTTTGGAATTTCTTCAAGAGATCTTGTTTGTTTTCGGGAACATCTACTGCTTTGGTAATGTTCGTGGCTCTCTCTTTATCATTCGTTAGGCTGAGGCTCAGTCTCTTTGTCTAACCACAGCTGGACGGGAGATAGACTCACTAATATGTTATTTGTCATTCAAATTGGTTTTGGTGATTAGTAATAGTTGTGTGTGTGCGTGTGTGCGCGTGTGTGTGTGTGTGCGTGTGTGCGTGTGTGCGTGTGTGCGTGTGTGCGTGTGTGCGTGTGTGCGTGCGTGCGTGCGTGCGTGCGTGCGTGTGTACGTGTGTGGGTGTGTGTGTGTGTGTGTGTGTGTGTGTGTGTGTGTGTGTGTGTGTGTGTGTGTGTGTGTGTGTGTGTGTGTGTGTGTGTGTGTGTGTGTGTGTGTGTGTGTGTGTGTGTGTGTGTGTGTGTGTGTGTGTGCGTGTGCGTTTATGTATGCAATAGCAATTTTAACAAACTGATGCGATTAATGTATCGTAATTTACCAATTTGCTTAGGTGTAAACGTGACTTGTTTGTGACTGCAAAAGGAGTTGTTGCATACATCCGCTAAATGGATCACTCATAAAATATGAAAATCGTCTGCGTTAAGTTGAACTACTTAACTTGAACTTTGACCTAATTACGTTGACCACAGCACATTTCCAATTGACTTAATTAAGTTTACATTTGATATAATTAAGTTGAAATTTATCCTAATTCAGTTTACATTTGACCTAATTAATTTGACCTTTAACCTTATTAAATTAGCCTTTGATGTTGTTAGTTGGCCTGATCGCTGAAGACGGTGCCAAAGACGGTGCATAGAGGAAGGGAGGGTAAAAGGGGCTTTGATTTAATTAAGTTAGCTTTTGATGTTCTTTGCCATTCCCATAACACTACGTCAGTTTTTCGGATGGCGAGTCGATCTTCGAGGACGCGTAGCGTAGTAACCGCCTAACGAAAGTGGTCTTACCGCACCCCGTCGGACTGGCGACGATGCAGGTGAACGAATGCTTCCACCGCATATCCATATCATAGATTGATCACGCCCACCGACGGACCGATTTATAACACGATATTAGCCAAAATAAGAAATTTCACCTTATTAATTTGACCTAATAAATGTGAACATTTACCTAATTAATTTGACATTTGACCTACTTGATTTGACATATTTGTTTAGATATTTGACCTGATTATTCTTGGTATATGAACTAGTTATTTTGACATTTGACCCAATAAATTTGCCCTTTGGCATATTTAGTTTGACCTTTGACCTAATGAACGGTCTCCGATCCGGTTTGGGTTACTCGTAAAGCGTACGACAAGAGAACGTTCGGTCTGCTCAAAGTGGGGTGGTGTGCCGCCGGGTTCTTCGGGTTGCGCAGCAAGACGTTTGATTGCTTCTGAGCTACCGACAAATACAGCAGAAAAATGTCTGAGCAAACGAAACAACTATATCAACATGGATGCGTTCCTCAACGTGCTGTCCAAGCGGAGGCGCGGTATCGGGATAAATCCCAGGTTCCGAGTGAACCAGTTGTCCGTGTTGACGTACGTTCAGGAAAGGGCCGTACTCACGTATTTCTACGCGACGCGTGAGGTGCTCGACAACGGATTCAGCACTGCACCGTTAGACGTGTAATGAGAAAGTACGCTAGCGGACGCGTTCAATCATCGCGATAGACACACAATGGAAGCATCCCTTCACGAGCATCGTCGCCGGACCGACGGAATGAACCACTTTCTTGACGCGGTTGCCGCCCCACGCTTCCTCGAAGATTTACTCGCCACGAGAAACGACGACGTGGTGCTACATAGAATGGCAACCCGCCTACGCGAGGCTTACGGTAAGAAGGATTCGTCAAAAAACATATATTGGAGCGATAAATGTTCCATAATTTACAAAGTTTTTTTCAGGTGTCTACTCTCTGCTTGTGGCTTCAAAGACCGTTATATTGAAGATTCCTGTTGACACCTCCGTGAATCCTCCATCATTCGGTCAACAAACGGTGTTAATAACTGCTCAAGGTAACGCGTGTAATTCAATTGTGTATGCAAAATATACATTAAAGGTAAACGGTAATCTGTTTTCAGGCGTAATTGGTCCAGATATTAATAGATCATTATTTTCTGGTAGCTCGACGAAACAACAAGAGAGAACAACCGTGCGTGCGTGCGTGCGTGCGTGCGTGCGTGCGTGCGTGCGTGCGTGCGTGCGTGCGTGCGTGCGTGCGTGCGTGCGTGCTAGCAAGATAGTTCTGCTAGAGATGACCTTCATCCGTAAAAAAATCCATCAATTAATGGTAAAAAGGAAAACATTCGCTTTGAATGCCCCGATGTCAAGTTCTCATAAAAAAGTAGGACATTCAACATTCACATTCACACCCTCGGCCATTTGCAGTGCAATGTACAACTAAGCGTCCTACTTTTATGTTATATATATGTGTGTGTGTGTGTGTGTGTGTGTGTGTGTGTGTGTGTGTGTGTGTGTGTGTGTGTGTGTGTGTGTGTGTGTGTGTGTGTGTGTGTGTGTGTGTGTGTGTGTGTGTGTGTGTGTGTGTGTGTGTGTGTGTGTGTGTGTGTGTGTGTGTGTGTGTGTGTGTGTGTGTGTGTGTGTGTGTGTGTGTGTGTGTGTGTGTGTGTGTGTGTGTGTGTCAATTAATGGTAAAAAGGACAAATTTGGCAACGATACATACATCGTGTCTGAAATGCGTATCAGATTAATGCCGTCAAAATATGTCCGGTGGCAATATGGCGACATAAAACTAATTGCAATATACTATTCATAATTATCATAATAAAATATAATGTTATGTTTATAATTGTAAGTCAATGTTTGTGAGTTACTAATTCATCCCTCTGTTTTACTTAAATACATCGTACTCCGTTTAACAGAATCACGGTTAACGTTTAATGTTTCTGTTGCAATGCGGACAAGCCCTTGCGGGTTTTACATAATTAAGGCCATCATAGACTGTGCAACATCGAGCACAACCCATGTGTCGACGTTTAGTGAGAAGTGACAATATGTGTTATATTTATTTGAAAAACAGAGAAGAGTGTTCAAATCAGACATATGTATAACATGGCATTCTTTGTCAACACCGTGTCCGGGATGTGTTTTTTTTAAATGATGTGCCAAAATGTGTGTTATGACAGCTGATGTAGGGTCTGTTGCTGTGGATGAAGTACACGGCTACGTCTACTGGAGTGGCAACAGTAAATGTACCAGGGCCAAACTTGATGGGTCTGCCCAAGAAGACATCGTTACTGGTAAGTGCATTTCAGTGACACAGCTATTATAATACTAAAAATAAGGTATGGCAATTAATGTATATTAATTATTATAAAATAGTCCTTTACAGCCAATCTGACCGTAAGTTTGTTCCTTTTTCCTTGACGATTTCCGGTGCAGTTATATTTTAATCAGAGCGCCAGGTCATCGAATCTCAAAATGGTGCGACCAATCAGAGCTCATGTTACTGCGCCCTCAAAATGCCGTTCGGAAAATGGCTTTGATCCAATTTTGACTGTCACTTATCCTACATACACTACTCCTGATATAAGTGGTTACAGGGCTTTCTATGGCGCAGCAGCCACTGGAGTCACACACGTTCGGCCACAAAATAGCCGACCTTGACTAACCACTGTTATACTTGGCTACCGTATTCATCGCGTCCATGTAATGGATGAGTTTCATAGCGCCAAAATAACCGCCCGAATAGCATAGGCATATAAACGGATAGATCGAACGCCGCCGACTTGTGATAAAACATTTAAAAACAGGTCCTATGAATGCGTATGTTAAACCAGTTGCGTGTCATTTGTTATTCGGTACATGCGTGCATGTGTGTGTATGTGTGTGTGTTTGCGTTTGCGTGAGCGTGTGCGTATGTGCGTGCGTGTGTGTATGTATGTTTGCGTGCGTGCGTGCGTGCGTGCGTGCGTGCGTGCGTGCGTGCGTGCGTGCGTGCGTGCGTGCATGTGTGTGTGGTGTGTTAGAATAAAAAATAATGACCACAGGTACGCGTTTGAGATCGGAGATAAATCCAATACAAGCTCGAAGGGGCAAAACATCGACTTTCGGATCGCTGCATTTTTAGAAACTAAAAAACACTTTATTCACGTTTTGAATAAAACAATTCGTAACTAACATATTATGAATCAAATTAGACACTTCACATGTTGTAATATGCTAACTTAAAGCAGGCGGCGTAATTATGAGGTTTGGGGGTGTTGCCTTTATTGGCAGAGTACTTGCTTCCAATGAACTGCTTCTGCGCAAGCGTGTGTGGCCATTTTTATGTGCGTAATCTCTTATGCACATGCAGGCAATGCGCATGCCTCGTTTTCACTCGGAAATTAGCAGTGTTGTTAAGCACAATATCGCATCAATAAGAAAAATACAAGATATCGAATTTGAACGTCACTATTTGTCATGCGAAACTTTCTACTGGCGTCCGAGAGGGCGCTTTTGGCCGTCTGGGGGCGGGGCAGTCGGTAGCAAAGGTTACGCGTGTCTTTAGATGCAATAGACATACATTGCATAATCTCACGACATATGTCCGGCAAAACGGGTCGATGGCCGATCTCCAAAGATTACGAAACCTTGTTGTGTCACACGCAGGAATTCGCGCAATTAAGCCTTTTGTTGGACCTCATCTTACACCGATTCACCGTCGACACAAACGCATGCGCAGAAACAGTTGGTTGGAAATATATTATTAATAACGGTTAGCTACCACCCTGCCAATAAAGGCAACATCCCCAAAACCACAAATGAAAGAATTACGCCGCCTGTTTTATGATAACAAATTATAACAATATCAAGTTTCTTATTTGTTTCAGTATATTTCAAAGTTTGTTATGGTATATAATAATAATAATAACAACTATATTCAAACGCCATCAAATCCGTGGCTAATACCCCGTTCACGATCGTGGGCATAAATACATAAAATAGCTGCACCATTTCCAGACGGTGTAGGAGACGGTCTGGTATGCCGAATAGCATCGCAATGCCGTAGTCAATGCGTGAAGTTACACGTGCATGCATTATATATTTGCACACACTGGGTGTTATGGAGTCGAGTACCAGTGCAATTCGAGCTATACGGTAATATTCACTCCGACGTGCGTTCGCAACCTATGGCGTCATTGACGAATCCCAGACCCTGACGACAGCTATCTGCGTCGCCACTAGCTCACCACATATGACGACGCATATAATGGCTATTGGCGCGCGCAGACTCGATGACCGGGTGACAATGGCTTGCGATTTCCTCTCCTTGAGGATGAATCCATAGTCCGCAGGCGAAATCTTCACATCTCGGACGCAACCCTCCATTCGTATGACCGCACATTCACGATCAGTTGGCGGGAAGTCGACGTACAGCTGCGTGGTCAGCATACAGGTTGTATGTGGTGCTCTTGGAGGAGTTTCACCTGTGGCGAAATGTAGGCGTTCAAAAGAATAGGTCCGAGGACCTACCCTTGCGGAACTCTGGTCTTCATAACGCTATGCTGCGTTAGTCCTTTCGTTGGGCCTTGGAGGTAGGACGACAGTCACTTCGTCTGCTTCGCCACTGATGCCATAACCGAGCAGACGCCGATGCAGTCCAGCGTGGTCTATGGTGTCAAAAGCAGCAGAAAGGGCTAACAGAACTAGAAGTACGCCGCGACTTGCGTCGACCGACTGTGCTATGTCATTGTGAATGCGCAACAGTGCCGCCCCGGCTGTAGCCTGTACATATGTACGTATGTAGGCACTCCAGCCATCCAGGTTTCCGTTATAGCAACGACGTTAAGTGAGCGCTTGTCGACGTAATCACGGGAGAGCAGCGTCTTATTGCGCAATGACTCACATTAATCAAGGCGAACTACGCATGCATACCACGCGAACTTCACTCATCATTGAAGGTAAACCTCTCACATAGATCAGGCAGGTCTCTAAGATCTCTCAGAGTTCAGCTTTCTCTGTTCTTCAAGACGTGGACGGACGATGATAGGTATTGGCCCATATGATATCGGTGTTGTTTTCATACGAGCAGATTGCGCGTTGTTGTAAGATGAGCACAGGCCGCTGTTACACTGCTCGTACGGTGATGTATCCAACGGCACATATGTGATATTTGCAAAAGTTAACATCAGTAGTCGTCACAGTTTGACGTATGTCTGGAGGCGCCCGATGACTTTAGACAAGTTTCTATCAAATGTTATCACAGTTGAAATTTGGCGAAAATGTTTTAATCCAGAATCTGGGTGTTTTCGCTGTTGCACAGGTGTTTAGTGATAAAATTGCTGCCAATTGCCAGTAGTTCATCAGCATATTTACAGAGTTAGTCATGCATGAGATTGGGGCACCTGCCCATGAGAACTTGGAGTACACGCTTTAACATTTCCATGGCAGCACAAAGCGTACACGTAAACTGAATGCAGTGTAATTTAGCACTTTGTGATGGTTTACCACTTGTACTGTTTTGGTAGCGCAAATGTAACTCCCTGATTACTTAACAATCGACTACAACACGGTTAATATATTGTTTTTATTTCCGTGTAGCGGCTATTTGCTAGGTTGCATATATATATGTATATATATATATATATATATATATATATATATATATATATATATATATATATATATATATATATATATATATATATAACATGTGTATATAATATATATATAGTGAAATAATGTATAGCTTATACGTTAATGGGTGTTCATTTCGTTTTATTCCGTCAACTTGAAAAAGGTATATATATATATATATATATATATATATATATATATATATATATATATATATATATATATATATATATATATATATATATATATATATATATATATATATATGCATAATATTATATATAAATTCACTAACATATTAGTCATATATTGTTGTTCAGTAAAGTATGATATGTTTATTTACACAATAAGTGTGATTTGATACCCTAAACGCGTGGTGTGAAGTACGAGTGGTGCCGCCCGTAAATGGGTTTTATTTTCATGAATTATGGCGTGTGATACTACATCACTGGAGATGTATATGTTAGCTAAACATATTAGATGACATAGTCAGAAACCGTTTGGCCGAGTGCAGTTGCAATTAAAATAAAGTTAATGAAACAGCAGTCCGACTTGTTATCACGATTTTGCTGTAGCATGTTCGGAAGCTTCACCGCATCAGGGTTTTACAAAAATCTAACTTTTATGACATTGTGTACACAAAGTATGACTCATACTGTGCAACAAAAAGAACGCAACATGTCATGGGGCAATCATACATTTATTGTTATGGAAGAGTCGTGAAAACGTTAATCTGCGATTTCTCAAAACGTGAAATCTGGGTGGGTCACTTCCCCCACATATAACATCACACACAATTGACACGTCACACACAATTTGCACCCTTGAAAACCTGAAATGATGCACTTTAAAAGGATACCCATAATTCCATTATGCCAAATATTGTTTCTAACGTCCGAACCGACGCCACGCATCACATTCGTGTAACTTTGGTACAATGGCACAATATTAATTTGATTATATATGGCTTATATGTAATCGCGTTGACTTCAATTGCCATTGCAGGTGTACGTTTAGTGCTGGGACTTGCTGTTGATCCGGGAGCTGGTAAAGTATACATTTCAAATTACGACGGAGGCCGAGTTGAAGTGGCCAATCTGGATGGAACCGAGAGGAAAACTTTCATTTCACACGTGTCTACCAGCAACCCAATGGGCATTGCTCTGGACCTGACAAATGGGTATGTGAGTTACTTAGGATGTCGTTCTCTATTTAATATGTACTTCTACTATTATGGCCAGGCTTCCTTTAGGCATTCAGTTAGGCAGATGGTCACTTATATGGTCACAAATGCTTAGTTCATGCGATACACCAGCTTATCTATGCGGATAAAAGACAATGGCGACGACGATTAAAACGATTAGAGATAATCCACGTTTACAGAAACTTGGTGAGATTAATTGTGTGAGTGGAAAGCGTAGACAAGCAAAGAGCTGAGGGAAGACGTTGGTGTTCAAGATCATATCCAGAAGAAAATGGTAAGGGGCCGGTTCAGCTTATCTATACGGATAAAAGACAATGGCGACGACGATTAAAACGATTAGAGATAATCCACGTTTACAGAAACTTGGTGAGATTAATTGTGTGAGTGGAAAGCGTAGACAAGCAAAGAGCTGAGGGAAGACAATGGTGTTGAAGATCATATCCAGAAGAAAATGGTAAGGGGCCTGTTCAAGTGAGCGTGGCATGTTGAAAGAAAAGACCGAAAACTGTCAACGAAGAGAGAAGATACGCTAAGAGTGGACGACAGAAGGGGGAAGAAGACCGCCACAGAGATGGGAAGACTGCGTGATGAGGAATCTGTGGGGGGGGGGGGGGTATTTGGAGAGGTGACAATGAGAGCGAAATATGGAGAAAAGTGGAAACGGGTTGTGTAGACAATAGTGAAACGTTCTCAATGGCGTGGGAAGAAGGAAACAAATCTGAGAATCAGTATACTCACCCCGGCTTTCAGTTAAAAACATACACAATGTGCTTCTGCTGAGGAGTGCGAGAAAGCAAACCAGGTTATGGCTATGTTGTTGCATCATACAACCAACCGAATATGTATTTTATGAGTACCACTATTCTACCTAAGAATATGAATGATTGCTGACATAACCAATTCATACTTTCAAACAGTACGCATATTTTATCTGGTTGTTCAGTAGGAATGTGACATATACAGAGAACAGACCTAGCTGTATTCGCGTTCAAAGCAATCAATACGCCGCATTTAGAAAATAACATAAAAGAGTTGAGGCTAAATCTTTAGAAGGACATATGTAAGGGAGAACGCTTAAGTTGATTTCAGAACTGCCTTAGTTATCCCAAATGCATAATATAATCTAGTTTGATAAAACTGGACACCATGAGATTATTGCTAGAACAAACAATGATTTATTTTTACATATCGAATGGATACGAAGATAATCAAATTTACAGATTGTTAATCTAATAGATGATGCCAATGATAAACCAAATAAACACATTGTCCACAGTGATGGCAATGAAACAAGGCATTCCGTTTGCCGTTTAATATCCTTTAAACTAATTATGAAGCTTGACAGATTGTAATACGCGCAACATTTACCGCCTACATAAAAACAAATTATTTATTACAATTCAGTATCTATACAACCTTTATATGAGTATGCGTGAGCAACAACATGGCATGTTTAAGTTAATATGTAACTTCCATTCCTTCATGTTGACCCGTCATCTATGCAGATTGCTGTTCCATGTCCTTCGTCGCCCTGACGGTATTTACAAGGCCAGTTTGGGTGACGGCGGAAGTGCACAGAGAATTTCATTAAGCAATCTTAATGCGCCGTTCGGAATAACTGTAAACAGCAACACTCAAAGAATGTGCTGGACCCAGTCCGGTAAGTACAGAAAATATACTGTGTAGTTCCACACGATCGACGTACAATTTAAACAGTGTCACACATTTGCTGTGATGAAGGATTTACAAAGCTGCTATCATACCATATAAATATATTGAATGCATTTTTTCTTCAGAATTGATGTCAGTAACCCTCATGTAAATACCCTCTGAAGTATGGCCTGCATAATGCAATTTCATTTAAAATCAATCAGTAATATTGTTGACCCCCGATTGTAATGACATGTGGCACATATATTAGGCTTGTTGTGACACACCACCTGCCAACGTCATGCTCTATGAGTGAACTTGTATAGGGTTATTGCCTATTCATAATTGAGCAACTAACAAAACGGTGACGTTGCACCTTGAAGGGATTGCGTTTAATTGCATATATGCATTGAAATTATTTCTGCCCTGTGTTAGCTTCCTTCTGTCTTGAATAGACAACAGTTGGGGCCAATATATATATATATATATATATATATATATATATATATATATATATATATATATATATATATATATATATATATATATATATATATATATATATATATATATATAACACGGAGTTGACCACATTGGCCCAAACTATTGTGTATTCAAGACAGAAGGATGCCAACACAGGGCGGCCAGAAATAATTTCAATTGGAAATACAGTGTTGTCTATGGCAGTGCAATGAGAACACGTAAAATATAAAGTATATATTGTATTACAGCAAATAAACGCCTGATGTGCTCAAACTATCAAGGCCAAGACCTCCGCCTGGTTAGCACTGTATCAAGCCCGCCCACGCACCTCGTTGGAGAAGATCCCTACTTGTATTCGTCTCAAGCAGATCCACGACGGTAACGTTTGTTTAAGCTTATTTGCAAAATCAGTGACAATATACCGATGACGATTTCGACGAAGTCAGCATATAAGCATTAATGACATTTACGATATTGCATTGAAAATGTCAACTTCCATGAACTGAATTGCGTGTTTTAATGCATTAATTTTCTTTACACTTCTAAACATCTTCCTTCAGAGTGTTTAGAATTTTAGACACAGTGTTATCATTTATGGAAAATCGCGTATTTGTTATAAATCAAACAATTGGATGAGTTATTGCAAACCGAAAAGCAGACATGTACAACATTGAAATTTACTTTTTCCCGTAGCCACATATTTCCCATAACCCTTTGCGTGCGAGAGTAGTTCCGGTCATGGATGGCATCGACAACACGGCAATTTTAATAAGTTATAATTTTAGCTGCCTAAATGTGCACATGTAATACACAAATGCATTGCACTGATTGGAATTCGTTTTTTTTCACTGATAACGAACTGTGTATTATCTGCCAAAAGTATGTGCAGCTAGCAAACAAAACTGGAAACTAGCGCAATGGAATATAAGATACCGGGGACATAAAGTTCTTATGTAGAGTGTTACCGTTGCAAAATGTCGTTGAAATGTTCTTACGATGTAGTTACGAAATATCTTGGCTGAAGAAATATATTTAAGAAAAGCATTTTGTAGCTAAGATGTTTCCATCATATTTGCGATAGCACTTTGTTGCATACCTATATTTCTCTTGTTCATATAAAAATGTCATTTAGTGGAGCCAACAGAAACTTCTTTGTTGTTCAGAGGTCACAATCGTTCGCAAGTCACAAAAAAGAGTTAAATAATACCTTACGAATGCGAAATATACAGTTAAGAAAATGTAGCGATCGTTTTTTGTTATGTTCGCTCCGGCAAAGGTTTCCTACTTGTAACGCCCTATTAAAATGTACCCGACGTTAACGACGTGTCTACATTGTTTTTTGAGCATCGCCTGATAAACATTTAAAATCGTAATGTTTATGTCATTAAATAGATTTGTTTTGTTGCAGTGAATGAAATTGTCATGATTATCATGCCGTTGCACATACATGTTACGTTTGCATAAGCTTGAACAACACAGACATAACTATATTGCTAATGGATTTCCTATTGTTGTTCGCTCGATAATATGGGTCCTCATTGAAAGGGTCTATTTAATGCACCCTAACAACGTCAAAAGTGTGTGGTATTAGTTATAGTTTCTTGGCGGACAGAAGCACCACATTTTCAATGTGGCTCCTTTTAGCCATTCAAAACTATTTTCAGGGTGCTAAAATGTAGGCGATATTGAGCCGATGAAAATATGACCCCCTAGGTTTTTCCGTGAAAGTTGTTTTATTATAAAAATAATTTTAGCATTATTTTGCATAGGTGTTTTAGGAATGTTTCTGCTTCTTTTGAAGTATAACATGTCTTGGAAGGTAGATTTTTACAAGTTTCTGATCGATCGAATTCTAATGAAAATGGGAATTACGTACACATTTCCTATAAGTGTGCTCCGAGGTGCGCGGGCGATTTCGGAGTCCCGATTTTGACAACCGTGCGTCTCTTCAAAGGCAGGTCAAACAAAATAAAAACGGCATTTTAATTATTTGTGTCTTTAGATGCACATAATATACCAATATATTAGTATCACCTGTTTAAAGATTTCAACAATATAAGGTGGGTAAATAATCACTATTAGTTGGTTTTACTAATGTAAATGGTAGGAAATCTATCCAACATAGGGTTCGTGTGACTGAAGGGGCGTAGACGCTGCTCAGAAGATTTGTCCTCTTTCTCTGCTTGAAGTCATTATAATTGTAGCTAGATTACATCAAATGAATGCTTTGTCAACCTGACCTTTTGTCCTTGCATTGAATGTGGATTTGATGTCGCAACCTGTATGCACGTGGAAAACTGGCAAAGCTTGATACACTTTCCAAGGCTATCATATATGGAATTGCATGTATAAATATAACTAATTGTCCAGCTGTCATCTGTCACACTTTGTGCATGCCATGGAAAAGGATGCAATGGTTGTAATCATTGTAGATGTCAATGTAATGGTCATCCTCGCTGGAAAAGCATCACCTTGCTAAAATGTGGGTGTCTTTCCCAGAAGACTTTGGTTGGACGAAGTTCGAAAACGTTTGGAGATCCATTGAATAGAATGGATGTATGGATATAATTGTTCAGGCAAAATAGCGAAAGCATTGATATGTTGGCTTTCCTCGCCCCAGTATTTGCCCCATATCAGTGACATTGCTTGTATTGTCATAATATTATGTACCACTGCAACTGGTGCGTTGTGCATACATATTAAATATTAATTTCACTATTTGTTTTAGAAAGATTTTGTATCATTTAGATAAAACATGCATATTCACCATATGTAAACTTAAATTCATATTATATTGTGCTACAAATGGTGTATGATATTAGATATAGTAGTATAAACAATAAATAGTGATTTTTAATTATAATGAAAATACCTTTAGTAGTTTTTGTTTGACACTCATTTGAAGATGTGACGGTGGTAAAAAGATGGACTCCGAAATTACTCGCGCACATCAGAACCCGCGTATTGAAAATACTTACCGAACTCCGATTTTCACTAGTTCGATCGATCGTACAATTTTTTCAAATTCAACCTACTATGACATTCTATGTACCAGTAAAAAGGATCAACATTCATTGAATGCGTATGCAAATTAATACCAATATCAATTTCACGGAAAAAACTTGGGGTTATTTATTGTCATCGCTAACATTTTAGCACCCTGTTGGGGTCGGAAGATGTTTATTTTGCGTGGTTCCCCTTTAAAAACGAATAAGTATAATTACAATAAACGAATAAGAAAGGTAATGCTTTTGTCCGCCAAGTAACTATCATTTTGTTAACCGCCCTGACTATATACCCCAATTGTGATAGTAGAAAATCCCAGTAATATTCATTAGTGTTTGGTGGTTGGTTATCAAAACACAGGGAACCCAAAATCTGCCCATCGACACAACAGTTGAATATCGAACCATTGGTTTGTGAATGATTAACAAAATATTATATATGTTTTCAGTGTATTTTCGCAAAATATAGACGGGACCTTAATAGGCAATATCAACACGGGGACATACCAGGGCTTCGAAAATGGCATCGCGTTGTTACATGATCCAAGTGAGTGAGATAGTGATCGCTGTGACATCCACCTTTACGTATGTTTTATTTGTCTAGTTCCTTTACTCCAACGCACGCTCCAATAATGCACACTCCGTTAGTGAGGAACCGCTGTGGGGCAGTCCTATATAAGGGAACACAATTTTTCCATACGAAGACACCAATATTGAAAACTACTAAAGCAAAATATCGCCACGATAAAGCGGTTTAATTATTTTTTACAATCCCCAAATCGTCATTTACAATATATATTTATTTACACTATAGTATTAATGAGAAGCTGAACTGCTCTTGCTTTATGAGTTCATCATTTATTTATTTTCGCCTGATTGGCAGCGTACTTTGTGATAATTCCACTGCAAACTGTGTCAAAGAGAAATGAAACTTTACACACACTACACATATAGTAACCCAGAAACACTAATACATGTCACACTTTCAAATACTACATGTTACGCCTTACGTTATTACAACACTAATCATAATGCAAATAATAATGAATTTCTATACCATCTACATCTTCAGGATACTGAACTCAGAGGCACAACATCCAGAAACATTAAGCATAATCAGGAACAGGGACGCACAAAAGTCATTATTAGGGCAAGGGACCACAGAAGATTTTAGGCGGAAATGCAATTTAGAAAAACGTCTTCAGTTTTTTTCGGAAGGTATATATAGTCTCAGATGATTTCAAAGTGACGGTGGATTAATTCCAGACCCTAGGTGCCGCCTATATATATATATATATATATATATATATATATATATATATATATATATATATATATATATATATATATATATATATATATATATATATATACATATATATATATACTCTTCTAATTTGTAATATTCACTGATTTTTGTAGAGTTGGAACCTCCCGAATTGGACCCACCTGTCACGGAGGAAATGGCGATGAGTCTCATTGACACAAACAACGACACCTGTCTGATCCTGGAGGACACCGAGATGTACACGTTCTCGCCGTCGACGAGTCAGTGGGTTCCTCAGCCA
Organism: Lamellibrachia columna; assembly: GCA_963662155.1. Classification (NCBI taxonomy): domain Eukaryota; kingdom Metazoa; phylum Annelida; class Polychaeta; order Sabellida; family Siboglinidae; genus Lamellibrachia; species Lamellibrachia columna. The sequence continues at coordinate 44,967,963 of OY759264.1, read as the reverse complement.
AAGAATGCTTGCTGGAGGTCTGGACTGGTCATTAAGACAACTGTCCCTGCCACCATCCACGCGTCGTTCACAGTCAGAATCACCGGCCATCGTCTTGTCTGCTCCCACTCACACCTCAAGGTAATGACCAGACACACTAAGTTGTCTGACTGCGGACTGGTGTCTGGAAACTATCACATCTGTGCGTTGAGTGTTGTTGCCGCGACGGAAAGTGGAGGTCTGATGACATGTGTCGCAGCTTGTGAATACACGGAGAACAAAACTAAGTATGTCACCATTGAAATCCCGAATAGGTTTGCGGACTGGAAGTTGTGTGAACTCAGCATCGAGTGATCGATTTTTTATTGTAAACAAATGACTGTTTACAATAACAAAAACCTTTTCGATACACATTGATAATTTCTACAAAATAGGCATTGCTTTGTTGATTATAAGTCAAAGTTTCGGGGAAGGGTACATGCGGTGAGCTAGAGAAGGAGTGAGATTTAGCGGGAGTTAGAGGAAGGAATTTATGAACAAGGAGATAGGCAGGTAGGGAGGCAGGGAGAAAAAAATGGTAAAAGAAAACAGTGAGAGAGTGGTGAAGAAAGAAGAAAATTGGAAAATGGGGAAGGGATGGGGGATACGGCGGAGGAGAGAAGGGTGGATGGAAGGTAGGAGGGAGGGGAGGGGGAGAAAGGGACTGCGGGAGGAAGAGAGAAAGGGGGATAAGAGAAAATGGAAAAGAGAAGTAGGGATGGTGCGTGGGAGGAGAAAAGGAGGGATTAATGGAGGGAGTCAGGAAGACAGGGAGGGAGATAGAAAGGGTGTACAGGAAGGAGGGAGGAAGAAAGGCAAGGAGGCAGGGATGGAGAACGGGAATGAGACATTTGAGGATTGAATTCTTGCTGTGTGATACTGAATACGTAACTATCATATTTTGTTTCGGTCATGCTTTGTGACTGCATATTGTAACCTGGCTGTTGTGATTGTTAGATTGTAACCTGGCTGTTGTGATCGTTATATTGTAACCTGGCTGTTGTGATCGTTATATTGTAACCTGGCTGTTGTGATTGTTAGATTGTAATCTGGTTCTTGTGAGCGTTAGATTGTAACCTGGCTGTTGTGATTGTTAGATTGTAACCTGGCTGTTGTGATCGTTATATTGTAACCTGGCTGTTGTGATCGTTATATTGTAACCTGGCTGTTGTGATTGTTAGATTGTAATCTGGTTCTTGTGAGCGTTAGATTGTAACCTGGCTGTTGTGATTGTTAGATTGTAATCTGGTTCTTGTGAGCGTTATATTGTAACCTGGCTGTTGTGATTGTTAGATTGTAACCTGGCTGTTGTGATTGTTAGATTGTAACCTGGCTGTTGTGATTGTTAGATTGTAATCTGGTTCTTTTGAGCGTTAGATTGTAACCTGGCTGTTGTGATTGTTAGATTGTAATCTGGTTCTTGTGAGCGTTATATTGTAACCTGGCTGTTGTGATTGTTAGATTGTAACCTGGCTGTTGTGATTGTTAGATTGTAACCTGGCTGTTGTGATTGTTAGATTGTAACCTGGCTCTTGTGAGCGTTAGATTGTAACCTGACTGTTGTGATCGTTAGATTGTAACCTGGCTGTTGTGATCGTTATAGATTGTAACCTGCTGTTGTGATCGTTAGCAGGGCGTAGGCAATCCTTGCATTCGAAAATGGTTGACATAGCATACCGTCACAGTAACTTAAGAAAAAAGCTAATTCGTTGTTATTAAAAGTAATTGTCGAATTAGAATTATATATATATATATATATATATATATATATATATATATATATATATATATATATATATATATATATATATATATATATATATATATATATATATATATATATATATATATATATATATATAAAGTATAGCTACAGTTCTTCTTTTACATATATACATACGGGTCATTCCGTAGTTGTCGCACTTCGTCTGGATACGAATATTCCTGCACTATTAAGAAACAAATGTCGACACAAGGCAGTTTGTTTCGTGCGTTTTCTTGTGCGGAAGGTAATAAGGGAAATGGGGTATATGGGTCGGAGGGAGATACAATGTTTGAGGAATAGAAAGAGCAGGCAGGCAGGGAGGCAGGGAGGGATGGAGAGAGGTAATCAAGAGAGGAATGATGTGTGCTTTGTGACTGGTGTGGTTTGCGGCAGCAGCTGCTAACTGGATTGTTGTGTTCGTTAGTAGAGTGTACCTTTGGGTCCAACCGTATTGGACACACATCGTCTGCATGCCAATCTTCCTGCACTCTCAAGAAACAATGTCGACATGACAGTTATTCATATCACTGTGTATTTTGTGCTTTTTGCTGGGTATGCGTAGTTATAACGGGCTTGTGTTGTTGTTTGTAATAAGCAAAAGTGAAGCAATTGTGGGTTTAGCATAGTCTGAAATGAATTACATGTTTTGGCGAAATAGCAATGTGCTTTTGTTTTTGTTGACTTGGAAATGCCTATATAATTAGTTGGTATCATGCTTCGATTGACTGAATATTGCTACGGACACATGCATACGTATGTGTCAAAGGCAAACCGTCTGGTGATTTATATCATAATTTCGTGTTATTATCTATATATAACGTTTACTTTACTTTACATGGATTTTTAGCAGATTGACCGTCCAAATATATTTTAATTAATCGCAATTGTATGTTTAATTTGAATGACTTGAGTCGAATTTACATATTGCATGTCGAACATGGGCAGCATAACAGGTGGACCAGGTTAGGTCGGGATTGCCATTGTCCTTTGTTTGTGTGACGGACCAATCATGAATAAGCGATGCCAAACATCAACGTATGACATGATAATTAACGAATTCTACACGTCAGCAAAATATGGACGCGGCATGCAACGATTTGTCAACATAATATATTTTTAAGCCACTGTCATTTGCATCTGCTATTAAACTTATTTGTGTTTTATCGTGTTAGCGGACACTGCATGAATCTTATAATTGAAACTGACCTACTTATATATGCGTCGTTTATTCTTCGGGTGTTTTCTAAAATAAAATGAACTCGCATGTTCTTATTATTTTGTCATTTTCAAAACAAAATGTGTTTAGCAACATGGAGCTGTACCAAGCTCATGTCAGCCTCGATGTGTTATATATGACTCCCTATATAACAATATGGTTGTGTTTGTGTTTGAATAATAATCTGTGTGTGCATTGGTGATACTATTTTCCAAGACGTTTACGATATATTTATATATGCATATTGTTCACAATTAGTTAGACTGCCAACGTGTTGTTTAGCTATGACTGGCAAAACACCCACTCCATCCACTGCACCGGTAAATATAGAGTGCTTATTGTGAGTGAATAACTTGTGTGGTCGTGCTTTGTGACTGCACCGGTAAATATAGAGTGCTTATTGTGAGTGAATAACTTGTATGGTCGTGCTTTGTGACTGCACCGGTAAATATAGAGTGCTTATTGTGAGTGAATAACTTGTATGGTCGTGCTTTGTGACTGCACCGGTAAATATAGAGTGCTTATTGTGAGTGAATAACTTGTGTGGTCGTGCTTTGTGACTGCACCGGTAAATATAGAGTGCTTATTGTGAGTGAATAACTTGTGTGGTCGTGCTTTGTGACTGCACCGGTAAATATAGAGTGCTTATTGTGAGTGAATAACTTGTGTGGTCGTGCTTTGTGACTGCACCGGTAAATATAGAGTGCTTATTGTGAGTGAATAACTTGTGTGGTCGTGCTTTGTGACTGCACCGGTAAATATAGAGTGCTTATTGTGAGTGAATAACTTGTGTGGTCGTGCTATATGACTGCACCGGTAAATATAGAATGCTTATTGTGAGTGAATAACTTGTGTGGTCGTGCTTTGTGACTGCACCGGTAAATATAGAGTGCTTATTGTGAGTGAATAACTTGTGTGGTCGTGCTTTGTGACTGCACCGGTAAATATAGAGTGCTTATTGTGAGTGAATAACTTGTGTGGTCGTGCTTTGTGACTGCACCGGTAAATATAGAGTGCTTATTGTGAGTGAATAACTTGTGTGGTCATGCTTTGTGACTGCACCGGTAAATATAGAGTGCTTATTGTGAGTGAATAACTTGTGTGGTCGTGCTTTGTGACTGCACCGGTAAATATAGAGTGCTTATTGTGAGTGAATAACTTGTGTGGTCGTGCTTTGTGACTGCACCGGTAAATATAGAGTGCTTATTGTGAGTGAATAACTTGTGTGGTCATGCTTTGTGACTGCACCGGTAAATATAGAGTGCTTATTGTGAGTGAATAACTTGTGTGGTCGTGCTTTGTGACTGCACCGGTAAATATAGAGTGCTTATTGTGAGTGAATAACTTGTGTGGTTGTGTTTATAATTATATTTATTGTAACTTTGATATAACATGGTTATTTTAAAGCTTCTCGTGCAATTAATTATTTTCACGCGTCTAGTTTCAAACTCATTTAAAAAATCGAACTTAGCTAGCGTCGGCTACATCGTAACAGATCGATTGTAAAAATATGTACTTAGTTTTGATTACATAATAACAAACTATGCAATTCAGCGATACAATGGCAACAGTGGCTATGTATAGTCGTTCTTTTTATTTTCTTGCGTCGCTACACTTTTATCCCGCCATAGCAAAACACAGGCATTACCATAGGGTTTCATAAGTCAATTTACTCGATAATTTTAACAAACGTTTGTAAAGCCGACTGCGCATATTACTTAAACTATGTATATTTGAACATAACTAATTTGATTCGTGATGAGCTAAATAACTTGCAGAGGGAGCTTTAAACTGAAAATAGTTAACGGTACTATTTGCTACATGATTATTGCTGGGTATATGATAGAACTTAGTCAACAATGCGGTCATGATGACAATAGGTACGGATAAACTTTTAACAAAATCGTTAGTACGGTGACAATATAATGTAATGACGGATATTAAATTGGTTATACACAGGAAAATCAATTGTAATTACAACGGTATCCCAATTTCTGCGATGTAAATGAACTATGTTTAAATAAAATTACAACAAATATGAATGTGTTGTTTAACGTTGTCGTTTTTCATTGTGTTGCATTATGGTGTTCATGTCAATATGGTAAGTATGCGATCGGGTGGATTAACATTGCTTTCACTCGTCTTACGCCCACTTCATACAGATCTCCCTCGACCGGCTATTACCAAAGCCGAGACCCCAAACTTAGCACGGCTATTATTCACCTTCCTCGGCGTTATACAGAGCACTACAGCTGTCGGTTCCTTTTTCGGTTGTGACTTTCTATGCGTTCCTTCCCGATTGCCCAACTATTGTCCATGCCCTTTTAAAGCTTTTATCTTCTGATCCAGCATTTACTTGAAGGGAAGTTCTGGCTTCGATATTGGATATTATCTGCCTTGCAACTGCGAGTTTCGGTATATTAGAGAGCGCTCGTGAAGTAATTTGCTGAGTCTGCAAATAATTAGTGACAATATTTGATCAACATGTAGTATCGTAGATGTTTTGACTGTCTTCCCCGACACGTTGCTTGAATACCTCCTACCGGTCGGTTGATGATGACCGTCCGACCAACTCCATCAGCCAAACTAAATAACTTCGGTAGGAGAATTCATATAGTAGTTCAGCCAATCGCTAAAGCCGATGTGGCAACTAGTCGTCTCCATTATTACAATAGACAAAGCCTGCACCAATATTTGGAATTGACCCATGTATTGATAACTAGCGAAAGTTCTGCCAAAGAGCTTAAGCTAATCAGTATTACACTGTTGTGTTCAATTTAGGTGTTCGCGAATTTCTTTCTCAGAAGGAAATGTTCTTGTACATATAAATGCCAATAGCGAGACAACACATAAAAACAGATAAAACACATCATGCATACGTAATAATACATATGTGAATGAACTGTGCTAAGATGTGTGTGTTGTTTCACTCATCCTTATATGCACTGAACATTATAAATTGGGATCACGTCTAAGGCATCAATCGATAATTTATTAACATGTCCGAACCAAAAAGCAAATTTGTAGTAAACAGGTCGTGCCGTAATAAACATATATGTTAGATACATGAACACATAATACATACATGATTGAAACCTGGAGATTTGTTATATTGTGTTATACACATTGAAATACACGTTTCTTTCAAACCGATAAAACTGAGATCACGTATTAGTAGCCTCCACATGTAAAATGCGAATACGTTCAAGCCAAAAAGTAATTGAAGCAACATTATAGTGGCGAACATTCAAATTAATATGTGATTTGGGACATATGTTAATTAATGCACATAATGGCTTGATCCAACACTTGATGCAACACTAACATCATTGGTAAAAGCAAAACTAAAAGTTAGACATTCTTGGAATAAACCAAATATCAAATGCAAAATTCATATCCGTGCTTGCACATGATCCTGAATAACATAATTCTTTATCTAGAGTACATAACCATGGAACTTTCTACAGTTGCAGTATAATAAGCCTGACGTTTGAGTTCCGTATTTTATAAGTAGTACTTGACACGTTTCTACAAACAAGCCAACTTCGATAAAACAAGCGGCTGCTATAAAAGCTGTCATAATACGGCACTAAAAGCAACGTATGCTACGTGTTCAAATATTGTTATCACAAATGCAAAAATTATAATGTTCATACTCGCTAGTTCGAGTATTGCAGCACCGCCCCAGCTGTTATCCCTTCCCATCTCTCCTGATCGGCCTTCCTATCTGTATTGAGTATCCTCCTGTGCCTTCCTTACATCATCTGCCTTCCTTACAATATATTACAGTATTAAGTACGGTCAAACCTTTTTTGCCGTAAGCGACCGCCCCGTGTATGATGGTAAAGTGGTCTTTTAATACAGGTGGCAGATTAATGCAGGTAAGTTTCAAAATAAACTCTTGTGGAAAGAGGAGTTGATGAAATGTGGTAACTTAATGCAGGTGGACGCTTCAGCAGGTTTAACTGTACATCGAACTGTTATGGATCCAACTATTGCTACCACTCAATGATCAGCTGTATGAATAACATGCATTGTGTTAATAAGCTACATGATTCAATTATTCATAACATCAAATAAAATTATCATGACTCATAACGTTTTTCAAATATTGTCTTATTGTGAAGCATTCGAGGGTGTTCTTAATAACTTGCCTTTTGCTCTAAAACGTTGGTCGCTCAAAGTGATTCCTACGAAATAAAAATAAAAGCAAAACAATGGTTATGCCTACATAATATTACAAGAACACACATTAAACATAACCTACTGAATGAAAATTAAAACAAAACCGTGGTTATGCATACATAAAAAATAATATAACAATATACAAAATCCACGCATTCGTGTGCAGTATAATTGTGTTCTAGTTATCAAGACTTGTAATGTTAGGCAGAATATTGATCTAATGTTGAAACGTCAATAAAAAGTCCCCTTTGGGATTAGGGTCCGTGCTGCTGGAAAGTCTCCATTGGAACAGCCGTCGTACCATGTGGCGGTCGGAGTGCTTTTTTAAGGGCCTTCCAAAACCTCTCCTCTTCTCTCTCGTTCCACTCAAGATACGTCTGAGTCGTCAGAAGACAACGCATGGCGGCTGTCTGGTTTTCCGGTGAAATCGTCTCAAGCAGCACGAGAATGAGACTCTTGTGCCGGTTTCCAAGGCAACGGTTGTTCGCCATCGCCAACTCGATCTGGCACCAGCGACTCTGAGCGAAGCTGTTGGAGAGTATGACGATCACCTTTCGACTCCGCTCAATGCTCTCAACGATGTTTTCGCTGATCTCTCGGCCGGCCATCCAGTCTCGCTGATGTAGGCACAGTTGGTAACGACCTTCCGACTCGAGTCGTGGCAGCAGACTTCTGACGACCCAGACTCGGTCATCGCTGTTGTGGGCCACGAAGGCATCATAGACGTAGCTGCTGCCGTCAGCCAGTTCCATGTAACGACGGCGTCTTGATCGCATTAGGTAAAAGTAGTAACTTATGTACCAGCGTCCTCTGTACGCAAGAGAAAATATTATCGCTGTGAAGGTAACTGCCGCCGCAGAAGCTAAGGTGATGTAGAGATCAGTGCGCGAGATGCAGTCTTCTGGCGTCAGTTGAGCACGTAAAATGGGCATACCTTGTACGGAAGCAGGCGACGCGCATGTGTACAATGATGGATTTCCGATGCCGATTACGAAGATGTTGTTGTTCTGCACGTAGCCAATAAACCACGTCAGGTCGCAGTTGCAGGCAAACGGATTATACGACATGGCGAGCTCACTTAGTGATGTCAGCCGAGAGAACGAGGCGACGTTTAAATGTACGATCTTGTTTCGCGCGAGAGTGAGTAATCGCAGTTGTCGCAGTGGTGCGAATACATCCGGGTTCCATGACGTGATCGCGTTGCCACTGAGACTAACTCTTCTCACTCGCGTCGTATTGAAGAACATTCCGACGGGCAGAGCTCCGATCTGACACCCAGTCAGATGAATATTCTCCAAACTAGTAAGATTTTGCAGGATTGATCGCAGCTTGTCTGGACGACGACCAATGAAGGCGTTTTGTGAAAGATCTAGTTCCTTGAGGCGATTCAAAGGCTGGAAGAGTAAGTCGAAATACTATACTTTATACAGCAAGACACGTCCTCTTTAAGTAAAGCAGATATACGTCACATAAAATATTGTGCTGTATGTCACGTGCCTTAGTTTTGTCAATCTATGGTGTGTGTATATAAAGTCCAACTCATCGAAAACACTTTGCCGACACACTGACACGTTGTTGTTGTTAACTGACGCATCCTTTTTGTATAAATGTTGAATTATTATTGTTTAAGTTTTGTTAGGCATAAAATAATATCCGAAATATATAACAGGATATCATGTAACTCGAAAGTGATGATAATAATTAAACCAATCTGTATTACTTGTATCAGTATATTTCAAAACAAAATTACAATTGCCTCAAAATACATTTTTATGGGCATTTAATTAAAATAAAATGAAAATAATATTGTCTCACTGGCTAATGCATGTCGTGTGACTATTATCGTGCGTTATTCCATATACATAAATTCATACGTGTTGCCTACAGGAATTTAAACTTGGTGTTTGTTTAATATTGGAAATGCAAGTATCATCGATACGTCAATAAAATGCGACGGTATCCCTGTGTGTTCACAATATATTTTTGCAGTCTTTCCAAAAACAGGCAAGAGTTTACTTGACCTCCACTTCATAAAGGTGACTTGCAGTACGAGTATCATAATGTCATCACATACCACAAAAGCTAGATAACAACGGAGCAACATTTGTTTAGACAACTGGCTCGAAGAATACATTGACCATTACATACCATAAGTATATTTTATCAAAATATCGCTCAGTATGCATGTAATCGTATGTAACAATGAAAAAGTACATACAAATTTGTGATCTCTCTCTCATCATACAAAAATATTGGTGTAATCCGTAGGCGCAACTTTGCATAGCAAACTTCAATATGTATGTAACATTTTGTTTTGCCATGATACTGATAAAAATTAAGGAAATTTTCGTGATATAAATGTGTGTGTGTGTGTGCGTGCGTGCGTGCGTGCGTGCGTGCGTGCGTGCGTGCGTGCGTGCGTGCGTGCGTATTGAAACGACATAAAATATGTCACAATAGACTTGAGCATCAATTTTAACAATATCATATAATATTGGCTAGGCGTGATCTCCTTGATATATTTTATGTTCCCGTTGTATCTTAGCCGTAAAAATGAAGTATTACAAACCTGGAACAGTGACTCATATTCGAACATGATGTCGTTTCCGGCCAGCATCAGTTTCTCCAATCTGGTCAGGGTGTCAAAGGTTCCAGGCCTGAACCTACTTATCTTATTCTCTCTCAGGTCGAGTGTCGTCAGCATGGACAACGGTTTGAACGCGTTAGCACTGATCCGGTATATGTTGTTATGTCTCAGATTGAGTTTCGTGAGATTGGTGTAGCCTATCAGCGACTCCGGGTTGATCTGCTTGATAGAATTCCTATCCAGATTGAGTAGGGATAAGCTCTGCGACAAACCAACTCGTTTGGCTGACGGTAGCTCGACGATGTTGTTGTGTTCAAGGTTCAGGTAGACCAGGTTGGCTAGATCCTCGAACACGCGGTCTTCCAACAATGTAATTCCGTTGCGGCTCAGGTCTAATGTGGTGAGATTCTGTAAGTTGCGAAACGCACCATTACTGACGGAGGCGATGCGTGAGCTTTGCATCATAACCTTCTTGACGTTGGTGTCTCTTAGTCCATCGAACAACGTCGCCGACAACTCGCCCAAGTTGAGATTCGACAGAGCCAATTCTCGAATTGGCGCTCCTCGTAGACCAAGTAAAGCTTCGCGCAGAGCCGAATGTTTGAGTGGATTTCCAGTGAGTACTAATACAGTTAGATTGACGAGCGGACGGAACGCCCCTCTGCTTATGAAATGCAAATGACATTCTCTCAGGAAAAGGTGGATAAGCGCAGAGTGACGTAAGTGACGGAATGTGTTGTTCCCTAGTGACGTCAGGTTCGTGCCCGATAGAGATAGCTCATTTAACTGCGTCAAGTTTTCAAATTCTGGTCCAAGGGTTATGGTCAAGTGATTATTATATGCGATGTCTAGGTTGGCAAGACGCCTAAGCGGATGCAGTACCTCGCCGGAGATAATCTTCAATGTATTTCTTGCCAGAACCAATTGAACAAGATTGGTGAGTCTCACGAATATGTATCGTGGCAAAGTAGTAATCTCGTTTTGAGTCAAATCCAAAGTAACTAACTGTGACAGATCGCTGAACATGTCAGCCGACAAATGGCGCAGTCCACATTGGGACACACGCAACCGTTCCACAGAAGCCCGGAACGGATAAAATGTAGCCCGAGACATGTTGCTATGTTTCATGTCGCTCAGCGTCAATTCTCTCAGTTGACTGAGTCTTTCAAAGCATGAATGGAATCTGGCTGAAGAGAATTTAAACAACTTCAAAATGCGAAGATTTTTCAACAGGCATATATCTATTTGTGGTGGCTCTACCAGTTTCATGCGCATTTTCAGTATAACTAAATTTTGAAGGAACCTAAATGTTCCATTTTCATACGTAGTTAACGAGTCTTCCATCACATCAAGTCGATACAGTGACGACAATCCCTTGAATGCTCTCTCATCGATTGTTCGGATGTTGTTCTGGCGTATCAACAATATCTTCAGGTTCTTAAGTTCCGGGAATGCGTCCGCCCGCAAACGACTGATATTGTTTCCTTGTAATAAAATTGTCTGAGTCTCGCGCGGAAATGTCGGGATGTCTGTCAAGTAGCTGTTCATGCACGTAACGCGCGATCCGTTGCACGCGCAAGTGAGCGGACAACGAGTATTCGGTGTAGACGCCGTGACGCGATAGTAAGCAAACACGGAGAAAAAGACCAGCAAGATTGACTTCACATCATCCATCTTCATGTTACGTTGTGGCGACGGCGACTATGTCTTTCGTCTGTAACATGATAGTAATAATGTTACTTTAGCAACGCATAGGCGAGATTCCCCTGAAACCCTCAAGTCTTTGGCCTTCTTTTCACACACACACACACACACACACACACACACACACACACACACACACACACACACACACACACACACACACACACACACACACACACACACACACACACACACACACACACACACACACACACACACACACACACACACACACACACACACACACACACACACACACACACACACACACACACACACACACACTAACACACACACACACACACACACACACACACACACACACACACACACACACACACACACACACTAACACACACACACACACACACACACACACACACACACACACACACACACACACACACACTAACACACACACACACACACACACACACACACACACACACACACACACACACACACACACACTAACACACACACACACACACACACACACACACACACACACACACACACACACACACACACACACACACACACACACACACACACACACACACACACACACACACACACACACACACACACACACACTAACACACTAACACAATACAATAATAATATATAATAAAGAGCAAAGCAAAGCAAAACGAAATTATATAAGCAAAACGCGCCCGTACGTATTTCACATTCAACTTACTGTACACGTGTGTGTTCATAAAACATTGTGCTATTTCACTGTATTGTTACTTTTCAATTAACATAACATTTTATGTACGAAACAAAGGCGCATTTGTGCGTCTTAATAGCATACGAACTTCTGGTCGAACGCTAAGTCACGCGTTTACTTCAGATTGAACCGCAACAAGCTGAGACGTCGCACTCAACAATTCGGCGTTCGCGTTTGCGTTTGCGTCGGCGCTTTTGTCTAATATTTAATTAATTTACCTCCAATGAAAGGTCTTGTGTGGAAATGTCCCTCACATCGTTTTGTGGAAACATTCCATGGTAGGACTTGGCCAGTAGCACTTTGTATCTACTTACATATTGCACCTATCAAAAAAGCACCAAACACTAAGATGATGGCATGCATGTCGCCGACTGCATGCACTTAATTTGAATTTATGGAATAACCGTAATCAGTTTTTCTTTGATAGCTCTGAATTCAAAATAAAATTTTCATTTTTAAACATCACCGTCGCCGTTGAATTCGTTGAAATACTGTGCTATATGAATACACCGTACGACTAATATTTATTATATCATATCTCGATAGGTTCACATCTTTATACCAAATGCAACATGTGTGACAAGCTTCATTCCCTTGCCGTTGATACTACACAATGACACAGACAACTAGTACAATATAAAACAAATGGACAGAGTTCTTATCTATAAAGAAACATACGTGACGTTAATCGTACAGCACTGACATTGGAAGCGTGTGCGTGCACTAGGACTATTTGAGCCGGAAACGCGATAGTAGGCCTACCACACCGCCGATAACATTGGACAATACAATCTTTCAAAATGAAGATGAAGTGTCCTATCGTGGGTTGTGAATTCGAGACAGCAGAAGCTGAAGACGGCGCCATCATCGCTGCCCTTCTCAACCTTCACGCCAGTTCGCATGCAGCCTCTACTCACGCTGCCACTGCCCAGGCTACTCGAGCAGAGAAACTAAAACGACCAACTATATCATCGGCCGGATCTAGCGAGGAGTGGGCATATTTCGAGACCCGCTGGGACGAGTACCGCAGGGGCACCAAGCTCACGGGTGGAGATGTAGTGGTTCAACTACTGGAATGCTGCAGTGACGAGCTCCGAAAAGATCTCATACGTGCAGCTGGGGGCAGCCTATCCGGTAAGCCAGAGCAAGATGTTTTGACGGCCATAATGATGCTGGCCATGCGCAAGGAGAATACCATGGTCGCCCGCGCAGCGCTGCACAATATGCGACAAGATCGTGACGAGGCTATCCGATCATTTGGAGCCAGAATAAAAGGCCAAGCAGGCATATGCAATTATGTCACACAATGTCCCTCATGCGCAGCTGACATCAACTATACGGATGCCATACTTCGAGACGTACTCTCCCGCGGCATAGCCGACCAGGAAATACAGCTCGATGTACTCGGGGATCAGAATCAGGATATGACTCTCGAATAGGTGCTGAAATTCGTGGAGGCCAAGGAATCTGGCAAACGCTCAGCATCCAGACTGCTGAACTCGCAAGGTGCAGAATCGGTGGGTAGCACATACCGTCGGGGAAAACAACTGGATGTCCGAGATAGGATGACTGACTCAAGCCCATGCAGCTACTGTGGTGAAAAGGGCCATGGTAGAAGTGCTCCGCTCCACATAAGAAAAACCGAGTGGTCCGCCTACAATCGTACATGCCAGTACTGCAAATTGCAACATCACCTGAAAAAAGTATGTCGCAACAAGGAGAGGTCAAAGGCTAAGCCCCAAAGGACTGATTCAGGTGAATGTGAAGGCGCAGTATTCGATGCATTGTGTGCTGCTACAGAGATTGGTCATGAACGCGGGAGGCGTTCCATAATACTTGACCATCACCTCTATAACAACATCTGTGACAGGTGGATGCAACAAGCCTCATGACCTCAACCATTCATCAAATTAGACATTTACGTGGTTGAGGAGGACTACAAGGATCTGGGATTTGAACTGAAAATCCGTACTCGACCCCTTTCCTTATCTGCCATGGCCGACACAGGCTGCCAGAGTTGCCTCATTGGAATCGGGGCAGTCAGCCGCCTCGGCCTAGCACGTGAAAATCTCATCCCCGTCTCTATGAAGATGCACGCCGCGAATAACAAGGACATCAGAATCCTCGGAGCAGCCATACTTCGGTTCTCTGGCAGAGACAAGGACCAAAACAGACTAGAGACACGACAGGTCGTATACGTGACTGACAGCTCTGACAAGATGTTCCTCAGCCGTGAAGCATGCGTAGCCCTTGGCATGCTCTCTAAGACGTTCCCAACAATCGGAGAGACTCATCAGAGAGACCATGCCCATACTGTTGGCATCACTACTACGTGTGACTGTCCAAAGCGACAACTACCGCCACCGCCACCAACGAAACTACCTTTCCCGGCGACTGAATCCAACCGAGAGAAACTACATATGTACTTGGTCGACTACTATAAGGCGAGTACGTTCAATACATGCGACCACCAACCCCTCCCTATGATGAAATGCTCTCCAATGAGGCTCATGGTGGACCCAGATGCTGAACCAGAGGCCTCGCACAAACCGATACCCGTACCACTCCACTGGCAGAAGGACGTCAAAGCGGGACTAGACCAGGATGTGAGGTTAGGGGTAATCGAGCCAGTCCCAGTGGGCACACCGGTCACTTGGTGTCACAGAATGGTAGTGTGTGCAAAGAAGACGGGCAAGCCCCGCCGCACAGTGGACTTCCAACCACTGAACACCCACGCGACACGTGAGACACACCACACCCAATCACCATTCCACCAAGCCCGCGCCGTCCCACAGGGCAAACTCAAAACGGTATTTGATGCTTGGAATGGTTACCACAGCGTGCCACTTCACCCGGACGATCGCCACCTGACAACGTTCATAACGCCATGGGGCCGATATAGATACTGCGTTACTCCACAGGGGTACATTGCTTCTGGTGACGGATATTCAAGACGATATGATGAAATCGTAGCCGACATCCCCCAGAAGACAAAATGCATAGACGGCACACTTCTGTGGGCAGACACAATGGAGGAAAGCTTCGTCCAGGCCATCCACTGGCTAGACGTTTGTGGCAAAAATGGCATAACATTGAACCCAGACAAGTTCACGTTCTGTAGACCAGAAGTAGAATTCGCAGGGTTTGTGATCACCCTGGACAATGTGCGCCCTTGTGGAAAATACCTACAAGCCATTCGCGACTTCCCCACCCCCAGAAACATCACAGACGTTCGGTCCTGGTTCGGGCTCGTCAACCAGGTGGCGTATACATTCAGCATGGCTGACCGGATGCAGCCCTTCAGACACCTGCTGAAACCCGATAACCCGATTATGTGGGACGACGAACTAGACAAACTCTTCAAGGAATCCAAAGACATTATCACCGATGAGAAGAGAAAGGTGTCACAATCTTTGACAAGGATAAGCCGACTTGCCTTGCCACAGATTGGTCCAAAGATGGTATCGGTTTCTGGTTATTACAAAAATATTGCACTTGCACTAAGAGCATACCATTCTGCTGCCCGGATGGATGGAGAATCACTCTTGTCGGAAGCCGCTTCACCCACCCGGCCGAGTCTAGATATGCCCCCATCGAAGGCGAAGCTCTGTCTGTGGCTGACGCCCTCGATAAGGCAAGATTCTTTGTCCTCGGATGTGCAGACCTCATCGTGGCAGTGGATCATAAACCACTCCTTAAAATACTCGGTGATCGGTCACTGGACGAAATCGCAAATGCACGCCTGAGAAATCTCAAAGAGAAAACACTCAGATACAGGTTTCGCATCGTACACATCCCCGGGGTACAAAACAAAGCAGCAGATGCCATGTCTCGGCACCCATCGGGTACCCCTCATCCAGACAAACTACACCTCCAAGATGACATCACACCCAATGATGATGATCCATCGAACTTGCTTTCAACCATGATGATCCAACACGCATTCCTAGAAGGCATTCGCACGAACGAGGACACTATAGATCACGGGAACATAGATGATGCAGTCAGGAATGCGGCGACCTACGCACTCGAGTCTCTTCAATCCATCACATGGGACCGTACAAGACAAGAAACGGCTAGTGATGAGAACATGCACCTACTCATGTCCATCATCGAAAACGGTATGCCGAAGTTCCGCCACGAACTACCTATACCACTCCGTGCCTACCACCAATTTCGTGAGCACCTTCACACAATAGACGGTGTAGTCATCTACAAGGACCGGATTGTCATACCGCCGAGCCTCCGAGAGGACGTCCTATTGGCACTCCACTCTGCGCACCAAGGAATATCTGCCATGACGGCGAGGGCCGAATCTTCCGTGTTCTGGCCCGGGATAACACCAGCCATTGCTGCCGTCCGCACAAACTGTAGCGACTGTAACAGAATGGCGCCATCGCAGCCCAGCGCTCCACCAACACCCCCCGTGTTACCGGTCTACCCGTTTCAATGCGTGTGCTCAGACTTCTTCACCTATAAAGGCAACAGCTACCTGGTCATAGTTGACAGGTACTCAAACTGGCCCATCATTGAAAGGACCACAGGCGGTGCAGATGGTCTAATTGACAGCCTACGCCGCTCATTCGTGACTTACGGAATCCCAGATGAACTAGCATCAGACGGCGGCCCGGAATTTACTTCAACAACTACCCGCCTCTTCCTCAAAACCTGGGGCGTACACCACCGACTTTCATCAGTTGCATTCCCGCATAGCAATTGCAGAGCTGAAATCGGTGTGAAGACCGTCAAACGCCTCATAACCAACAACACTGGTACCAATGGGGAACTCGATACAGATGGGGTCCAACGCGCGATTCTCCAATATCGGAATACACCTGACCCAGATACAAAGTTATCCCCAGCGATGTGTGTATTTGGACGACCGATCAAGGACTTCATACCTATACTACCCGGTAGGTACAAACCACACGAGACCTGGCGAGAGACACTTGTTGCTAGAGAAGAGGCCCTGAGAAACAGACACATGAAAGCCGCTGAACACTGGTCAGAACACACGAGACGACTACCACCCCTCGTCATTGGCGACCTCGTGAGAATACAAAACCAAACTGGCCCTCACCCCACGAAGTGGGACAAAACGGGCCAAGTCATTGAGGTACGCCAATTCGACCAGTATGTAATCCGAGTCGATGGATCTGGGAGAATAACAATCCGGAACAGGAAATTCCTGAGGAAATATGCGCCAGTACGCATTGCTACACCACGGCTTACCATTGATGACGACCTTCAGCATCATGCATCACGTCGCACTTCACAACCTCAACCTCGACGACAGAAGGAACCCACACACACCATCGCAACTCCTGCGAGATGGAAGGACAATGTGGAGAGCCCCAAGAAAACTGTACCACCGGCAGTCGCCACACCATCGTCTGCTATTGTGCCCGACATACCACCTACTGCACCTATGGATGAAGACCGTGCTATAAATGTGCCCACAAGTACCCCAACACCGCAGGACACCCCAGCTCCGACCATGACCCCAACTGCGTCAACAGATGTCGAGATTCCTACCCCTACCATGCCAACACGCGTCTCACGTTATGGCCGCAACATCAAACCACCGAATTGGCTGGAAGACTACGAAACCTAAGAGACAATCATCAGTCTTCCTCACTACAGTCTAAAATAAGTAATGAAGACTTGGAGGGAGATAGTACAATATGAACATTGAGATACTAAACGGTCCCTGTATGCTCCCTGTAGCTATATGACTCGCACTTGCGCACAGACTGTATTGCAAATGGCGAACACAACAACGTAGTTTGAACATGTTTCTTTATTGTTTGTCATGTTTACAAAGTTCAGTAAAGTGGCGTAAAACAAATGGACAGAGTTCTTATCTAACAACAAGTCGTTTCAAAAAGTTAACAATTTCGATTTTTCAACCCACGGAAGTAGTTAGTAAGTTGATATGAATCCGTAAATGAGACTCCATTTTTTAGGGAACTAAAAATATACATTGGGGAAAACCCTAGCTATGCTGCCTGTGAGAAACTATAGAGAAAGACCTGTAATATCGCCCACACCCTTCTACAGCAGCACCAACAGCACTACCTGCCGGCGAAGGAGTGATGAACAAAAGGGTCATCTAGCATGTCATGTGAGAGTTCATACACCGAGAGGGGTCAAAGGTGGGTCCGGTGGTAGTGTAGCCTGGATACTATACAAGGGGTCATCTGGATGGAGGTCAAAGTTCTTTTTAAGGGGTGGTAATCTAGCGAGAGGGGTCAACGATCGTGCGGTATAACCTGGGGCCTATTCGAGAAACGAAAAAAAAACATGATAGAACGAGTGCACACGTATTTTATTGAGCAACAACATCAAATTAAAATACTTGTTGAAATCAGTAGCATATATACTTATTAAAAATAGGTTAATGGTGATAATAAATCCTAATTATAAAGTTATATATAAAGTTATATATATATATATATATATATAATGAATTTATACATTACTAATGAAAATGTATTAAATAAATTGAAATAAAGCCAATTGGTCAGTATTGTATCCGACTAGATGCGACACATTAATTGTGATAACGTTGATAAAAACCCATGTCCTTTAGACCTCGTCCTGCATGGCCGAGATAACAACGAGCGGTAACGTGCTGACGTCGTTCAACCAACGTCGACAACGAACGGCCACGTAGGGCAGTGATTGGCGGATGAATCAATGCCGGGCGTGTGTATAAATACTCGTAGATGTTGTGAGTTGGCATATCAACTTGTTCTTTTGTTCTTTATCTGCCTGATTCTCTCGCGAACAGCCAACTTGGTTAAATGTAATTCCACCCTTAACTTTCCCTTACCTGTAATTATCACCATACACCAAACTGTTCCTTCACTTGTAATACACACCATACTCGTAACTATAATTCTCACGATACTTACAACTGTACTCATCACTGTATTTCTCACCATACCCTTAACAGCCATACCCCTTACTGTATACTTACGTGTAATACTCAACATAATCTTTAATTTATCCTTAATTTAAATTTACACCTTACCCCTAAATGTACACCTAACTGTAATTTTCACCATACCCCTAACTGTGCCCTTAATTGTAATTATCACCATACCTATAGCTGTATCCCTCACAGTATTTCTCGACATTTCCATACATGTACCATTTAATAAATGTAATTCTCACCATACAGTAACTGTATTTCTCACCATAAAACGTAAACATATTTCTTACCATACCGTTAACTGTAACCTTAATTGCAATTCTCATCATACCCGAAACTGTACCTCTAAATAGTTCGAACCATACCCTTAATTGCAAACTTCCATGTAATTCACACCATACCTTTATTTTACCTTTAATTGTAATTTTCTCCACACGCCTAACTGTACAATTACCTGTAATTCTCACAATACATTTAATTGTACCTACACTCCAGTACACAGTTAGAATACACAAACACTGAACTCCCAATACATTGCTAAAATATGCATACACTGCTCACCCAGTATACTGGTATAATACATAATCACTGTACACTGTAATCACAACACCCTCAGTACATACCTAGAATACATAGTAACTGTACCCAAAATACACAGCTAGAACACATAGTTTCTGCCCTCCCAATACACATGTAGAATAAACAAGTCACTACACCCCAGTTTATATTTATAATACATATTCATTGCACATACAGTACCCAGTTAGAATACATATTCAATAAAACTCCAGTAGACAGCTAGAATACATAGTCTCTGCAATCCATGTAAACAGCTAAATACACATACACAGCAATCCAAGTACACTGCTATAGTACATAGTCACTGTACGCCCGGTACACAGCTAGAAAATATAGCCACTGTATCCTAACAACAGGGTAAAGATACATAGTCACCCCACCCTCAGTAAACAATTAGAATGCAAAATAGTCAATTTATCCCCAGTACTCTAGAATAGCTAGCTAGAATACACAGTACCTACTCCCCCAGTACACAGCTACAATAAACATACACTCCACTACAAGTACACTACTAGAATATACATACACTGTACTCCCAGTACACTGCTATGATACATAGCCACTTTACCGTCAGTACACAGCTAGAATACATTAGTCACTTCACCCACAGTAAACAAATAGAATACAAAATAGTTAGTGTATCCCAAGTACACAGCTATAAAACATATTCGCTACAACCCCAGTACACAGTTCTAATATATGGTCACTTCACCAATAGTAAACAAATAGAATACAAAATAGTTAGTGTATCTCAAGTACACAACTGGAACACATAGTCACTAAAACTCCAGTACACAGCTAGAATACATAGGCGTTGTACTTCCAGTACACAGCTAGATACACATACGAAGTACACTGTTATAATGCATAGTCACAGTTCTCCCAAAATAGAGCTCGACAAAATTAGAATACAAAATAGTCACTGTCACGGCACCCCCACTACACAGCAAGAATACATAGTCATTACACCCCAATACTCTGCTAGAATACACATATATACAACTCCCAGTACGCAACTAGAATATATGTACACTGCACTACCAGTACACTGCCATGATACGTAGTCATGGTACCCTTAGTACACCACTGGAATACATAGTCACTACCCCCACAGTACACAAATAGAAAACAAAATAGTTTGTGTATCCCCAATATAAGAACATATAGTCACTACAAATCCCGTACACAGTTAGAATACATAGATACTTCACTCCCAGTACACAAGTAGAATACACAGTCACTGCACAATAGCACACAGCTGGGCTACATGGTCACTTAGAATAGGTAGTTACTGCACTCCCAGTACACACAATCACTGTACCCCTAGTATATGGTCACTCCACCCTCAGTGCTCATCCAAAATACATAGTCACTGTACTCGCAGTACATAGCTATAATACATAGTTACTGTACTACCAGTACTCAAGTAGAATAAACAATCGCTGCACCCCCATTACGCAGCTAGAATACAAAGTCACTACAATTCCAATTTACAGTTATAATACATAGTAACTACACTCCTAGTACACAGGTAGAATACACAATCACTGTACCCCCACCAAACAGATATAATACATAGTTATTTCACCTCTTGTATAGTATGCATAGTCATTGCACCCCCAATACATAGTTATAATACATATTTCTACCTCAAGTACAAAGCTATAATTCACATACACTGCACTCCGAATACACAGCTATAATGCACAGTCAATGTTCCCCAGAACACAGCTAGAATACATAGACACTACACCCTCAGTACAGAATTAGAATATAAAATAGTAACTGTATCCCAGAACACAGCTACAATGCATAGTCACTACAACCCCGGTACACAGTTAAAATACATAGTTAATATAATCTCAGTACAGAGGTGGAATTCACACTCAAGGCACCCCCAGTGCACAGCTAGAATACATAGTTACTACACCCCAGAACACAGATAGAATACACATACACTTCATTCTCAATACACAAATAGAATATACATACACTGCACTCCCAGTACATTGCTATGATACATAGTCATTGATCACTCAGTACAGAGCTAAAATCCACAGTCACTATACCCACAGTGCACAAATAAAATACAAAATTGTTAGTGTGTCCCCAGTAACAGCTAGAACACATAGTCACTACAAACCCAGTATACATTTAGAATACATAGATTTTTACTCCCAGTACACACGTAGAATACACAATCACTTCACCCCAGTACACAGCTAGAATACAAAGTCACTGCACCTCCAGTACACAGCTAGAATACAAAGTCGCTGTAACTCCAGTACATGGTTATAATACATAGTCTCTACACCTCCAAATTATTTTCAGAACACTTAGTTGGTGTACCCCCGTACATAGCTATAATACAAAGTCACTGTACCCCCAGCCCACAGCTAGAACACTTAGTTGTTGTACCCCCGTACATAGCTATAATACAAAGTCACTGTATCCCCAGCCCACAGCTAGAACACTTAGTTGCCCTTCAGTACAGAGCTTGAATACAACATAATTGCTGTATCCCCAGCACACAGCTAGAATACATAGTTACTGGACTACTATTACTCAGGTAGAATAATCAATCGCTGCACCCCCACTACGCAGCTAGAATACATAATCACTTGAACTCCAGTACACAGTTAGAATACAAAGTAACTACTCTCCCAGTACACAGCTAGAATACATATCACTACACCCCAGAACACAGCTAGAATACATCGACACTACACCCTCAATACACAGAATAGAACATGATCGCTGTGTCCCCATTACACAGCTGGAATACATAGTTATTGCACCCCCAATATACAGCTAGAATACATAGTCATTGCACCTCCAGTACACAGCTAGAATAAACAGTTACTTCGCCCCAGTACATATTTATAAAATATATTCATTGCACCCAGTACACAGCTAAAATGAATAGTCGCTGCACTCACAGTACATCGCTAGAAAACACATACACTGCAATCCCAGTACGTTGCTAGAATGTACTTCCAGTACACAGTAAGAACACATATTCACTACACCCTCAGTAAACATCTTGAATACAAAATAATCACTGTATCCCCAGCACACCGCAAAAATACATAGTCACTACAACGCAAGTACAAAGTTTGAATACATTGTAACTGCACTCCCAGTATTCAGGTAGAATAAACAGTCACTGCACCCAAGTACACAGCTAGAATGCATGGCCATTCCATCCTCAGTGCACAACTAGAATACATTGTCACTGTTGCCACAGTACACAGGTAGAATACATAGTTACTGCACTCCCAATACATTTGTAGAATACACAATCACTCCATCCGCACAACACCTCTAGAATAAATAGTCTCAACAACTCCATTACACAGATAGAATACAGAATAACATCTAATACAAACTGTGTTACATACGAAAAAAAAGTTGTTGCTGTCACATCTGACATTTGACCTAATTAATGTTGTCCTTTGACTTAATTAACTTGATATTTCCCCTAAATAAGTTGGCATTTGACTTAGGTCAATTAAATTAAATTAACATCCAAACTTCTTCAATTAAATTAAATAAAAATTAGCTATGTATGTCATGGGAAGAACATTCCCAACTTCTTCAATTAAATGTGTATTCTAGCTGTGTACTTTATTCTAACAATGTACTGGGGTTACAGTGACAATGTATTCTAGTTGTGTGCTGGGGTATAGTGATTATGTATTCTAACTGTTTACTGGAAGTACAATGAATATGATTTACAAATATGCACTGGGGGTGTAATGACTATATTCTAGCTGTGCACTAGGGTGTAGTGGTTATGTATTCTAGCTGTGTAGTGGGGGTGCAGTGATTGTGTATTCTACCTGTGTGCTGGGAGCATAGCAATTATGTATTTTATCTGTGTACCCGGGTTGTAGTGACTATGAATTCTAGCTGCGTACTGGGGGTACAATGAATATGTGTTATAACAGTTTACAGGAGGTGTGCGTAATTGTATTTTTACAGTGCACTGGGAATGCAGCGAAAGTTTACTGGGGGTGTAATGAATATGTATTACAACTGTGTACTCGGGGTGCAGTGACTATGTATGCTAGCAGTGAACTGGGGATAGAGTGAAGATGTATTATATCAGTGTACTGGGAGTGCAGTGTATGTGTCTTCTAGCAGTTTCCTGGGAGTGCACGATTATGTATTCTATGTGTGTACTGGGGATGCATTTACTATATATATATATATATATATATATATATATATATATATATATATATATATATATGTATGTATGTAGGTATGTGTGTGTGTGTGTATGTATGTATGTATGTATGTATATATATATATATATATATATATATATATATATATATATATATATATATATATATATATATATATGTACGCATATATATATATATATAAATTATAAATCTGTATTTGGGGTGCAGTGACTATGTATTCTAGCTGTGTACGTTGGGTACAGGGATTGTGTTCTAGCTGTGTACGGAGGGTGTAGTGACTAGTGTGTTCTAGCTGTGTACTTGATGTGCAGTGTCTGTGCATTCTACCTGTGTATTGGGAGTGCAGTAACTATGTATTCTAGATGTGTACTTGGGGATACACTAAATAGACAATGTGTTATAAGGGGTTACAATGATTACGTATTCTAGCCTTATGGTGGAGGTGTATAGACTATGTATTCTAACCCTGTATTTGGGGTACACTGACTATGTATTCTAGCTGCTTACTGGGGGTGTAGTTACTATGTTTTCTATGTCCTGGCGATGTAGTGACAATGTATTCTAGCTGTGTACTGTGGGTGCATTAAATATGTAGTATACCTATGTTGTAGGGGTGTAGTGACTATGCATTCTAGCTGTACCGGGGGTGCAGTGGCTATGTATTGTAGCTGTGTAGTGGGTTGCAGTGACTGTGCATTCTACCTGTGTATTGGGAGTGCAGTAACTATGCATTCTAATTGTGCACTGTGTAATGTGGATACAGTAACTATTTTGTGTTCTACCTTTGTACTGAGGGTATCTGACTATGCATTCTAGCTGTGTACAGTGGTGTAGTGAATGTGTATTGTAAGTGTGTAACGTTGGTTTAGTCACTTTGCTTGTTAGTTGAGTACTGAGATATACAGTTAAGAGCATAGTTTTAGGTATGGTGAAAATTACACTGTAAGGGTACAGTTAAGGTATGGTGAGAATTACAGTTATGGGTATGGTGAGAAATACAGTTAAGGATACATTTAAGGGCATGGTGATAATTACAGTTAAGGGTCTGTTGAACATTACATTTAAGGGTACAGTTAAAGTTATGTTCAAAATTACATGCAAGTGTACAGTTAGGTGTATGATGAGAATTACAGTTAAAGCTACATTAAAGGGTATGGTGATAATTACAAGTAAGGTTGCATTTAGGTGTATGGTGACATTTACAATTATGGGTACAATCAAGGGTATGGTGAAAATTGCAGCTATGGGTTCAGTTAAAAGTATGGTGAGAATTACATTTAGAGGTACATTTAGGGGACGATGAGAATCACAATTAAGGGTACAGTTAAGGCACTGTAAGAATAACAGTTACGGGATATGGTGAGAAATACAGTTATTAAAGGGTACAATTATGGATACAATTAAGGATATTGTTAGAATTGCAGTTAACGGCATAGATAGGGGAATGGTGACATTTACAATTAAGGTTAGAGTTGGGGGTAAGGTGATAATTACACTTAAGGTTACAGTTAAGGGTATGGTGAGAATTGCACGTAAGGGTACAGTGATAAATACAGTTATGAGTATAGTTGTAAATATGGTGAGAGCAACAGTTAGGGGCATAGTTAGGAGTATGGTGAGAATTGCAGTTAAGGGTATGGTGAGAATTATAGGTAAGGGCACAGTTATGGTTTTTCGTGTGAGAATCAGACGGATAGAAAAAAACAGAACAAGTTGATATGCCCTCTCACGGCGTCTACGAGTATTTATAGGATTTATTATTATCATTAACCTATTTTAAATAATTATATATGCTACTGATTTCAATGTGTGTTTTACTTTGATGTTTTGTTCAGCTAAATACGTGTGCGCTAGTTCTACCTTGTTTTGTTCAGCTAAATACGTGTGCGCTAGTTCTACCTTGTTTTGTTCAGTTCTAGAATATTCCACAGGCGATACTGCCATCCCACGCCCTTTGACCCCTCTCGCTAGATGACCACACCTTAAAAAAGACATTTGACCCCTGCTAGATGATCATTGCTAGATGACTCCTCGAACATTCACCAGGGGCCGGACCACAGTATAAACAATTGCATCGGTGGCCATGTTAACGTCTTGTCTGATTATAAGGAAATGTGACCATCAAAAATTCAGAATTTTTTTTTACAGCAACTGCCATCATCTCATTGACATGCTGAGTAAGTTTTGTCAAATCACATACCGCCAGCTCTTTTAAAACGCCGTGACGTGCGATGCCCGTCAAATTTGACAAAAATAACCATGTATTCATGCGCCCACATGGCCCATAGCAAATAAGCCTGTGAATATGCTTGCTCAATTGAACCTATGTCACATCATATGAATTGTTTAAATTCACATATCACAATTTAATACGCCCTACATTCGTGTGAAACAATAAACAGGAAGTTCAACTGTGGTCTTACCCCTCCAAGCGATACTATCACCTCAACCTCATTTGACCCCCTCTCGCTAGATGTTGGCAACCAGCCACTAGACGTTTAGAGGTCAGACCACAGTGCAACAGTGCATTGATGGTCATTCTAACGTTTTGTCTGATTATAAGAAAACCGGACCATTACAAATTCTGAAAATTTTTCATACCAACTTCCATCATGTCATTGACATTCTGACCAAGTTTTGTCAAAATCAAATACATCCAGTTTACGAAAATATCCATGTATTCATGCGCCCATGCGGCTCATAGCAGAAAAATTCCCATCCCTTTGCATGTTTCACAGCAACTGCCATCATCTCTTTGGCATGCTCACCACGTTTTGTCAAAATCACATACTTCAGCTCTTTCTAAGCGTCCCTCTTGCGATGCCCGACAATGCTTACAAAATATCCATGTTCTCATGCGCCTACGTGGCTCATAGCCGAAAAATTCCCATAAATCCCTCCGCCTGTTAAAGTCTCAAAATGTACACTATTTCGCAGCCAAAAGCTTCTACAAACAAAAATGTAAATATGCCTGCTCAATTGCACTTATGTCACATCATATGAATTGCTTATTTTCACATATCACAATTTAATACGTCCTACATTCGTGTAAAACAATGTAAAGGAAGTCCAACTGTGGTCTGACCTCTTTAACCTTTTAACTCCTGTCCTGTCAACGAAACAGCTGCGCACATGGCATAGTTAATGGCGGACTTGATTCACATTTGATTTGTTCGCCCGTAGTAGGAAACGGGTTTGCACTATTGGGTTTTGTAAACAATTTGGCACCTACGGTGTAAGTGTAATTATCTCCTACGGTAAAACTGCCGTTGTTGATTAGTGAAAGACCATTCTACTGAAAATGAGGTGTTTAATTATGGTACATGGTGCCATGTTTTCACCAATGAAAGTGGCACTTTAAACTTCACCAGTAAGCTTACCTTTTGTGCCATGTTGATCAATGAAAGTGCTATCCTTATTATTAGTAGTGTGTTTTTTTATGGAACATGGCGACATTCTTGTGGGGCGCGGTAGCATAGCGGATAGAGCGTCAGGCTCCCAATCGAGATAACCCGGGTTCAAATCCTCCAGCTGCCGTTTCGAAGCTTTGGCAATTTCTTTCATCCCACGTTGCCACAGTTCACTCAGCTGTATGAGTACATGGCTATAGGCAGATATGGATATCGGAACGAATAGTCTTTCGCGCAGTAATTGCAGCATTGCTGAAAGATTTCCAAAGATGTCGAAGTGGCGTTGGAATGAACAGGTCTGCCAGGGGGTGAAGTGTAAAACGCTTTGAACAATCCCAAGAACTGGATACTGCGCTGTGTAAGAACGTAATGTGCTCTTTGCCCATCACAAGGTGGCAGCACTCATTTTAGACATACTTTTTTATTATTATTGTTTCTTTTTTCTTCTTATTTCTTTTGTTTCTTATATCATACATGATGATGGTGAGGAGGAAATCAATTTACTTACTTGCTTGCTTGCCTACTTACTTACTTACTTACTTACGTTTGTTAGACAACTATTTGTAATATGCTATGTTCACACTGTAAACAGTACTACCCTATGTGTCATGCAGTGGATGCAACTGTTTCTGCCGTGCAATGAAATGCAGGCCAGTGGTCCACGCCCGCTTCACGGCAGCGAGCTAGCTTATCGCTTTTGTTTGTAGGGGGATGATTAATGATGTAACTATATGGCCATATGTGATCACTCAACGGCCGGATCCCACTGCCAATGTATACACAGTGGCGCCGTTAGACGGAGATGGCCCGAAAAAAACACTCCAGCGTCTTGACCTGTTAGATGGAAGATGCCTTGTTTCTGATCAGCTACGAGAGACATCACATGTAGAAGACATTCGTGATGACGAAGATACACATTCCGGGGACGCCGACGATGATGACCTGTATAAAGTGATGCCATAATATCATCCAGACTTAGGTCAAGAAAGCATCGCCAATACACCACCAACTGCAGAAATAGCGGGGGAGCATGACCAGATGCTCCCATCTACGCCAGACGACCTTGTTATCGCAGATGCACAACTTGATACAAGTGTCATAGAGAGAGAAAACGTAACCCAGCATCCAGATAGCCAACTGGATGAAGTCAAAGCTGCGGCGATCACAACGTGCTGGAGCAGGATGTCACTCCAATCCACACAACGAACCCCGGTCAGCTGTCATATAACAAGAGCTGCGAGCGACTGTGAACTCAGAAATGTTAGCATGTTTCAGTTTTAGTGAGAGCCAGTTATTGTTAGCTAGAATAATGGCTAGTCTCAGTACCCTCTCGTAATGTTGTATTGGCTTTTTAGTTAAGTTACTTGTACCCGTGCTATGCAGGAATCTTAGTATGTTATAATTGGTTTGTGTTTATGATAAGATCAATTGTCAATGATTGTTGCGACATCAACCACCCAACGGGAGAGAATGTGACAGGGCACACTTTGTTGCTTGCCCATCACAAGAAGGCAGCACTTATAGACATTTTACACTTTTCAGGGAGCTGATACATTGTGGAGTAGGTCGCGTTTCGTTGAGCTCTCGTGTCACGATGTTCTGTTGTTACAAATACGACGGCAAATAATGAAGTTATCTAGTGGCATCGAACTTCAAACGATCCGTACGATGAATCTGGTGAGATAAACATTCACAATACCCTAGGATGGGGGTAGATTCGCATTTATACTGAGGCCAACATGAAATATATCAACCGTTTATTTACATAGGAAAACAATTGCCAAAGAAATAAGGCTAACTAGAATGAATGAATCCAAGACTAAACATTGACTAAAATCAGTGACTTCTACCACAAGGAAATACAACCTGGAACACGGATATCACAATTACACCCATCATTATGATGACACAACATATCAAATTTACTGGTAGCTTAGCTTAGGAAATAATTAATCTTTACAGCCAAGGCATTTTAATAATAATACAATTGTTTCTCCATCATCATCTGTACCAATGGCAATACACTACTTGCTTTGACTGTGCAGTAAATGTACACCAGTCATGTGTACCAATACTACCTGTTCTGAATGACAGTAGATGTACACCAATCATCTATACCACAACACTGCTTGTTCCTACCGACAGCAAATGTAAACCAATCGTCTCATTCTCTACCAATACACTACTTGTGCTAAAAGTAAAAGTACACCAATCATATGTATCAATACACTACTTCTTCTGACTGAAGTTACTTGCACACCAATCATCTGTTCCAATACACTACTTAGTTTGACTGGTAGCACATGTACACCTAACAGATTCAATTCACCTTTCACTCAACCAGGGGTGGAAATCAGCATACTTACCACTGATGACACCCCAGTATCCGAAAGCCCTTGGCTGACAATTACCCACAGTCAGACATGAGTATGACCTGTGTCACAGTTTATGACAGTTTGATGTGTGGCAGGTGCAAAAAAGTGACATAAGTTTTTCTCACAAATGACAAACGTCTTCTCATTCTCATCATCCGCACCAATGTCTTTGTTCTCACTGAATCTTTTGGAAGGTTCACATAGGAGTAGTCATGATCAACGTTCATTGGTGCAATAATGTCATCCGTGACTACAGCAGCTTTCACGAAGTGTCGCGTTACCGGATCGGTTTGCGTTTCGGCATCAGTTGTCAATGGTGTCACAGCAGTAGCAGGGGTGGTGGCACTAAAGGTGACATCCGTAATGTCAAGATTGACGGCATCACCAGTAGCGCTGGATGCTTCAAAACTAGTACTTGTACTTGTACTAACCAATGGTGAATCCTTCACCTGAAAAGATTACACATACAGTGACTTCAAAATTTTATAAAAATTCATCTCTTGCATAATAAAAATGAATCACAATATGAGAAACTTTCTCTTGTATATATTATTTTTAGAATATAAGAGTGCCAGTGTCATATAGAATATATAAAGTAATCAACCACAGGGAAAACATTTTCCCTATGGAGCCATGTTAATTCAACCAATGGGTATTGCACTGATCTCTGATGTTTTTAATGAATATCTGTTTGGTAATTTTGATGGATGCCACTGGTAAGATAACCAAACGCATGTAACCAAAATTGTAGCATCCTAGCTCCAAACTGCATTATATTATCTAATCAACATTGCATTGTTTTCAATGGGCCAGGGAGGTAAAAATTCTATAAAGGGTCCAAATTCCATAATGAAATATGGACCCATAGGTGCACTTTCTATGTGGTTCCTTATTTTATATCTGACACCCGATTTAGATAACATAATGCATGAACATTGTTATTGGACATCTTTACCTTATAAATGCTGCAATACACACATGCACACCTGCCAACACATGTGTATATATGTTTATATATATATATATATATGTTTATATATATATATAATATAATATATATATATATATATATATATATATATATATATATATATATATATATATATAATTATTAGGTATTATACTGAAAGCATCTGCTAGATACTATTGTACATGGAAAAGCCCCTCCAGCAAAAGCCCCACGGACATAAGCCTGTTTCAATTCAATTATACTGTTCATAACTATTGCTGTCGTACACAGACACAAGATATTGTCATGAATATACTTCAGGCATGGCGTCAATTCCATTCCGGAATTGGAATTGACCAACAATTCCAATTCTGGAATAGGAGTTGATTTTCAAAAGTTAGTTGGAATTGGAATTGATTTTTTTTATTGGAATTGAATTTTTTGGAATTGGAATTGATTTTGTTGGAATTATTGACTTGACGCAAATCATATTTGTCTGCTATGTCACCCTGAATCTGGTAACAACCAGGAAGCTGTCAACATTACAGCATAGACACTGTCTACTCTGTTATTGAAACATTGTGAACAAGAAGAATATGATCAAGCATTTGCATCAAAAACAAATACTAAGTTACTGTAACAGACAGTAAAACCACAGTCAGACCATTCAGGCCTTATCTCATTTTCTTTCTCTGTGGACAAGGTTTATTTACAGAGATATCCAATTAAGGGCACCTGCCTGCTAATTCCCTCTTTGTGAGAGAGGAAGCCTGCCCCAATTGAAAGTAGCCCCTTGTTTATCCAAGCCTAATATTCAGCCCACAAGTTTCCCAAATTAAACAGGTCACTGGTCACCTGTACAGTGCTGTTACATGTGGTTGTTGGGTTTGCCCTTTGTAGTAATTAAAAATGTCCCCATGGAGAATACATGTTGGTTATTAGGATGTTGAAGACTCAAAGTTTACAGTAAATTTTATAAAATATCAACAATACCACAACTTATATAAACGGGTTGCCGTCACTCCCCCCCCCCATTTGCCCCTAGGACACCTGCCCCCCCCCCCGGACATCTGCCTCCTAGGATATTTGCTTCTGATCTCCTCGGATGCTAATAGTAATTTCCATGGTGAAGTTATAAGTGAATTCTGACAACTCTGGCTTGTGGATCCAGTTTTATAGGAAAATGGAGTCACTCCAACTTTCCATGGTAAATGCAATTCAAAAGAAACCTTGTTCAGATGGCTTCTTTCAAATATCCTCAATTGAAATAACAGATCCAGGTCCTAATGTCACTGGCTTCTTCCATAATTGCAATTAAGATAATCCTTTAATTACAGGATCATCTCCAACTACATAAAGTAATTTACTTGACTGATTTGGCACAAAGAAAATTAATTGTAATTAGAGTAATACATGTCTTGAATTCATGTTCAGAAATAAAAAAAGTAAAAAAACTATTTCTTTAAAACACTTACAAATAATCAAGAAGATACGAATAGGGGGCAAATGTCCAGATTTCCAGTAAGGCAAGGGGCTAATGTCTGAGGGGGGCAAGTGTCCTAGGGGCAAGTGACCTAGGGGCAAATGTCTGGGGGGGACAAATGACCTGGACCCGATACAGAGGAAACTGTTCAAAACTCAGATTAATGGCCCAACTGTCCAGGGCTGTCCAAAATGTCTGGTAGCAAAAATCCAGGAGAGGTGTCACAGTAGAAAGTAAATATGAAATGGCTGAATGCCATTTTTAAAGATTTTTTTTAGCAAACCTGATATGAACAATAGTTAATCATATCTGATTAAATATGATTGTGCACACGTGACAAATAAAACTGTGGTAAAACAAATTGGATTTGAATTTTTCCGTAGCCTAGGATTTAAAAACTTGGAATTGGAATTGATAATTAATTTTTGTGCAAGACGGAATTGGAATTGATTTTTTGGAATTGGAATTGACAAAACAGAATTGAACCCATGTCTGATATACTTCCTACATATGTATAGCTTGTACTAATACTATTGTGGGTTGCCGACAGTTGACCCCTCCCCCACAATATTCATTACAGTATTATCAGTCAACTTATAATAAAATGTAATTAATACATCTCTTTATGAACTTCCAGTTATTACATGTGGGGTTTAATCTGATCAATAAAGCAAATAAATTTTATATAATTTCTCTTATTGTCGAGTCACAAGAATTTAGACAGAAATTGCAAAGCGTCATTATTAAAAGCAGACATGTAATCTGACAGTGTTCAACTGGATAGATGACGATGCCTTAGTTAGTTTCCTTTCCAGCTAGACATTGGGTGAAATACATTTTACTTTAAAATATTTAAATACTTTTTAAAAGTTTTTGTAACTGGATTTGCACTTAATCACAATGAAAGTATTTGTATATTTAAATACTTCCATAAAGAATTTGAAATGTAAAAAAAAATCAAAATGCTTTGTGCATTATCAATAAATGACGTTAGATGCTGTTTAACTTCTTGTGGCACAGGCCTGTCTATTGATCGTGCTTTGTCATGACCCTGGGCAGTTAAACCATCATGCTAGCTGCTAAAGCCTGCTACTGTGTCAATGTTTGTATTGAGCTGCTATGTCATGCCTGTGCCTGTGGACTAGGCAGCTAGAAGGATGCTGCAAAAAATCCTTATTTTATTTGGACTTTGGCTTTGCATATCTTTGTTTACACTGACACATACCAGGGCACTTTCTTGCAATTAGCAAATGCAACAGCGTTTGTTGCACTATACTGTTTTTTGATCATGTTTCTCCTAACGTAACCCCCCCCCCCCGCGGCGTCTCTTCTGAAAGACATACCTAGTGGCAGTAGACAGTGGGGTGAACGAAAAAATTGCCCAAGCTTCGAAACGGTGGATGTGGAATCGAACTGGATCCCCAATCGAACAACCGTCCTCTCGGTTGACAGGCGGGTGCTCAAACCATTAGACCACCGCTCCCCAAACAAATGCAGTAATCTATTCGAAAATTCAGTTCCACAGTGGCAATGAGCCAATATGGATGTATGTTTGCTGGTTAAAAAACCAGTGCCTCAATTCGGGGTTCTTAGCATATTAGGCTTGGTCTTAGAAGATGTTTCACTTAGAATGTCTGAGACTTATTATGACTGTATGTCAATAAATAATATAAAATTATTTTCTTGAATAATTTTGCCTAGTACATACGCCATGGCCCATGTTATAAGGCTGCTGTATATCCTGTAGCACTTATTGGGTTATTGTTATTGTTTTTAAAATTTTAGTAAGTGTAAGGTCACATTATTTATGATCACGTCGAAAATAAATCGTCGGATTGGAAAACACTCGTAATTATATCAAATTATTAACACTTACTCGCACTTTATTGTATTCATACATTTCGATTTACTAAGGGTCATATATATGCTGACGTTGAAGCACAACTGTGCATATTGGGGTGGAACTATATTGTAATCGTAGTGATAAGTAACAATGGTAACGGTAATCCAATTTACTAACCTGGTTTCGGCTCGTCGCTTCCTGCGCATCGCTCTGCCCTCTGATATCCGCCGTTTCCTGGTCGAAGAATAGTCTGTAGATGCATAGTTATATGAAGAAAAATCGATCTAAGATGGAACGGTGTGTTTGACCAAGAATGACATCTTGACGCTGAACGATTGTCCATGCTCATCACATACGTCTTTTGTCTTGTAATCTGCATCGGAAAAGTGGTCTCTCGCAGAGCCTGTGGCTGGCGGACACGCCAATTTCCGCATTTGCAACCACCTTTTCCGTTGCAAATCCTTCCTCGGAAGTCCATAGAAAGTTTTTTCCTTGCATTTATAGTACTAGTTGATATATCCAGGAGCCGTCCAGTGCATACCAGTTTTATTTTTTCTCGATTTTTCCATACGTTTCAGCCGTTTTTCCGAGAGGTAATGATGCGTCGTCGCTCATATTGATTTACTGCGTGAAGGAGGTGCCTTGGAGCTCGTATTCAAACCACTCTGCCGCTGAGCCCCCCGCAGAGCAATGGCGCCGCAGAGGGCAGATAATGGCGAAGTTAAAAAGGATATTACAAAATTACCGTGGCGTTGCACCCATCATATAAAGGTGATATATACTGTAAATGGTATGTTATTACATATGAGTGCTTCACACCCCCCCCCCTTAAATGATCGACCTTTTTTTCGGTAAAACGAAACTATATCTGCTGGCAGAGAATGCTCAAATTAGTCGTTGCATTCTGCGTAGTAAGAAAGAATATTAATCACATGTACATGACAACATGCAGCACAAATGTATATATGTTCAGTTACCGTCTTTCAGCT
The DNA here is from genome assembly GCA_963662155.1 of Lamellibrachia columna. Taxonomy (NCBI): domain Eukaryota; kingdom Metazoa; phylum Annelida; class Polychaeta; order Sabellida; family Siboglinidae; genus Lamellibrachia; species Lamellibrachia columna. The sequence continues at coordinate 44,932,976 of OY759264.1, read as the reverse complement.
GCGGTTTCGTTAAATCGTACAGTCAACGCAGACGATGAATCCCGTCGCCCTCCGGATCAGCCAGGTCGTGTCTTCGTGCGCAGGGAATGCTAACGTTACTCACGGCTGAATATTATGTTGGCAACCAGCCACTAGACGTTTAACTCTTTACCTCCTGCGCCCCCGTTCTTTTAGTTTTGACACGCGCTGTCAACGACATAGCTGCGCACACGGCATGGTTAATGGCGGACTTGACTCACATTTGATTTGTTCGCCCGCAGTAGGGAAAGGGGGTGCACTATTGGGTTGTGTAAACAATTCGGCATGTTATAAATAAATGATGAATTCGGCCAAGGCAATAACCGTAATGTTTATTCTTGTCAGCTGACGAAGAATTTTTTTCCCATGATTTATCCAGTAATTTTTTCAATCTTCAGTCTCCAGTTGCCATACTCAATACAGTCCCTTCAGCGGGCTAATATAGAAGTTTGTGATATTATAAATATAAACAATTATTTTAGAACAAAAATGGTGCTAACAATATGTGTGGCTGAAATGAAATTTTCCCCACAGTCGGATATGTGGGCTGGTGGAGCAAAATATACTGTGCTCGTGGCCAGCTGAAAGAGGTGAATGGAAGGGAGTCTTATTATTTCAGTGGGGAGTAAATTCCAGGGTCCTAAAACTCTGGGATAGAATGAATATGCATATGTATTTATATGTGCTTGTATTTGAATATATTTATTGGCATCATTGTTTTGGGTACGGGTGCATGGGATTATGAGGAGATGTCGTGACAGAGAGGTGTTCAGAAGATAATGTTTATTTTGTAGAAGAAAATTAGTTGGTGTTGCAATCTTCTTCTTTCTAGTCAAGTGTGTCTTCAAGGTATGTGACACTGTACGGCTCTGGTCATTTACGGCAAATCGAGCGGCACTTCTTTGTGTTTTCTCCAGGGTGTAAATTTTAGTTTGAGTGTGTGGTTTACAATTTTAGTTTGAGTGTGTGGTTTACAATTTTAGTTTGAGTGTGTGGTTTACAAGCTATTGCTCCATATTCTAATGTCGGTCTGATTAACATGTTATAGTCTGCCTCCTTCACTTTTTGATTTAGCTGCATGAAGTGTTCGTTTGAGCAGACCAAGTATTTTTGTAGATTTGGATGCAGTGGTTTGTATTTGCCAGGCTAGTTGATTTTAATGGGAAATTAAATAGTAGTTCTACACCTAATATACACGAGTGATTCGTCAGGGTTCTGGTAATGTCCATTAATCTATTAGCACACTTTGACAATAATCTGACTTCTCCCGCATTATAATCCAATGTTAAAGTTACTTGGTGTCTACTACATAGACTTTTTGCTTCCGTTTCGGCATGATTCACATACCTGATCTCATCTTGATGTAGGTTCCAGTGCCTCTAGTTTCAAACCCATACATCATACGGCACTCTTTCCAAACTCTTGAACCATCAATCTTACATTTAACGGGTAGTTTGTTTGTGTAGTGTTTGCACACATGTTTGACTCAAGTAGCACCATGTTTGTCTCAATAACGACATTATTATGGATTGCAAATGTGCAACACAGAAACATTATCATGTCTAGTCTGTTTAGGTAGTTGCATTTGAAAAGCTATATAAATACTCAGCATTTTCTACGCTACGAAACATGGAACCAAGGTTTCAAGCCAACCGAAAATTGACTTATATATACACAACGCATATAATTTAAGTACTTTTGCCAATAAAAACTCAACCCAAAAATAATTTATCAACCATATATTGTGAGCTTGTAAGTATGTATGTATGTATGTATGTATGCATTTATATATATATATATATATATATATATATATATATATATATATATATATATATATATATATATATATATATATATATATATATATATATATATATATATATATATATATATATATATATATATATATATATATATATATATATATATATGCATGCATGCATGCATGCATGCATACATACATACATACATACATACATACATACATACATACATACATACATACATACATACATACATACATACATACATACATACATACATACATATATATATATATCATTCATTGTTTCATGTGTGGAAGCCTGCATTTATTGTAGGTTTTAATGTAGATGTTAGTTGGGTACATCAAAAAAAGGCCGGTCCACATTCAAAACAAATTAAGAGAGCAAATCAGGACTGAATCATCTGGAAGACATTAGACGTTGAACCGCTCTCGAATGGACATGGGCAGATCCCTAGAATGCATGCAAACATGGGGATACCCCAACAATCCTGAAACGCTAGCTGCGACAGCGGTGAGATTCAGACTATGAAACATCTAATGTACTGTCGCCTTATGGATGAGCTGTAAAACTAACCGATCTCGCGACAGCATCCGACACAACAAGCGGAACGCGCGGTTTTGGAAAGACATGATATTATGATGATGTCTAACGACTAGACAATTCTGTCTTTGGTAGCACTAAAATTGTTGCGTAAGGATGCTCTGTGCCAGAGGAGGAGAAATCAGATTATGTTTTGATACTATTGCCAAGGACATCGGCATTAACCAGTTAAATATGAAATGTGTTAACTTGCGAATGTGTATCCTTTACATTCAATATCATATACGAAATGTTGATATGTGTCCTAGAATCTGCCGTGACTGTGTATACCAGCGCGCCCCATGTGACTAGTTTAAAACCTGGTGGCCGTTGACTGGTTCCCGGCCCACCGTGTGGCACCACTGTTGTGGCATGCGTTCACTAGGGTCAGAATAGACTATTGTTCTCAATTCTCAATTTGTTTACTGTAAGCATTCGTGGTCGAACGCATGGGTTTCACCATGACAGGTTAAACATTTACCCCCTGATGGGATATTTTAATTTCCCGGCATAGACACCATGGACCAACGGCACTTAGTGTCTCAAATCCGAAAGATACAGACAAACTGAACTGAATTAAATTGTAAAGGAGGGGTATATTTTGAACCCTGGACCTTTCGATTGACAGTCCAATGCTTTGACCACCGTGCCAGTGCGCTTCGATTAGTTCGTTCGACAAGTTGCATAAGGACAAACCTTATTGTACAGAGGACCAGACTTTTTAGCAAGTTACAAACAGGCCAGTCAAGGCATGTCTCAAGTCAATAACCTCCAAGTCCATTTCAAGTCTCGAGTCATATCTCTGAATTCCAAGTGAAATCAAGTAAAAATTGGAAAATCGGGTCGACCAACTCGTTTGTTTAACTTATTTATATAGTTTTTTTGTGAAACCATCAGACAAACCATTAAATTATTAAAGGTTTGGTCAAAGATTAATTGAAATTAAAATTAAAATGCTGAACACTCACGAAATTCACCTTTGTTGGAATTGTGATACTTTGCCATGTGATCGGCGAGAGGATGGAAGTAACGCCCATGATTGGCACTGACCCCATAAAGTGTTTACCGTTTTTGTTATATCTACTATTTTCAGCCTTACCAGATCTAACGACTCAAGTAAATTCTTTCGATAATTTGAACAAAAATTAGCTTTTTATTTAATCGACTTCCGATATTACATAAACTATTCACACTACACATTTGGACATCATCGAACCGAATTTGCGATAGGCTAAATCAGTTGAGGGTGGCGTTTTAATAATCATGATGATTATTGTATTCGGTGTGGTCACGTTTTGTGTGCGTTTCGAGCCACGATGCTTGTTGGCAAGTTAATAAACTAGCAAGTCAAGTACAGTCTCCAGTAAGTGACCTCCAAGTCCAAGTCAAGTCTCGAATCATTTATCTGAATTTCATGTCAAGTCAAGTCACCATGTGCGACTCGAGTCCGAGTCGTCCCCTACGACTCCAGTCAATGTGCCAGTCCAGTTCAGTTAATTATCGCCGGACGCCAACATTTTGTTTATCATATTTACCAGTGGGAGCTAACTGTTTCGGCACCATGCACGCACCAGCATCTGCTGCCATAAACACCGGCGCACGAAGAAGCAGTGTCTATGCAAGGTGAATATCCGCATGTTTCAAGGTGCGCCGTGTTTGACGCCTGCGTTACGTAACTCCTGTGGACATTCCCGAAACACTGCTGCGTCAAATGACGTAAGCATTGTCTGGCACTTGCACACTTGCACACCTTCAAGTAGCGTGAACCTACGTATCCAGTTTCCATGGCACTATGACAGTATCATTAATATTATTTCTTTATAAACAACATGAATGTATTTTGATAATATAACCTATCAATGTTATACGGATAGATGATTTATTACAGAGTATCATTTTATTTTTCAGACTAAATACAATTACAGTAATATATTAGCTGATTTGTAGTTGGTACATGCCAAATTATGGCAGTAGGTTATATTACTATTGTTTTTGTTTATCATTTTTTTTCTCGATATCAAGACTATAACCACCTAAGCCTATGTGCGCATATAATTTAATGGGCACGTGCGATTATTAATGATTGGCAGTCCTATCTCACCATTGTATTGTGACTTCTGTTATCACCATTAATCTCGGTACCTCGATGACCTCTGTAGTACGCAATTTTCTTTTTTATTATATTTGTAATGTTCTTGTTAATCCCAAATAATAGTGTTCGTATCAGTATTTATATGTACTATTATAATATTCTTACACAGGCAATTATGGTGATTCGCAGCACAACATACAAGCTGACTCTATATTATTTTTTATCTCAAATGTTATATTATGTATAATATATAGCGGACAATCGGTTTTAATTGCATATTTTTAACCAGAATTACGTATCTAAATAATGGATGATGATCAATCATTTATTCATTTTCAAGAAGGTGCTAACCGCAATTCTTTATTTAATATATTACAGTTAGATGAAACACTTGATGAGGATATTCAACCAATACGTCATTCAACTTATTATGATCTTGATAAGTTACTGGCAGAAAGACACAACAAACGTTTTAATACACTAAGCACACACATAGAATCAATTAATGCTAAACATAGTAAAATATAAGCCTTCATGGAAGAACTTAACCTGATAAACTTTAAATTTAGCTTAATATGTTTTCAGGAATGTTGGCTTTCCGAGAATGATGATATGTGTCATTTACAACTTGAGGGATATCAGTGCATTAAACAAGGTATAACATGTAGTAATAAAGGTGGACTGGTTATGTATTTAAGCCAAACAGAAAAGTTATTATTTGCAGGAGACTTTAATATAAACGTTTTGAAAATAAACGAAAATGAAGTATTCGCGGAATTTTTTTATACTTTAATATCATATAGCTTTTACCCCCCCCCCACATCACACTTCCTACTAGGATCTCCAAAAATAATGGAACCCTAATTGATAATTTCGTTTGCAAATTAACTAAATCTACAATGAAGCCTAAATCAGGTATTTTAACTAAACAATTTTCAGACCACCAACCATATTTCACTTTTCTAAATACAGTTTCCCACACAGAACCTTTACCAAGATATATAAAAATTAGTGTACAGAACTCTGACTCAATATCTGATTTTATACACGAGGTTTTCTCATCAAATGTTTATAGTAAACTCGACCAATCTCCTAATGCAAACCCTAATGTAAATTATGATATACTACATGACGTAATGAAATGAGCAAAAAATAAACATATGCCATATAAAACAGTTAAACTAAAAAAATACAAACACAAGAAATCCGCTTGGATTACGTTAGGTCTGCTCAAATCCATTCGATACAGAGATAAATTATAAAAGACACTAAAAACTACTCGACCAGAATCATCAAAATACTTTGAAATTCGGATCAACCTGACTACCTATACTATCCTTTAAAAAAGAATATGTGCTGCTAAACGCATACATTACGAACCATGTTTTAACAAATTAAAAAATAACATTAAAAAACATGGGAAACAATTAATGGCATTCTTTCTAGAACATACAGAAATAAAATGTTCCCCAATTCCTTTATTTATAACGAAAATACCATAGCAGATGAAACGGCAATTGCAAACACATTTAATTCATATTTTACCAATATTGGCCCAAATTTAGCCAACCTAATACAAAATTCCACAAATAAAACTTTCAGATTCTATCTTAATGGAAACCATAACAATGTATTTAATTTTCAACTTATTAATGAAGAAACAATATCTAAAACAATAGATGATATGCACACAAAAGCAAGTTGCGGATTTGACGGAATTTCTTCACGGCTTCTAAAGTTAATTAAACTGTTTTGACAAAATCTTTAACTTTAATCATAAACCAAATTAACTACGGGTGTCTTCCCCGACAAACTCAAAACTGCTAAAGTAATACCAATTTATAAAAAAGGGGACGAAACCCTATTCTGCAACTACAGACCAATATCAATCTTACCTGCAATTTCTAAAGTATTAGAAACAATTATTTACGACCAGCTAGATTCTTTCTTAAAAAGACACAAACTAATGTACGATAGTCAGTATGCATTTAGAAAGGAACATTCTACGGAATTTGCCCTCTTTAAATAATTGATAGGATATTGACACGTATGGATAATAAGGAAATACCAATAAATATTTACTTGTACCTGTCACAAGCATTTGACACTTTGGATCACTCAATATTAATCGATAAGCTAGAGTTTTATGGCGTAAAAGGAGTAGCTTTAGACCTATTAAAAAATATTTAACAAATAGAAAACAGTACGTAGAATTTGAAGATGCCCAATCAGATATGCTTAATATCTCCACAGGCGTACCTCAAGGATCAATTCTAGGCTCTTTGTTATTTATAATTTACATAAATGACTTTGCCCAATCTAGTCCGAAATTCAACTTTATTATGTACGCCGATGACACGACACTTTCAAGTACCCTAGATTGTTTCGCACAATATAGCGGGCGGGCGGGCGGGCGGGCGGGCGGGCGGGCGGGCGGGCGGGCGGGCGGGCGGGCGGGCGGGCGGGCGGGCGGGCGGGCGGGCGGGCGGGCGGGCGGGCGGGCGGGCGGGCGGGCGGGCGGGCGGGCGGGCGGGCGGGCGGGCGGGCGGGCGGGCGGGCGGGCGGGCGGGCGGGCGGGCGGGCGGGCGGGCGGGCGGGCGGGCGGGCGGGCGGGCGGGCGGGCGGGCGGGCGGGCGGGCGGGCGGGCGGGCGGGCGGGCGGGCGGGCGGGCGGGCGGGCGGGCGGGCGCGTGGTATCATGCGTTTGTGCATGCGTGTGTGAGCGCGTGCATGCGTGAATGTGTGAGCGCGTGCGTGCGTCATGGTTAGCTCTTATTGTGAATTTGTGTACGTAACTAATTATATTTGTATTAACTTTATGAATATTCGTAATAACTGATTAGCTTTTGCGTTTCTGGGTGAGGCATTGTCACATGCCGATGTGTTTACGAAATGAATTTATGATGCATAAAAGGGTGGTGGTGACATGCTTATTATATAGGTGAAGGTCGTGTTTGTCAGAACATAATCTGGCAACATTCAAAGATGTGTTCAGTCTGTACGTCATTAGAATACACACATGTCTAGTGTGAGCCTACCATACACGTCTAGTGCTGCATACCAGCCTAACACTGGCGTACTCATTGTACATATTTATTTTGGAACAACTGAACCCAAATCACCTGATGTGTACCTATACACTTCTAGCTGCACTGCGGCCTCTTGACTGCATTCTAGTGCGCGAAACAGGTTATCTTCGTCTAACATTTGGAGACTGGCATTCTTCTTGTTGTGTAGCGTCTTGGTGTCTCCTTGCAGTCTCTCTAGCCACATGTCCAGTGTGTCATGTTGTCAATCCATCCCATTATAATATACAGTTATGGAGAGTGCTGAGTCCTCTTCTTGTGTAGCCAGAGCCTCGGTTAGGCCTTTGGTGTATCCCTGCAATCTCTCTAGCCACTTCGAGTCCACCATCTGTCCAATGCTTCAAGTTGTCAATCTCTCTAGCCACTCCGAGTCCACCATCTGTCCAATGCTTCAAGTTGTCAAGCCATCCCATTGTTCTTCTACCTCTTCGGTTTTTTCCTGGGTTCTCTATGCTTCTACGAAGTATCGGATTCTCAGGTCTTCTTTTCCAACGACCGCACTTAGCCAACGTTCGTCTATTGGTGTAACATAACAGATATATGCCTATCTTTATTTTACTGTTTTATATCTGACCCATGCTGGTACTAATGTTGATCAAATGTGGAATCTGCCATATTCTTCTCAGTTTTATTGTTCAGTGTTTTCATGCATGTTCACTAATATGTAGAAAACGTCGCTCGCTACACCGAACACATAAACCCCTGGTCACCTGTGGGTGTCTCCATGACAATAGCAGTTCAAGTAAGCAGTCATCTCTCTGAATATCTCCACATTGGACTGTCTCACACAGCACATATAAAATGATAGGAATTAATTCAAAAAAGGAAATACAACGCAATAAAGGCATTTCTACTGCGCCCAAATCCTCAGGAAACTAAACATTCAGCAGCACACCAGCACTAAAGTGTTAGACCGTTTCTAGTCTGTTAGCAATTCTAATTTATACATGTTGTTATCAGTAGTTCGCTGAATTGCAAATACATTCGTCGACCGGTTGAGTCATTTGAAGCTACTGCTATTAATACAGCCTGCAAGTAGCTTCGCGCAGTGGACTTACAGTCGGCCGCGAGTATATTTCTCTCTGTCGCCGGCATAATACCTTTGGTCGCCGAATTGTTGCCTTTATAGACTGAAGGCCATCGAATCCTCGAAGAGAAACACATCTTCTCAAGAAATCACCGGCACAGACACCAATCTCAGTGTGGATAATCTGGACAACGCCATAGCAAACCTGGATCGTTGGATAGAAGTCATCACGTGATCACATTAAGTGGATGACATAAGAAAACTATGTCAGAAGTAAGTAGGCAACATCATGTGACAATCAAATTGAAATAACGCAACATTCACCTATTATGTTGCATAATAATAGTACTTTACAAATATAGTAGACATAGGGCATGTGACTACATTGGCTACATTGGCTACATTGGCTACATTGGCTACATTGGCTACATTGGCTACATTGGCACGTATACCTCGTTTCTCTCGACTTATATTTTCATGGAAACATTTATTGGAATTTCGTGTCATCCTTAGTGACTATTTACATTAATTGAAACAAATAGAGAGAAAGAGAGAGAGAGAGAGAGAGAGAGAGAGAGAGAGAGAGAGAGAGAGAGAGAGAGAGAGAGAGAGAGAAACAGACAAACATACAGAGATACAGCGAGACAGACAGATGTTCAGAGATAGACAGACAGACAAAGGGAGGGAGAAAGAGACAGAGAGAGACATAGAACGAGGGAGGGCGAGAGAGAGGGGGGGAGGTACGGGTTATAGAGGGACAGAGGGTGTAGTATGAGAGAGGGTGGACATGAGGAGACATGGAGAGGGACGGAGCGAGAGGGGTGAGAGAGGATATGGAGAGGGAGTGAGGGACGGATGGTGGGAGAGAACGAGAGATAGAGAGATAAAGAGAGAGAAAGAGAGAGAGAGAGAGAGAGAGAGAGAGAGGGAGGGAGGGAGGGAGGGAGGGAGAGAGGGGGGAGGGACAGAGAGAGAGGGGAGAGAGAGAGAGAGAGAGAGGGGGAGGGAGAGAGAGAGAGAGGGAGGGAGGGAGAGAGAGGTAGAGAGAGAGGGGGAAGGAGAGAGAGAGGGGGAGTGTACATAGATAGGATAACCTGTGACTATGTTTGCGTGGGATAGTTGTATAGATATTACAAAAAATTTCCGTGCAAACATTTATTTGAATGTCATGTCATCTAGAATTACTAATTATTTTAAGTGTAGCAAATACCTGTAATACATTGACATGTTTATATCAATGACCAGAACACTGAAGTGCCTCTCATATAACCACTTATAATAAATTTAAAGATCACGTTGGCAAACACATTCTGGCAAGACGTCAACAAAGCTTTATATGCACTTCGGTGTAATTCCTAATAGATGACAAGGGCACGTCATGTGGATACAATAATATACTAGAATGACATAACGATATTAATCATATCTGGCGTCGTTAGCAGGGTAGCACCATTGATTTGGCTTTGGTGCTGCGTGACCATGCGACTGTAACAATGTAAGTGCACCCAATCGTATTTTCAACAAACCAAAAAGATTACAGTTTAATTTTGGGTGGAGATATTGGCCAATGAAATGTTGAGGATTTGGGGTGCGCCACAAGAAATGTTAGACAAAACTACATCGGCCAAATTTAGGGAGGAACACGTACCACAAATACGCACCTGGGCCTGGTTAAACAACTATTTACCTGATGCGTTTAATTAATTATAGATTTTTGTCTAATTGTAGATAATTGTCTTTGCTGTTTTATCACATGCGTGTCCTTCGCCGTATGCGCCGGTATATATCTTTTTCTGTCGCCAAAACAATTGCAACTGCCCTTGTTAGCAGTATACTTGACTATTGCAATTCCCATTTTCACAGTATTGCTATAAAGGAAATTTTGAAACTTCAACGTGTGCAAAATTGTTTGGTAAGGGTAGTTACCCGGTCTCCTAGTTTCTCTCACTCAGTACCACTTCTTAAATCATTGCCTTGATCAAACATGTTTATCCAAGCAATCAGCACATTTACATTCACTGCTCACTCCTGCAAAACAACCCAGAGAGTTGTTCCCTGTGTTAAGACAATTAAAAGTCGTAACTAGATCTTTTTCAGTCGCTGCACTGACTCTGTGGAACGCACTCCCTGTTAGCAGTAAGTCCTTAGGAAATATAATAACATTTCGCCGTAAACTTAAAACCTACTTGTTTAAATTCGCGTATCCTCCACAGCTCCTCAGCATATCAATCCAACTGTTTACAACTGAAATTGCGAATATATTAGAAACTCCTTCACTCCTCTTGTTTTGGTGCGTTGCCGAGCTTGGGTCTCCTGGGGATTTTAGCGCAGTAGACGTGTTTTATATTGCATTATAGTGTATTGTATTTGTTCGGTATCTATTGCATGTTACGGTACCAGCAATGTAGACTGAAAACAAGAAAAATAAGTGATCAACAATTGTTTCGCCGTGTGTGCGTGCGTGCGTGCGTGCGTGCGTGCGTGCGTGCGTGCGAGTGTGTGTGCGTTCACTCGCTGAGAGAGAGATATATAGAGGGAGGGAGGGAGTGAGGGAGGGAGGGAGGGAGGGAGGGAGGAAAGTGAAGGCAGAGCGAGAGCGAGAGAGAGGTGGGAGAGGTGGAAAGAGAGGGACATGGAGAGTGAAAGCGTGTGGGCGGAACCTTTGACAAACATCTAGTAGGCCTCTAGATGACATTGCTCAAGTTGCTCGAAGTCATATGACTATGTTGACAAAGGCTAAACAAGGCAGTAGAACACACCGCTTATCCGGTTACTGGCACATCAAGTGACTTCGTATGTTGACCAAGCAAAAACTTGAGCCACATAACATAATGTAAGCAACACTGCTATTATAAACAAACATTGCCGTCAGATCTATGCCGTCTACTAGAAACCACTTGTCGAGTTGTTTGTTTCAGACTTGAAAGTCGTGTTTGCCAGCATATTGTAGCAGTATATCAAAGATGTTAATTAAATACATTTCAATAAAAATTCTTGAAGCATTACATGACTACTATTATTCACTAATCTGATGAGAATTGGCGGGGGGGCTGAAACACCCCAGGAACTCCGATGTGAAGTTGGATTATATAATGCTTTTTTGATAAATTAACCAATCAGTG
>OY759264.1:44518763-44918763 GCA_963662155.1 Lamellibrachia columna | reverse complement strand
CCTGCAATATATTCATAACAGTATATTAACAGTCACTATAAACTCACAGTTCAGAACAAATTGTAGCGTGACCTTCCTGCACTAAATTCACAGCTGGTATTTGAAACAATCTTTGAATAGGGAATATATCTTAATTGTGGACATGTGCTATTCACATGGGTAAAAAGCTAACTAAAAGGCTACATGTTTCACAAACTGTCTAACTTTATCACCGTTTTCAGGGTTTATCTTGGATGTCAAATATGGTGTAGAATATCAACAGCGGAACCTTGTTAATCTCAACACTTTGTTCCCATTGTATGTGTCTGGATTAACCAAATTTTTGGATAAATAAATCATACAATTAACGTTTGGAAATTCCATTCCAATGAAATGATATCCAGATGCTGAGGTTTCCGGATTATCTGCATCTGGATTAATGAGGTTCCATCATATTCAGGTTCTCCACAGACTTTCTCGATAATAATGTTAGGATGCAAGATGATTGCTGGTAATGCAAATCTGCATAATAGAAGATACAGCCAAACAAATAGGTACACTTGCCAAGTGTGAACAACTTGATGTGAACAACATCAGTATTAATATAAATGTTAATACAAGTCACATTCACCACCACTTCCTTAACCAATATACATAATTATATTAAGCAATACAGTGGATGCCATTAACGTAATCAAGGATAACATAATCAGCCGTTTAGCAGAATCAAATATGTTCGCTGGGACGGAATTGCTCCCTGTACCCAATGTATTAAAATATGACTCTTAAGTGAATCACAAACCTAATAGAATTCAATTACTCTAGCCTGAAGTGATTCTATTAAGCGGAGTCCAATTGTGAACCAATGTGATGTCTTTCCAGCCCACATTGGAAAAACATACTCGATATACAATTGTTGAACATGACAAACAGACAGTCAACAGAAAACACCAAAAGTCAGTCAGCTATAGAACTGGCTTCAAGCAAATGTCTGAAGTGAAATTAACTAATTGCCAGTGCATGAAACCTACCTGCGTTACACATTTTTACAAACACTATTGACTGTCAATTTATTTTCGTCAAAACGCCCATACATTATAATTCTGATAGGTGCCAACTCTTACCGTTTACCTGTAAGTATTACACATTTTCTTTAATGCGAGTCTTTTGTGCATTTCAAACAAGATTTTTTTGCATCATGGGATGTGGCCTGTGAACAACAGATCATTAGTTCAAAACACATACAAAGAGCGACTCTTGTGAATATTTCAGCTAGGCATATATTCAACTGTGCCAGTCTTTTGAGATTCAACCAATATACAGGTATCTCAGTTTGTATGGTGAGTTGCTTTTTTGTAAATAATCATATGGGTTTGTTTGTGATCTTGCAGATTTGTGTTAATGTACTGGTCTTACAGGGTGCACCACTCAGCATTGGCATCTATGATAATTCCATTCAATGTATCACAATATCATTCAGAAGGAGCAACATGTGGCACCAATCCAACTGTTTAAAAACGAAATTGCATATCGATTAGGAACCGCTTCACCCCTATAGTTGTGGTATGCTGCCGAGCTTGGATCTCCCAAGGATTTTAGCGCAACAGAAGTATTTTATATTGTATTGTAATAAACTATTTCAGTGACTGCGATAAGCAGAGCAAAACCGTGTAGTCCAGCTTTGTGTCCCTCTGTACCCATCCAAGGATGTGTTGTTACAATGTTTGTTACAACGATCTATCTAGCTGATAGTTGCTAGAAAGTCAAATTTCGGCACCTACCTAACACTATAATTATGTTGAAGCCAAAAAAGCCACACCAGCTAGCCAATTACACGTCTGCTAGACAGTCATGTGACAACAAAGATGGATTAACATAGTAAATGTGATATTTACAATTTAATTGCCGGTACATTTCAACCAAATGCACTTGGCCCCCAACTCTGACCTGCAGATGCACTAACTTTCCATACATAATTTGTACAAGGATATTTTTTAAAAGCCCACCCATGTGGCTTTGAATAAAACTCAATTTGTTTCTAATGGTTATTCATATAGTTACCTGTAGTAGTAGTAGTAATACAAAATATTACCAATATTTCCAGACCAAACCATCATAATTACAATAACACTGTTTGTTGTCACAGTTCTGTCATATTTTGTTGTACAAAACTGTAAATCTGCAATATATAAAGAAGTTTCAAACAAAACCACAGTTTTTGATTTGGCATAATATGGAGGATGAATTCATGAAGAGGTTTTCTGAGTTTTTTTCATTCATTGGTATCGGCCATTGTTGGTATTTGCCACATTGTACAATAGCTGTAGCTGTAGCTGCATATTATATTCACTGTAGCATCATTTCACAGGTGACACAGTAAGCGGTGATAATGGAAATTACCTATGTATTTCAAGAGTTTGGTATGTTACCGACATGTCAAACTGTATGGATTTCCTGTATGCAATACAGACTTGGGGAGGAATATGACAGTGATGAAGTCCATATTTTCTTGTGTTTATCACAACAATATAACGTAGAATGACAACTATATATATTAGTCGAAGCGCAATTTTTTATGATAGGAATTCTGGAAAAAAACCTGTTGGATTTCATAACCCGATAGAAGGCGGAATGTCAATTAAACAGATTTATACATATTTTGGGCTGAAAATATATATTATAACCTGAACAATGTCGCAAGTCTGATCTTAAACTGTACAATTATCAGTACAATGTATATACGAACCACCCAGCCAATAGCATGAATATTTCATTTTAATAAAATTATTTGTAGTAAGACTGACAGATCAGAAACTCATTTCAATTTGTTGAAGTGATTGACCCTTCGTCTCAGGAACAACAAACACAACAAACAGGACTCCCACAAAACATGCACCACCAAACAACCAGAATGCACCATAGGCATTGAGGAATGTTTCCAGTGTACTGAACTCTTTGGTTACAACGAATGCCATTAACCAGTTAATAACTAATGATAAACCACTTCCCAAACCTTTGACTCGGACTGGCAAAATCTCAGACATGACAATCCATGGCACAGGGCCCCATCCAATGGAGAATGCAGCTATGTATACAGCCATGCTGGTCAATGAAAGCCAGCCTAGGTTTGAGGTTGTGCCCGACTCAGTTAGGTAGTAGTACAGTCCAAGCGTAACACAGCTGATGGCCATTAGCAGTCCTGCAATGATGAGGAGTAACCGTCGCCCAAGCCTGTCCAGGAGAAGGGATGCAACAAACGTGGCAACCACCTGTACGCCAGCAACAACAATGGAAGGCAGGTTCCCGGAGTGTGCGAATCCAGCCGTCTTAAAGATCGACGTTGTGTAGAACATCACAGCATTAACACCGCTTGCTTGTTGAAAGAACATCAGCCCGACACTGATGAGAAGAGGCCGGTAGAGACATCTTGTGGTACACAGTTCACGCAGTGACACACTCCCTTCCACCCGATTCGCATGGCACTGGTGGATATCGTGGCATTCCTGGGCAACGTCTGAATCGGACCCACCCCTCAGCCAGCGAAGTGACTGCAGTGCCTTTGTTTTATCAGGATGTTTCTCAGCGAGCCACATCGGTGTCTCTGGCAAAGGGAGCATCACAATAACCAGTAGTGCGGAGAGAATCGCACCAATGTTTGCCAGCCACTGCCACTCGATGGCACTACCTGCACTGAATGCAAGGAGGACACCAATAGTGACAGCCAGTTGGAAGAATGTTCCGAGGGTGCCACGCATTTCCTTTGTGGCAATCTCAGCAATGTACAGAGGAGTAGCAACAGAAGCCAGGCCAACGCCTACCCCAGTCAGGGCACGACCACCATATAGTTGTATGTATGAGTCTGCTGACGTTATGAGAATCCAGCCGACGCTGAATGGCAGGCAGCTCAACATTATTGTCAGCTTTCTCCCTAACTTACTGACGCAGACTGCCGCGAGGGGAGCCCCAGCTGCCGCCCCTAAAGTCACAATGGAGCCGTACCAGGCGGCCTGGTCGTTCTGCAGCTTACCGTCGTCTTCCAGCTGTGGAATCGTCGGTGACGAATACCCGAGTGAAAACCCAAACAACAGAGGCGCCAAGCATGACATGCATGTTGCCAGCGCCTGTCGTGTTGCAGCGGACTTCTTTGGTTCCTCGTCTTCGGCATTAACTTGGATCGGTACGCCCAAAAGCGGCTCGCTCTGCCCCTGCTGCTCGACATCCATATCGCTCAACACGACGAACTGGAATGATTAATTTTAATCGATGGTCACACGCTCGAGTGGTCACATGGACAGTCATATGATTTCCGTCCAATCCCGCCCATTCAAGTCCCGCCTTCTGCTTGGCCTTGGCTTAGCTGCACTGAAGTGGTTGCCAGAACTGATAATGACAATGTTCGCACAAAAAATCATCACTGTAACCGGAAATTTATCAATTCGTACAAGCTCCGATAGGTGGCAGAATTTTTCATAAACTTGCCAATTCAAATGGCGGAATATGTGGGTCAAGACCACAATTTTGTTGTAATGCATTACTTATTATTACAAGCGCCCAATCTAAATAATTAGAGTGGTGGTGCTTGTGTGCACATTAAGCAGCATCCCGGTTACTTCGTTTGTGGAATTAATTTAACGACAGTATAAATGATAAATTATGCTTCTTTTTTAAAACACGTCCACACCTGCCACCGTGTAATGGTGTCATGTTTGGTGACTAATTTCAAATATTGTAGCGCTAGGCCTATATTCACTTCTCCGTACGGTGACTGTTAATTTCCATCTTAGAACGGTTCATCACAAGTATGCAAAAGTATATATTATCTGAATCAGAATAGATTTGTCTACATTTTCTTGCTAAAATAATTGTTGTGCGACTAACTGAAACTAATTAATATATAATTTGCATATGCAAATAATCCCAAAATGGCCGACATGAAATATAAAAATCTGTTTTATTTTGTGTCTTCTGAACAATTTTAAGCAGTAATCCGATTAGTTCTTACAGCAGTCTATTAAAGAAGGTGTACACTATAAGCAGCAAAAAAAAATTATACTCATTCATATATTGAATTTCAAAATATGCCAATTAGCAATTTTAAGTGGGTCCTGTCTTTATCACCTACACTATCGATATACATGTACTACTTATGTTGCTACTATCCCCATTAGTATGTGACACAAGACATACAACTATATATTATCAGAATCACACTAGATTTATCTATATTTTGGTGCTAAAATACTTGTGTGACTACCTGAAACCAATTAGTATATAATTTGCATACGTAAGAAATCCAAGATAGCCGACAGTAAATATGAATATGTGTTTCCTGGACAACTGCAAAAAACAACTGCATTTTTGACAACATATACCTAGATTCACGTGTATTTGCACCTGGGTTGTGAGACTTACCCACGTTTTCGACTTCAGACAGCTCAGTCAGAGACATCGCCGACATCGGCAGCGTTAACAACACTGTCAATTTCACTATTACCATTTGCGTTTTCATTCGAATCCTCCGACATATACCCAGTCGACAGTAACGCCCGTTCGTAATCGTCGATCCCGCCAATGGTAAAAAATCTCGGATCCATTGCCGATTTATATGGACTTTCGTGGCTGTAAAATGGTAAAGAATCAAGATGGCACAATGTAACTTCTGGGATACCTCAGGGTTCTGTTATAGCACCGTTACTATTTCTATATCTATATATCAGCCGTATTGTCCCGTGGTTGGGCGAAGGCCTCAGCATGTTGTTTCCAAATTTGCCTATCTTGTGCTGTTCTCTGCCAGGTGGTTTCATTCCAATACTCATCCAAATCGTCTCTCCATCTTTTTGCTGGTCTTCCTCGTAATCTCTTCCTTCCGTATGGTTTCCAGGTGGTAATGCGCTTTGTCCATCTGTCATCTTTGAGTCGGCTGATGTGTCCTGCCCAAGACCACTTCCTTCTTCTGGTTGTTTTTATCACGTCTGTGACTCCTGTCTTTGCTCACACCCAGGTGTTTGTCTTTTTGTCATGGTATGTTATATTAAGCATACTCCTCTCCATTTTTGTCTGCGCGGCTGCCAGTTTTTTCTGAGCTTGTTTTGTGAGTGACCATGTCTCAGCACCGTATGTCATTGTTGGCAGTACACACGAATTGTAAACCTTTCTTTTTAGACAGATAGCAAAGTTACTTTTGAAGATGTCGCGATGTTTTGCATATGCTGTCCAGCCGGCTGTGATTCGTCGTAGGATTTCCTTGTCTTGGTTCTTGTCCCTAAGGCTGAAGCGTTGGCCTATGTATACGTAACTCTCCACATTCTCTATCTGAGTGTTATTAACGTATATTGGGGTGTTGTCTTCCACCATTATTTTTGTTTTTGAGATGTTCATCCTCAAGCCGCTTAGGTTACTTTCTTCGCATAGTTCTTGTAGCATTATTTCTAGTTATTGTGGTGTTTCGGTGCACAGGAAGATATCGTCTGCGAAACGGAGATGGTTAAGATATTCTCCGTCTATTTTCAGGCCTTTGTTCTCCCAGTTCAGTCTTCTGAAGATACTTTCGAGTGTTGATGTGAATAGTTTGGGTGATATGGTATCCCCCTGTCGCACTCCTCTTTTGATGTTTATTTTCTCGCTCTCTTTGTGAATATATACTGTCACAGAGCTGTCTGTGTATATATCTTTCATGAGTTGTATGTATGCATCTTCTATCCCTTGGTCTTGGAGTGAAGACAGTATTGCCTGGGTTTGTACCGAGTCGAAGGCCTTCTCATAGTCAATGAATGCTATACAGAGTAGTATGTTGAATTCGCGGCACTTCTCCTTCAGTTGCTTTATGACATGGACGTGATCTGTCGTTGAGTACCCGCCTCTGAATCCTGCCTGTTCTCTGGGTTGATTTTCGTCTAGTATTTTCTCCAGTCTGGCTGTTAGAATCTTTGTGAATAGCTTGTAGATGTTCGATAGCAAGCATATTGGCCTATAGTTCTTTATGTCTTTTTTTTTGCCTTTTTTGAAGATTATCACCATCTTTGCATTTTTCCAGGTAGTGGGGATTCGTCTTTCTGATATGCATTTTGTATACAGCTTGGCTAAGGCTTTGGCGATGGTATCCTCTCCTGCCTTCAACGTTTCGATGTTGACTTGGTCATTTCCTGTTGCCTTCCCGTTTTTGTTCTTCTTTAGCGCGTCTTCTACTTCCCAAGTTGTTACTGATGGTACTTCTCTTGGGTCTGTGCGTATTGTTACGGTTTGGTCGCTGTCATAAAGTTCGGTGTAAAACTCTTCTATTCGTTCTAAGATCTTATCCTGGTCTTGGATTTCTCTGCCCTGATTGTCTAAGAGTGTTATCAGTCTATCTTGGCCTAGGATGTGTGTTCTTCTGACCTTGTTCAAGCTCTTTGATGTCTCTATTGTTTTTCTTATGGTGTCTAGGTTGTGTTTTCTGATGCCTTCTTTCACTTTCTTTTTGAGGGTCTTGCATATCTATGTGTACTCTATGCAGTCCCTAGCGGTGTTCTTTACCATTTCTCTACGTTTTTTCATTAGTGCTCTTGTTTGAGTTGATAATCTAGACTTGTCCCGTTTGGTGTTTTGTTTGGCTATGCTTGTCGCCGTCTGTTGGATAATTTCTGTAATGTTTTCATTTAGAGTGTCAATATCATCCAGTTCTTGTAGAGCAGTGAACCTGTTTTTCAGTTCGAGTTGGAATTCGTTCTTTTTAATTCCAATTTCTCTAGTGTCGACTTTTGGTGGTTTCTTTTTTCTTAGCAGCTTCTTCCTTTCTGCTTTCGTGTCTAATCTGATGTTGCTCATCAACATTCTATGGTCGCTTCCAATGTTTATGCGGTTTATGACTCTTACATCTGTGATCATGTTCGGCTTGTCAGTCATGACGTAGTCAATTTCATTCTTCGTTTTTCCGTCCGGGCTTCTCCATGTCCATCTCCTCTCAATTTTCTTCTGGAATAGTGTATTCATGATCTTGTAATCCTTTGATGTTGTCCACTCTATTAAGGTATCACCTCGTTCATTCCTCTGTCCTAGGCCGACACTTCCTGTCGCTGTTTCGGATGGGTTTGTTCTTACACCCACTTTGGCGTTGAAGTCTCCCATCACTATTGTATAGTGGCTTGGATTCTCCAAGATTTTATCGATGTCATTGTAGAAGATGTTTATTTCATCTTCTGAGTGTGATGTCGTTGGAGCATATACTTGAACTATTTTCAGTTGGTATCGTGTTGTTATGCATAGAACAAGTTCTGCTACTATTGGGCTAATGTTATTAACCCTTGTTATGTTGTCTTTCCATTTCTTGTTTATGAGGAAGCCCACTCCCGCTTGTCCGTTGTTCGCCTTAGAATGGTATAGCAGGTGGCCACTCTGCAGGGTGGTAAAGCCTTCTTCTTTTCTTCTTATTTCTCCAATCCCTATCACATCCCATTTGATGTTCATTTCTTTGAGTTCTTCCTCCAGTTCTTGGACGTGTTCATCTTTTGATAGGGTTCTTACATTGTACGTTGCAATTTTCAGTATTTCTTTCTGCTGGTGTTTCTTCTTCTTTTCCTCTTTCTTCTGGTGATTCTTCTTGACCCAGGGATTCTTAGCACCCCCTGCATGTTGTCTAGGACCCGAATCACCTCCAAGGTCGGAGACATCGATGCTGCTGGGGACTGGGGGCCTTGGCTTTTTTGTACTTTTCATGCTGGTATTAATTGGCCTACCTCTTCACGCTGGCCAGTGCGGGTTGGAAAGGTGCCGGTTTAGTCGCCGACGGCTCGACCTTGATACAGGTAGAACCGGTCTACATGGTACCAGTAGCAAGCCAGAGGGCCTGACCTGACTGTGCTAGATGGCCGTTGGCTCGAGAGCTCATCCGCCCTTTGATGGGTTTTGTTTTTAGTACCACTGGGTTTCTAGCAACCCTCCTCACCGGGCAAGCCCGGTGGGGGTGCCGGTTTAGTCGCCGACGGCCCGACCATGATACAGGTAGTACCGGTTTACATGGTACCAGTAGCAAGTCGGAGGGCATGACCTGACTATTTACTATCCATAAATGATACCAGAATAACCACGTCTGATACATTTCTATTTGCAGATGACATCAAGACATTTAGAAATATAATTAATAAAAATTACCAGGGCATTTTACAACACGACCTTCATACCTTAGAGCAATGGAGTAACATATGGTTAACTATTTTTACAGCCATCTTTGGCCCAATCAATTTTGTTAGCTGGGTTACTAAAATGTTATCCAAACAAATGCAAACACATTACATTGGAAAAAATCAAATATTCTATGACAGTTAAAGCATACGCTCGACACAATTATAAAACGAAACGACTTGGGGGTTATTATCGAAACAAAGCTATCCTTTGATGACCAAATAACCAAGCAGTAAACAAAGCAACAAAGCTAACAAAATAATTCGTAGAACTTTCTAAGATGCGTTCTTGCCATTATATAAAACAATAGTAAGAACGCATCTTGACTGCGCCATAGCAGTATGGTATCCTTACTAAAAATATGATTGCAATAAAAACTTTTAAAGAAGAGCAATAAAAACGCACGCACGCACGCACGCACGCACGCACGCACGCACACACACCATCATAAGGTATCTTAAGGTATTGATCAATCTCCGTGAATAACGTACCAAAATGTCGGCAAATGTTTTGGCTTTCATCCGGGTACAATACATAGTTATATGAATCCGATTTCACTTCAAGAGCGCCAGTGGGTCGCAGTATTCTGCGCAGCTGTTCAAAACGCATAACTACATCATACTTGTTATGAAAGCCCGCAATTAATACAGTAAACAAAATATTGTTGATAATTTACTGTTTTTTCCTAAACGCTTCACTGGATAGGAAGCACAAACGCCATATTATGTTTTAGTGAGACTTGACTTGTGGCTTTGACACCTGTAACTTGTGATTTGAACCCTAATTGCTTCTGACTTGAAATTAAGGGGATAACTTCAGATTCAGATTTTATTTGAATTTAAGTGGGATTCGATGACTATATATATATATATATATATATATATATATATTAATCAAGCCCGGCCCGGCCCAGGCCCGCAAACTATATATATATATATATATATATATATATATATATATATATATATATATATATATAAATTAATCAAGCCCAGCCCGGCCCAGGCCCGCAAACTAGAATTTAGGCCCAGGTCCGACCCAGACCGTTAATGCTTGGCCCAGGCCCGGCCCGGCCCGGCCCGGCCCGCACGTTTCAGGCCCAGGCCCGGCCCATACACACGGGCCAAAGACGGGTAAGCCCGCGGCCCGCTAAATTTTGAAAAGATAAATCTATTATTTTATAATAAAAACGAAACACAAATAAACTGTAATACATACGTATTGTTTTATTAATTAAACATAAAAAATAATATATGAACATTGTATAATGTCTACTAGTCTGCTGTCTACTGTCCATAGTGTGCTGGACGATCACAACCAACTGCTTCAAACGGACGAATATCCTGAAGAAAAATAATCAACTTTGTATTGTTATTACTATTAAGTATTATAACATATTTATATATATGACTTTAATTTATTGGCTTATAGTTAGGGTAGGAGATGTGTTTATCTAACCCTAACTTAACCCTATGAACCCATAAACCTAATTTAAGTTGTTAATTGAATTTGCTCAACTAAGTTAATTTAATTTAAGTAATTAATGTTACCAGTAAGGGCAGTTAATTTGGTATTAATTGATATTTCAATTACATGTTACCCACTGGCACTGACACCCAGTGGCATTTCCAGCAGGCCTACAGTCACTACTAGCCTGTCACTTTTTTGGCATATCGTGATATCCTTACGTGTTTTAATGTTTTTACAGGCATTATAAGATAAGATAAGATAAGATAAGATAAGATAAGATAAGTTTTATTACCAAGTAGCAAGTACAAGGAATTTGTAGTGTTGTGGCGTTAGCACAAACATACACTCATGCACCCAATCACACACGGAACTAAACATTACATATCACAATCGTAATACTAAAACCAGTTGAAAACAAGCGAGAGTAATATAATAGGTTGCAAGATTAAAAATGTTAAAGATTAAAAAAAAAAAAAAATTAAAAAGGCGACATTGCAACTACCTACCAGAGGCAAGACATTTATGATAGAGGTGTTATTAAGGAGTGATCATTATTTATCGCGGAGCGAGTGAGGGGGACGTATTGGCTGGATTTGAAATCCAACTCACCCCCAAATCCTGTGCACTAAAAACAGAGCCCTTCCTTCATTCTTTGGTTCCCCTCCTGATAAGTTATGGTCGCTCCCTGTTTTCAGCAGTGCTTTCCGAAATGGCAACCGCGAAGTGCGAACGCACACGAAACAGTGATGCGAACAAGTTGTGGTCGGGTAATAATGTAACAGTTTTACACCAATACGTTTGTTGTTGCATGTTTTATTACAGGAACAAAGAAAGAGGCCAGCAAAGTATTCTTGCCTGTAGGATTTGGCTTTTTGTAATATCGGTTGCTCACACTTTAGCCGGTGGCGATGACGAGGTGTGTACGGAATTAATGTCCTCTGTGATACGGCGGCATTTTATAGATTATAATAATTAAGTTTTTTATTCACCCAAAATTACTCAGGAATTGATAGAATTTTACACCATCACAGAACTAGGACAAGGATCTTCACAAATCGGCGAGATCGTACACGTCCAAGACAAGATACGTACAACGGAAATTCTTTGTTCGAAAGCTTGTTAACGAGGAGAGTGTAACGAGGGACTGGTTAGTGTATTCTCCATCAACTGGAAATGTTTATTGTTATGTATGTAAGCTATTCAGGAGCGGAAGTGATAGCTTTTCTCTGAATGGTTTCAATGACTGGAAAAATGCGCACAGAATCACGACACATGAGCGTAGCGATAGTCACTTAGTAGCTGTAAAGAAGGGGTTCGAAAATGCCGCAAAGCAAAATGATCGCAAAGCAGCTGGAGAATGAGCAGCAATACTGGATCGAACTCCTCAAGCGCATCGTTGCCGTTGTTACCTTCTTGGCAGAGAGAGGACATCCGTTCCGAAGCCACACCGAGTTGTTTGGGCAGAATGACAATGGTAACTACTTAGGCTTGTTAGAGTTGCTCTCACAGTTCGACCCATTTCTGGCCGAACATATTCGCCGATATGGGAATAAAGGAAGAGGGCAAGTATCACATCTATCTTCAAAGCGAAAATAATTGCTGAAGTAAAGAAGGCGAAGTACTACTCTATCAGCATAGATTCCACACCTGACGTAGCACACATCGATCAACTGAGCATCGTCATACGATACGTTCGGATTGACGGACAACCCGTGGAACGTTTCCTGGCCTTCATAGGCATTGAGAAACACGAGGGGAAATATTGATCGAAACATCTTTCCTAGACGAAAGCGGAATAAAGCTTGGTGATTGCCGTGGACAAACGTATGACAATGCGAGCAATATGTCTGGAACTTATTCTGGGGTCCAGGCACGATTTCACCAGGTGAACCCTTTTACTGAATGGGTACCTTGCGCAGCGCATATCCTAAATTTAGTTGGGACCGCAGCGGCCGAATCCTGCGCTAATGCGGTCAGGTTTTTCAGCATCGTTCAGCGACTTTACACACTCTTGTCAGCCTCGCCACAGATGCCGTGAAGGCTCTGGCATCAAACTACAAAGTAATACAAAACTCTGACGCCATAGCTAGAACTTCTACCCAACCTCCACTCGTCGTGCTCGAGGCAAAGTCTTTGGTGAGCAAACTGAGCTATCTGAACATCGTTCTTATGTGCATTGTGTGGAACAACATCCTGGACACATTGAACCGAGTTAACAAGGAATTGCAAGCTTGAGATTGGTTCACTTGCTATACATTACCGTGTCTTCCTGGAACACATGCATTATTTGCGTGACTCAGAAATGTTCGATCGATTCGAGAATGAAGCAAAGTCCATTGCACCAGGACTTGATTACGAAATCATGAAAACAAGCGAAATCATGAAAACAAGCGAAATCATGAAAACAAACGAGCAAAGAAGAGAAAGTTGTTCCACGACGAAACATCAGAAGAGGTAAAAGTGAGCGATTGTCGAGAGAACTTCCGAGTGAACACGTACCTAGTCATCATTGATAGATTACTCTCCGAAATCAAGGCCGCCTACACGAATGTCTATTAACGTTTCGGGGTGTTGACCGAGATTCGATCTCTCGCCGACAGCGATATCACCTGCGAAGAGCTCACTTAGTATTACGATAATGATATTGAGCCTGATTTTGAGAAGGAATTCAGTTTCTTCAAAAAATGTGGAGACTTCAAGACAGGTGCCGAGATGATAACCTTTCTTCGTGAAAATAAGCTGATTACCCGTTTCCCTAACTTTCACATTGCGCTACGGATCTATCTGTCAATTTTCGGCTCAAGCTGCGAAGGCGAGCGATCTTTCTCGGTACTGAAACATCAAAGACTACCAACGTTCCACGATGGGTCAATCGCGCTTGTCGGCACTGTCACTTTTAGCCATAGAGTCGGAAATGATGCGTTCACTCTTGGTTGATGGCTTATTATTAGCTCGTTTGCCATCAAGAAAATACGCAAGGTAAAACTGTAGACTACGCATCACTAAGCCTTAGGTGTGAGATGGTGTTAGTCGACTTCGACAATCGCTACCAGCCTACCGTACACCACGACAATATCTGCGATCTGTAACTTGGCAATAGCTGATTTTTAAAAGAATAACTTTTCGTGTATTAGCTTTATTGATGATTAATTCATGTACATTATGCTGTGTAAATATAAATAGTGAAATTCTAACTTGAAAATCTTGTGGTGGGTTTACGTGGAGCCCAAGAAAGTGCCGGGTGCCTAGGGCCCACGAATGTATTAATCCGCCACTGGACACTAGTTAACGCAATTGAAAAATACCAACTACCAACTGGGGTGGGCACTGGGCAGTTGCCAGTGGGCAGGTCATTCAGGCAGGCAAGATTTGGAATGAAGACAATAGAATGTCCACTGGTATGGTCAAAGGGTGATACATTGATGGTTAATCATGGCTTGATTGCCTTTGCAAATATGTCTAAAGTAAACATTTGGGACTGGCTACTTCCAGCCAAGTGAACTTATGGGGCCATTAGATCTATGTAAAAGGCTACATTCATGCAAAAAATATGCACCTGTAACATCTGTATTCTGTATGTACTATGTAGTAGTAATATGTACTGTGTAATGTGTGTGCTGTGTATACATTCACAACTATAATACTAGGAGAAAAACTGAACTACATACCTACAGAACTAAACATGAATTTGCCAAAAAAATTCTTAAATACAACTTGCCACATGTTATAAACAATATGCCTTATTTAGTTATAGACAAGATAGTGACTCATAGTTTGAAAGGCTTTTCAAGTTATGCCAAAAATTACATGTTACAAAAATATAATGACACATGCTCTTTCCTTAATTGCTATATATGTCAACTAAATAAAATAAATTATGAATGAGCATAACACAGTTCATGCAATCACAATTAAACTTTTCAATTTGTATACTTGCACACAGGCTTATACGCGTACATGCGAAAACAACACATAAAACACACCAGTACAACACACCATCACACACTTAAATTTATTATATGTAAGACACAGACAAAAAACCAAACATGCATTCTACTTTTTAATGAAGAAATATAGGTATAGGGAATATATGTTTATTGTTATTTTTTATTTTGGGTGGCTCCTACGAAAGCGACCAGTGTTGGTCTTAGTAGGGGTCTCCAGTCCCACAGCAAATATGTTTTTCTTTTTTTGAATGTTGCATAATGAATTACTTTTACTGATGATTTATTAGTTGTTATTATATATTGTACAGTTCTGTATGTGTATGTATCATATGAATTTACATAATTCATATTGCCACTCAATATAATTTATCTACGTTTTTCTGCTGTTTTGGGACAAATAAAATTTATCCTTATCCTATGTATTGCTATTATATGAAACGTCTCTATTAAAAGAATGCACATTATTAAATTATACCATTGGAAGTCCCATTGTTGAAAATAGGTTCAACTCCATTCCAATATATAAAGCACTGGTGTCATTCACAATTCCATGCAGTCTCAATGTGCAACTATGTAATACTATAAAAATAATTTTAAACATTCATTAACCGGAAATACAATTTATAATAAGTTTTTAATCTGGATTGTTGTATTAATATTTTATTAGGCCCAGCCCAGGCCCGGCCCGGCCCGGTCCGCTCACACTAGGCCCAGGCCCGGCCCAAGCCCGATGTGTTTAATATTTTTTCAGCCCAGGCCCGGCCTAGGCCCGCAATGTGTAGGCCCATGTCCGGCCCGGCCCGCGAAATTTATATATATATATATATATATATATATATATATATATATATATATATATATATATATATATATATATATATATATGTACATATATGTGTATATATATATATATATATATATATATATATATATATATATATATATATATATATATATATATATATATATATATATATATATTACTATTATTAATATCATTGATATTAACTGTACATTGACATGTTTAATGTCATGCATCACACGTTGAAGGAAACATGTAATATGCAAATTCGGAACAACAACAGCACATTTATTATGCATGCATACCGAACTGAGTCAGCTATCGAAGGTTTTAAAAAACTGTGGTCGGACGTTTAACGTTCTCCTGTTTCGGAGGAAGATAATTCTGACGGAAATTCATTTCTGACACATCAACAATCCGGAAGTTGTGGCCGAGATAAAGTTTGCATTAACTTTCATGCAAAAAAGCCCCGAATTTTGCAGTGTGTGATCTGTGGCATTCTGCATCAGAACTGTGTTATGTTAGGGCACGTGTTTATGTGACTGTCTTTGATGCATAGATTTGTGGAACGTTGTTGAAAAACAAAAATCTACTCGAGACATTGATACACGCCCAGACCCAGATAAACGCTGTCACACAACAGCCGCTGGTGGTGGACACAGCGCCGCATGCTTCATTCATTGTTTAGTTGGTTAAGCAACAGTTGATGACGAGTGATTCTACACGATTACAACATAGTGCCAAAACTGTCAACCGGTCTACACGGACGCTAGTGCACACGTTACCAGTAAACATGGAACCTGTTAGCCATGAATTGTTTGGATCTGACCCAAAACTAAAGCCACAACAACACAGCATGAAAAACCTGCTCATGGCCTCGATATGTTCATACCTCGGTGCATTTTCCTTTGGCTACACGATTGGTTACAGCTCACCGGCACTGCCAAACATGGAGAAAGAGGGTCTGTTGAGCCCTGAATCTGCAATGTGGTTTGGCTCGTTGATGACATTTGGAGGTATGTTTGGCTGCCCTACGGCTGGGTGGCTGGTCGAGAAGTTTGGCCGGAGAGGAGCGCTGTTCCTCACAATGTTCCCATTTTTGCTGGGCTGGGTACTGATTTGTTTTGGCAATGGGCTTGCTGTGTTGTACCTTGGAAGATTTCTCACTGGTGTTGGCGGAGGGATGGTCACAGTTGCATCACCGATGTACATTGCTGAGACGTGCCCAAAAGAGCTACGTGGCATGCTGGGTTCTGGAGTGCAGCTGAACGTCACACTTGGAATTCTGCTCGTCTACGCACTTGGAGTGGTATTCACCTGGCGAAACCTTGCAATGGTTGGAATTGTCATTCCCATTGTTGCTATATTTTTTGCAATGCGCAGCCCGGAAACGCCACGCTACTACCTGCTTCGCGGTCGCAAGAAGGATGCTCTCAGATGTCTGACAGCTTTGCGTGGCGACGGTTATGATGTAAATGAAGAATGCCGTGATATCGAAGAGAGTCTTGACGTCGACACGCAGTTCTCATGGAGTGAATTCAAGAAGCCAGAACTTTACCAACCACTGATTGTGTCTGTCGGCCTGATGGTATTCCAGCAGCTCATCGGCATCAACGTTGTCATGTTTTACACTGTGTCAATATTCCGAAGTGCTGGCTTTGGTGAGAGCAGCGAGAAGGCTACTCTGGTCATTGGCATTGTCCAGGTCATTGTCACCCTTGTGGCCTGCTATCTGATGGACAGGGCAGGTCGACGACCCCTTCTCCTCATCGGAGGGATGGGGATGGCTATGGCTTGCATCGCATTTGGGGTTTACTACAATACTACAGAAGGCCTGTCTCCATCACAGAATAACCTCAGCTGGCTTGCTCTATTCAGTCTCATACTCTACATTGCAGCGTTTGGTCTTGGATGGGGGCCTGTGCCAATGCTTGTGATGTCGGAAATATTCCCTGTTCACGCCCGTGGAGCTGCTAGTGCCATTTCTACAATCGCCAGTTGGATTTCTGCATTCCTCATCACGAACAAGTATGGACTACTGCTGTCTACCTTCGGCCAGGGCGGGACATTTATGTTCTTTGGCATTTGGTGTGTAGTTAGTATGGCGTTTGTGTGGAGATTAGTTCCCGAGACTAAAGGCAGGTCGCTTGAAGACATTGAACTCTACTTCCTTGGTAGAGCCATGAGGAAGATATAGACATTAAACTCTGCTTCCTTGGTAGAACCATGAGGAAGATATAGGTGGAGTTCTAATCTACTGTTTCTGTATGTGATAAAATATATTTTCCAGCATACTACCAAATCATCTTTATGAAAGAAACTACAGCTACATTGTTGGCAAATACAGTCTGCAGCCAACTTGAAATATCTTGTTCATAACTTAGTTGCTGAGACTTTATTTTATCAGCTTGTTTGAACTGTTTTGCTATGTGTCGGTCTGCCTAAGGTTGGGTTCAATTGTTATAGTAATTCGTTATAACCAACTACTCTATTAATTGTAATCATAATTCAAATTTGTCTTGGATTCTGAAATCATATTATTTTGTTATCATGATTAATGTAATTGACCAAATCATTTACAATCAAAAATATAATTACTTACATGTAGAATATACATGTATGTGGTAACTGCGTTATAATTTATGTAATCATAATAACATTTTTGAGATGTTGTAATTAAATTTTCTGAGGTACTGCAATTTAATTGTGTTCATAATTAAACCCAACACCAGGTGTTTGTCTCGGTCGCCTACTTCCTGATTGATTTATATATCTAGGCGTCACGGCTTGGTCCAATTACACTGTCAGTTACAATAACTTAATTTTAGCAACAATTACAAGTAGCAATTTTCAAATCAATTGCAACTACAATTATATGTGTATAGCACTGGACCAACTGTTCTAAAAGGAGGATTTTTTTGCTGAACATTGGGCACATGTACAAAAAGTGACCATGTAAGCATGTTTTATAATTATGTCTTGATGGTCAACTTGTGTGAGACAGCATGTTTGATAATTTTCTCTTGTAAAGTTGAACAAATGAAAGCAAATACTGTCATTAATCACAATTTATGTAATAGTTGCAATTACTTGAAATACGTTACAGCATAATTTCAAAACTAGAATTGGTGTACAACATTTTGCCTGTAATTAGTGATACAGTTATACAATTGGACCTACCCCTGTCTGGTACACTGGTTCATTGCAAAAAAATTTAGGTTATCTCCAAGCAAAACATTCCAGAAAGAAAAAATATGATGCAATATTAATATTTTAAACACATACAAGACATGTTTTTTTAAATTTAAATTAGTGAATTTAACTGCATATCTGGAAGTAACTGGGTTACTATTTTGGACAGTACAATGTCTAAAACCTGTCCATAACCCCTTTTGGACATTCAACAGTGTAAACAAAAGTCAAATTTATTCATTCTGGTATGTAGGTGTGTTATGGTCATTCTACAATGTCAGTTTTTCGTGCCAATTTGTGTTATGTCATCACAGGGTTGTCTCGAGTGTTTTATTTAAAGTTCGTATACAACTTTTCAACAGTTTTGATTTTTGGCGTTATAATTAATCATCATTCTACCAGGTCTTTGAGTTACATTGCAGTCTGATTGTTAATTTACTTTAATGTGTGTATTCTTACTGAGCAGTGCTCATTAAAGCCTGTAGATTGGATGTGCTAATTGTATAGCACTAGCCATGAGCCCAGGAAGAAATGGGAGCATTGAACATCAATGAAGATTTCTATTCAGTGCCAGGCTGTTGTTTAAGAAGTCCCAGTTATCCAAGTGGGAATAAGGTCAATTGGTGTGAGCTACATCATTATTTTGTAAGAGTATCCAGTAGATTTGTGGCCTGCCACTCCTACTATAATAAGTCATAAAGGGATACAGTGACCCCTAGAGCTGCACAGATATGTTTTGGACACCTTCCCCAAGATTTAGAGAATCAGTTCACGATATTGTGTTATTTTGTACCACATATTGTATTGAATGCTGATTGTTCCAATACTTGTGTGTCTGACTGTAACTGTTTGCAAATACAGTCATGAACTAATTAGGTGGACAATGTTTAACAGAAGTTAGACTACTGCTTTATTGTGGCTGATGCAAATTTTGGGGGTAATGGTCTAATGCAATGCAATGTTTGAGGTTAATAATTCTTGCATGTTCAACAAAATTGCACACTTTTGCAAAAATCCACTTCTTTGTGATATAACATCATCCCAGTTCATGTTAGTTCATATTAGTTCATGTTAGTTCATGTTAGGTGTTAGTACAGGCAGCCAGGGCTGGGTCCAATTATGTAATTGTAATTGTACTGCAAATCTGCAAAATTAAATCCGCAAAAGTATCTCCTTGCAAACTCACAAACTTTTATAGCAGCACATTTTCCCAGGAGAAGTGTACTCAGTTAATCACCCTTGTTGATCTCTTCATATCACTCTTAGTGCTGATTGCACCTATTTGCTAATTTCACCTAATTGGGTATTTATAGTTTTCAAACTTCTACATTCCAGCTTCTTTTACTGAGCCATTACTAGTGTTTATTTAATGTTTCCTATTACCCTATGATCAGTAAAAACAAAACTGCAGCAAATGTATAAACTGATCATTTGAGTCTTTCAGTTATTTATCGATGGTAGTATCAAACATACCTGCAATTCCATCACTACCAAATTTTCAATGTGATTTTTTTAGTTACAGTTAGTGCGTTAAACAATACAATGTTATTCTTCCATGGGAAGTAATTACAAAATACTCCAGTTGAACCCACCTCTGTCCTTTACAGCCAGCTCTTCCTTGTGATGGTGTGTACACTGTGAATAAGTTGATTTAGCTATACTGAGTGGTGGTAGTGAATAGGTTGATTTAGCTATACTGAGTGGTGGTGAATAGATTGATTAGCTATATTGAATGGTGGGGAATAGGTTGGTTTAGCTATACTGAATGGTGGTGAATAGATTGATTTAGCTATACAGAATGGTGGTGAATAGGTTGATTTAGCTATACTGAGTGGTGGTGAATAGATTGATTTAGCTATACTGAATGGTGGTGAATAGGTTGATATAGCTATAATAAGTGGTGGTGGGATTAATTGATTGTTCTAATGCAAATTCAACTGTTTGCAGATACTGTCTTGCAAACTAATTTGAAGTAGAAGATATTTGACAGTTTTAATTTGTATGAATTTTAAGGGATGTGTTAGTGAAAATGTACAAAATGGTTCAATTTCCCTCTGGATGCAACTTGCAAGATGTAAATGTATTTGTATGTGCATGCTTTAGAACTATATTTAAGTCGGATTGAATTACTACTAGTGTTGTTCCGGTGTTTGGCAGTTACAGTTTGAAGTAGAATGTTGTTTGGTGATTATGTAACCATAAATTTGTGTTCAACAATACAGTTTTCAGTGGATTTACCGGCAGTTTTACCCTAAGTTATTTGTCCATTGTTCACTCTCTATGTCTGCTTACTTACTTACAGGAAGAGGGGACGCCTGGGTGGGTGTGAGCTTGTGTTTTCTTAGTGTTTTTGCAACACCATTGACATTGCCATTGATACACTGCATTCTTGACCGCCCTGGTGCTCTGCATCCTATGAAGCCCATAACATGACATCATCGGCAATCCTCATGCATTTCTCATGGTTTCCGCCAACCTACGTATTGTAGCATTTCTAACGGTTTCCGTTGATCTTCGTACTGTAGTGTTTCTAACAGTTTCCGCTGATCTACGTACTGTAGCGATTCTAGCCATTTCCGCTTATCTACATACTGTAGTAGTTTTTCTACCGGTTTCCGCTTATCTACGTAATGTAGCGTTTCTAGCCATTTCCGCTGATTTATGTACTCTAGGCGAACATGCTACCGGTGAACCATTCAATTTCACCCAATTGGTTTATTGTTTGGGTGTATCTTCATCTCAGCCTTGGTGCCACCCAGCCACTAGAAACACTATGGTACGTAGATCAGCGGAAACTGCTAGAAACGCTACAGTACATAGATAAGCAGAAACCGCTAGAAATACCATGGTACATAGATCAGCGGAAACCACTAGAAACGCTACATAACATAGATCAGCGGAAATCGATAGAAATGCTACAGTCCGTACACCAGCGGAAGCTGCTAGAAACACTACAGCGTTACTACCCATTATTGTGTCCTCAATATCAGAAATGTTTATAACCGATGGCCACAATTAATAAATGCAACTGGGTGTCTGATGTTGACATATACTGAATGATTATTTAAATAATGCTCCAATGGGAGACTTTCAAAGATGGTGGATTAGGCAAGTAACTGACCATAGGGGCACACCCTACCAGTCGTCTGGTGGACTTCCAGTACTGAGCTAGTAGGTTGTTTGCATAGTCACAGTTTCCTAA
This sequence comes from Lamellibrachia columna, assembly GCA_963662155.1. NCBI lineage: Eukaryota > Metazoa > Annelida > Polychaeta > Sabellida > Siboglinidae > Lamellibrachia > Lamellibrachia columna. Next base: position 44,897,015 of record OY759264.1, on the reverse strand, counting down.
CACATGTATAAAGACACTTGAAATGGTTTGTCTCCATCTGCCTGCTTGCTGTTAAGTAACTGATGTTATAAAGAGGGGTGAACTTCCCAAAATGCAAGGCTTGAATAATAGACATTTATCATGTAAAAGACAACAGGGACAACTTTGCCTGTGGCTTTGGCATTGCCATTGGTGGCTGACAGCACGGTTGTTTGCCTATAAACTAGATGATTGACTTCATATGATGTTTTGCCATATATGTATATATATATATATATATATTTATACATATATATATATATATGTATACATACATACAAATATACGTACGTACATATATATATATATATAATTATATATATATACACCCCAATATATACAACAGTGACAACTTTGGCATTGTCATTGGTGGCTGACAGCACAGTTGTTTGCTTTGAACACAGCAAACAAGATGATTAACATCATATGATATAATTATATACATATATATTTGTATGTGTGTATGTATATATGCATACATGCATATATATATATATATACCAGAAGATTACTTTCATATGACGTTTTGCCATATATATATATATATATATATATATCCTGTTTAATTACTCTAATACTCCAGCATTAATTTTGGTAATCAGTTGACAATGAATTATTTAACATCGGAAGTGTTTATTTGACCCACTGATTAAACAGTACAGTTGTCAATACAGTGAAAATCTACAGCTCAATTAATGTGTTAATAAATAACAAGTAATACATGTATTATAAACTAAAATGTGAAAATCTACAGCTCAAGTAACACGTGTTTAAATAAATAGCAAGTAATACATGTATTGTAAACTAAAATGTACAACACAAATATAATAAAACTGAAGTAGACATGGACTATCAGTTTGTTGTAAATAAACTTAAAAGGGGTGGTCAGGGAGACTGCCACTAAGACCATTGTTGGTCGCTCTCATAGCAGCCACCCCAGTATTATAATTTTCAACAAAATTCATTTAACTTAATTAAGCACTTTCTCGAAAAATAACAATAACACAAGTGTATAACTTCCAAAATAGGTTTGACAAATAATTCAGTTATTTTATCATTAAATTATGAAAAAATTCCAAAGGGTAAATAAATTGACATAATTTTTAATCTGGTAAATATATATGTTTACATCTGACATACTAATGGTTTATAGTTTATACATAAATTAACAGAAGTAATGAAATGTGAAAGCGTTTATGATTTAATTATTAAGTCCATCCACAAATGTAACAATTTGGCATAGAGCACTGTTCTCTGTAGTTTTGTAGAAAGCACGTTTTGGCATACCTAGTAAATCCATGTAAGCTATATGTTAAAATGTTGTTCCTTGTGTGATTCGAAGTATTGTTAATCATGTTTTGCCCTATTTGTATGGATATTTTCATGTATTAATGTTGTGAACATTTCTATTTAGAGAAAATGGTAAGTTTTGTAAATAAACTGGTAATTTCATGTGCAAATATTTATTTATAAAAATCTTAATTCTTGTAATTGCAACATATCTGTTAAATTAAGACATTTTTATTTCTTAAACAGTGACTCGGTATGTGAATTATATTTACTTAAACATATTATTCTAATTACTTTTTTCTGTAGTATGATAATTATGTTACATTTAAAACCCATATCATTAGGCCATATTTTATATATGGTAACATTAATGAGTTATACAAAGTGACTTTTATATTTAATGGCAGAAAGCATTTTAATTTGTTTAATATACCAATAATTTTTTATCATTTGATAGAAATATTTTTATATGACTGTCCCAGCTAAGATTTTCTTGTAAAGTCACACCTAAAAGGTTAAAGTTTTGGACTCTTTCGATTCTAGTTTCATCTATCTTGAGTGGGAAAGGAATAAATTTTTTATTTGTGTATTATGTACTTGGATTTCTTTATTTCATATTAAAAGACTACTTTATTTAATTCTGTGTTTAAAAGTTGTTCAATATCTTTAGTACATGAATTTAAAGACTTGATTGTAGTAAATAGAGTTATATCATCTGCATACATTACATATTTAAATGTTTTACTTGACTTTAGTAAATTGCTTACATATATTACAAAAGGAAGTGGACCTATTATGGAGTTTCAGAAATGCTATTGTCAGATGTAACATATTGTTTTCTATTTTCCAAGTAGCTTTCCATTAGTTCTAGAGCAATATCACATATTCCACACATGTGTAATTTGTTTAATAAAATGTTGTGGTCTAAGGTGTCAAATGCTTTTTTGATAGATCTAAAAATATATTAATAGGTGTTTCATTTGAATCCAGTGCGGTTATAGTTCTGTCAATAACTTCCGTGATGGCATATTCTGTTTAGTGACCAGATTTGAAGCTGTACTGGTTATCATCGAAAAGTAAATGTTCTGTAAAAAATTAATATATTTGATCATGCATAATTTTTAACAACTTTAGATATTACAGGTAATAGTGATATTGGTATGTTGTTACAGAATAGTGTTTCATCATCATTTTTAAAGATAGGAATGACTTTTGCAATTGTCATCCTGTCTAGGAAGATTCCAGTATTAAATATTTGATTAAGAAGTAATGTTAAGGGTTTAATTAATATGAATTTTAAATATTTTAATTGTTTCAATGTAATACCATCATGGCCACTGCTGTTTTTTGCTAGGAATTTGTCAATTATTTTGATTAATGACTCTTCGACTATGATTTCTGTTACTTGTGTGTTTGATTTTGTTGACAAGGTGTTGTCCTATGTTTGTAAAGAATAAACTAAATTTATTAGCAATTTCTACAGTGTCAGTTACTGTGCAGTCTTCTTCTCTAAAATATATAGGTAATTATCTCTTTTTGTTGGATCTTTGCAAAAATTCATTTATAGTTTTCCAAGTTTTTCTTGTGTCATTTTTATATTTGTTAAACAATTGTTCATAATGTATCAATTTGGCTGCTCTGATACTTCTTTTTAAAATACAATTATAGGTTTTCAAGTTTATCTTTTTAATGGAACAGTCAATTGATGAGGGATTTGTCAATTTGATCTGCTTATGTAAGTTGTCTCTGCATTTAATAGATTTAAGTATGCCATTTGTTATCCATACTGAGTTTTTGTATTTGTTAAATGTTACTAATTTATATGACATGTTTAACATTTGCATTTTCAAGTACATCCATGAGTATGTTGTAATTATTATTTGAATCAGACAAAGGAATTTGATCTAATTTCTCCATAATATTTGAATTAATTATTTCATTTGCAAAATTTGACATAGCTTTTTCATTTTGTAAATGTATTTTGACTAATTTAGGGGGAATTCTTTTTAGCTGGAACAGTTTCGATAAAACAAATGGCTGGTGGTCTGAATTTTTTTTTATTAAAATACCTGCTGTTGATTGTAGCATAATTGGGCTTAGCTTACAAAATAAATTGTCAATTAATGTACCATTTAAGTAAGAAAATCTTGTTGAGAATGTTATTTTTAGGAAAGAATCTAAATCCTGTTAAGGTGTCATAAAACTCATTAGAATATTCTTTATAATTAATGTTAAGCAAATTTACACCGAAACCTCTGGCAATAATAACTTCCGAATTTTTACAATCAAGTTGTGATAATAATAATGAAAATTCTTCAATAAATTGTTTGTAGTTAACCTTTAGGTCTCGAGGTGGTCTGTATATATTACAGACTATCACAGGTTTTTTGAGACCAAATCAAGCCTCCCTTGGTACTTCTATCAGGGGCGGATCTAGGCTTGTTGGTAGGGGGTCTCAGTCAGTCGTAGTCATGTGTCATTCTACTTACGAACCGTTCTTACATAAGGGTTAATATTAGCCGGCTGCTAACACTTCAGTCTTAACATTGACACTAGTTCCGATGTAGGCCTATATAGGGGAAACCGGGACTAGTCTGCCCCCATGGACACTAATAGATCTGGAGACTGTATTTGTAGAACTAGAGGATCAGTTTCGGCCATAAATTGAACGAAAATATCTTGTCCACATTTGTGCTATCAACAAATTCCAAAACTGTTACAAACCAATATCCAAATCTGACTCTTAGTAGACCTACCCAAGCATGGGCAGACTTGCCTCATGTCGGGGCAAGTCCGCCCAGGGGCTGGGGCAAGTTCGCCCCACACGTACTTTAAGCAGCAAATACACAAGAACAGTGCAATTTTGTCTGAGTTTTATGTAAAAAAAACATCATGTTTATGACACACATTTGTTAGAAACTCCTCACAAATTCTGTTGTATATATGAAATAAACCAGACAAACAAACAACAACGTTTGGCACTGCATCGGCTAGAAAATGGTGAAATAAAATCTGGTTTCGTCACTTTTTTACTAGAAAATAACACTAAACTGGACAACTGTAAGTCTTTATTAGAGTGCATGTTAGTGTGTTTACGTTCACAAGTGATCCTGAGCGTTTTACATCAGATATCCTAGGGACGAACTTTCCCCTTAGTACATAGGGCAGCAACTATAAATACCTCTGACAGTGGATAGAGCAACAACGCAAGATCCAAACAACAGCTGTGATATAAGGGCCTTAATGAGCACTCTGAATATTTAACCAATGCCACTTTTACGTACTGAAATTGGATCGAAAAAAAAAAATTTACTTTCAGTCACCAAAATCAGTTTTCAAGTTCACAGCTTTCCAGCCAGCAACCCGTGGACGTCAGTTTCCCGCTGCATCAGTGTTCGAAATGAGGGGTTCTGGGGGGTCTGCCATAAGAAAGAAAAATGTAAGCTTGGGGGTTCCCACATTTGATCGTTTTACCGATGTAACTACCCTTCCGCTGTTGCACCTGTTGCTGCGTGTGAGGCTACTCTGGTTCGTCTGTGCTAGAACTCGACGGTTTTCGCAGAATTCGACAGTTTTCGCAGTGGGGTACCTCAAGGATCAGTATTAGGACCTATATTATTCTTAATATAATATCAATGACTTGGACGACAGAAATTTGCGGATGACTCAAAACTGTTTAGAAAGGTTAATACTGATGGTGATAAACAACATTTACAAAACGATTTAGACAGATTAGTGAAATGGTCTGAGAAATGGCAGATGTTCAATTTTTGGAAATGTAAATGCCTACATACAGGACATGGGAACTTGGATATAAACTATAAAATGGGAGATACTGTTCTGGGTACTACTGTAAAAGAAAAGGACTTAGGAGTTACAATAAGCGCTGATATAAAAGTTTCAGAGCAGTGTGGTATTGCAGCTTCAAATGGTAATCAAATTCTTGGATTGATTAGAAGAAACATAACATACAAGGGGAAAAAGTTAATTATACCTCTTAGTTAGACCTCATTTAGAATACTGTATACAAGCATGGAGACCATATCGTAAGAAGGATATAGATACCCTTGAACGCATACAAAGGAGAGCAACTAAAATGATTCCAGAACTGAGATACCTTAGTTATGAAGAACGCCTGAAATAATGTGGTTTAACAACTCTTGAGACAAGGAGGTTAAGAGGAGATCAGATTGAAGTTTTTAAGATATAGAATAGGTATGAAAATATTGATAGAAATGTGTTTTTCTCACTCAAGAAGGATAGCAGAACTAGAGGACATGAGGTAAAATTAGTAAAGGATCAATGTAGATTGGACATCAGGAAGCACTCGTTCTCACAGAGGACAATAAATGAATGGAACAAATTGTCTACAGATTGTGTAACTGCTAGCAGCGTGAATATGTTTAAAAACAAGGTTGACACATATCTCAAGGCCGGGTTATAAGTAGATGAACATTGTTGGACTCTCGATAAGCCAATGGCTTCCTTGTCCACTTGCCATCTGGGCCTTTGGCTTGGATGGCAAATCTTGTTAAACTCGATCGATCTCGCAACAAAAACTTGATGGTTTTCGCAGAACTCGATCGATCTCGCAGCAAGAACTCAACGGCTTTCGCAGAACTTGACGGTTTTTGCAGGACTCGATATCATTATGTTGGTAGTTTAGCTGATTCATTCAGCTCACTCTATTGTCATTCAGTTAATCTCTGTTTAAAACATCTTAAATCATTCCACTCATATCATTGATGAGTGTGTGTTCTGTGGTTAAGGGCGCCATACGTTGGGTGTCTGCAGTAATGCCACCAATGAGTATCTAGTTGAGACACATTATGAATTGGCATTTTACTTCTCAGAATTACAGAGCACTGTGTCTGCAAGCGCATTACACCATTAACAATGGTTTAGACCACAATTTACAATTTAGTCATTTAGCAGACGCTCTTATTCAGAGCGACTTACAAGTGCATTCAATCAAAAGTTGGTAAAATAACTACAGGTCGAAATAACTACAGGTTGCTATGATAGCAAGCAAGTTTTTTTCCACAAAAATAGGCGTTAATAGCCATTACAGTGCCTGAAAAGAAGATTTTTTTCGGGAACCCCCAAAAGTCAGTGGTCATTTCGAACACTGCGCTGCATGTAGTTTGATGATCGTGTAACTTAATCGTGTGACCGAAATTACTAAATTCTGCAACGGCACGGAATAAAAGCCGGTTGGCCGACTTGCCCCGGGGGCGGACTAGTCCCGGTCTCCCCTTTCGTGTTCCATTACCGTAATATTTGCCACGGACGCAGGGGGTCTAAACACCCCCCCCCCTTCATGGCGTAAGGGGGTCTTGAGACCCCCTGGATCCGCTGCTGACTGTTTTTACCCAAGGAAATACAAGTATAGTCTTCTAATTGGATGTGAGATAGATCATCTTGTTCGGTTAACCAACTTTCTTGAATACATATAATGCTAAAGTCATAGTTAAGTAGGTGCAATTCTTGTACAAAGGCTGCTAACTCATTGAATTTAGCGTTAATTGATTGGATGTTAGTACTAATTATGCCAACACTATTCATTTTAGTATTTACCAATGACTTAAAATGATCGGTATCATATTATGATGACGTTTTCATTATTGGTAAACTATCGCTTTCATTTGTTTCATCATTTGTAGAATGCAGAATGTTATTTAAGCAGTTTTTATGGACACCTCCATAGTACTGTAAAATTAAATCATCTGAATCTGTCATTCAATTTATAAATAATTATTACGTATTTGCATATAACATTGTTCCAAGAATTTTGCAGATACCATTTATTATTGCTGAACATTTTAAGTGTAGGTAAAATATCGTTGCATTAATGTTTGCAGTTTTGAGATTTTGACATGATAAACTGTAGCATGAACAGGACAACATGCACTGTGTTAATATAAAAATAATAATAATACTAACTAATACTAATACTGCAGTAAAAGAAACGTCATTGTTTGTGTCTTTGGTGAGAATACCTCGAGGAAATCACTTATACAGTTTAAATAATTATCAGTAATTGAATTGGAATTTACTAGAATCTACTGGTAAAAAGATAATATGAAAAGGAAAAGAGGAGAGAAAAAGGCATCATATCTAAATAAAGACCTGGCATTTGTAGTTTGATACTAATAATCCTATGTAATTCTTATCCATTACCACCTTTGGCCAACTTGTTTTGATAACTGTTAAAATAAAATTAATATTCATTAAGTGAAATGTACGTATAACCAAGAATTGTGAGTGTACATTCAAACATAAGACAAAACCAACGAAAATCAATAATATGATAACCATTTAAAGTGATTAATTTTGTAAATGAGTTCACATGATATGAAGTTAAGTTCCTGTGTTCGAGAGCTTAGTTAGGAATCCAGTTCTCAGAAACCTCTTGTACAAGCGGCTAACATAATTTTTACTTCGACGGAAAGTCAGACTTCGTTGTTACGACGAAAATCTGGTTCTTGCGATCCTTTACCAGGATTTTACCGTTGTATGTCCATGTGTCTAGGATAGTTCCCAGTTTCGCAGATTTCTTGCGTCGTAGGCGAGCCGAGCTCGCCGGGCCGTCAAGTCCTCGTTCACGAAGACTACTTTTGTTGGTACTCGCCTTCAGTTTGCTGCGCTGTCCGAAGACTTCGTCTCGGCGACGTTCGCTTTGAAATTTCATGAGCATGGGGCGAGGGCGATCTGTCTCTGTAGACAAGAGCTTCACTCCGACTCTGTGACTCCGAGCGATATCGCCGGCCTGGAGCGGTGGAGAGACACACATCTGCTTGTTGACAATGTCAATTACTGTGTCTTCTAGTTGGTCGTCACTGACGATTTCTTCACCGGCGGGAATATTGTTCGTACCCATCCAGTTTGTTTTCCAGGTTTTCGACTATGTTTTCTAAATCTGCAATTTGTACATATTTTGCTTATAAAGATTCAGAGAGATAATCGATTTCGGATTTTAAATAATGTATCCCGTCCATTAGAGTTATCGGGTAGATTTAACAAGATTTAACAAGATTGCCACCCCAAACAACAAGTTCCAGGTGGCAAGTGGACAAGTAAGCCGCTTATCGAGAGTCTAACAATGTCCTCATCTATGTGTAGCCCGCCCTTATCAAATATCTGTCAATTCTATTTTTCAACGTATTCACACTACTAGCATTTACACAATCATTTGGCAGTTTGTTCCATTCATGTATCACCCTCTGTGAGAAAGAGTACTTTCTCATGTCCAACCTACACTGCTCCTTAACTAATGCTGCTTTGTGTCCTCTGGTTCTACTACCTTCTTTCAGTTTGAAGAACATATTCCTATCAACATCCTCATAACCGTTCACTATTTTAAACACTTCTATTTGGTCTCCTCTTAGTGTCCTGGTCTCTAGTGTTGTCAAACCACATTGTAATAAGCGACTTTCGTAACTAAGGTCTCTCAATTCTGGAATCATTTTAGTTGCTCTTCGTTGTATTCTTTCTAGCTTGTCTATATCCTTTTTACGATATGGCCTCCATGCTTGAATACAATATGGTCTAACTATTGCTTTGTATAGGGGTACAATTAGCTGTTTCCCCTTATACATGATAGTTCTCCTAATCAGCTAATTTTGGTTTGGGGCCATGTTGAACGACTATGTGCCACACGTCCGGTTACGACAGCCGCACCTCTGGTTATAAATAGATACCGCAGTTCGGCACTGCCGTACTACCCGAAGCTCGGTCAATGTAGATTGTTTCTTGGGTTAGAACATTGCTCCAATTCAGTAAGTTTAGTTCCACGTATGTCCACGGGTCATGTGCGCTATTGTCTATTCACATTTCAGTCCAATTTTACATTAAATTTACCTATATTTCTCCCACCTATGCGGCGACTTAAACACGTGTCGTCATGTCACGTGATCTGATCTAACAACATTCATGTAGTTTTTTTCAACACAACTCATTAATACCTAAATAGTAAAATTACCACACATGTTAAGTTTCAGAAATGCAGGAGATTGATGCTCTGGATATCGGAGTCTTGTACGTAAATCGGAGGGGTTCGGGATATCGGATGATTGTACGTAAATCGGAGGGGTTCGGGATATCGGAGGATTGTACGTAAATCGGAGGGATTTGGGATATCAGAGAATTGTACGTAAATTGGAGGGTCTTAGGGTATTAGAGAATTGCGTACAAATCAGAGTTTTTCACATCCTCACCACTCATAAAAATTACCACCACATCAGCTTTAGTTCCAACTTCATTGCATATGTATTATTAAATGGTACACTTGCATGTTAATAAACATTTTGGTAGTAAACAGATTCTTTGTGGATTAGCAAAATATATAACATGGTTACAATACTCTGATGGTATACAACATTTGTTTCTACACCTGAAATATGTTATGACAAAAACCCCTTACCTAGCAGGTAGTAGCCTACATGTTTGATTACACTGAAGCAATTTACATAATATTTACTGACAGGGATAGAACTGAAGCATTTTCTTTTTCTTCAAAGTTTGTGATCCTGGGTGACAGAAGCATTTGTGATCCTAAATATATATGAATGAGATAAATGGAGGTGTATTGATGGGCAACATTATAATTCGATATGCACATGGGGACGATACTTACTTATCTTTCAGCGGGTGGCTAGAGTCTTCAGGAAGTTTATTCCAGTGATCGATGACACGATTTGTGAAGAAGTGTTTACGAATCTGTGCGGGAGTACGTCTTCCTTAGCTTTAAGCTATAGCTCCTCAGATTGCTGCTACATTGATAGAAACATGCTTAGGGTTATTCCTATTTAGGCCACTGATATGTTTAGATACTTGACAGAGGTCCGCCTCAAGTCGTCTCTGTTTCAAAGGAACTGATTCGACAGGTGATGTGCTGAGTTTCAGCGCTCTCTTCTGAACTTTCTCTAATTCATATATATCCTTTCTACAGAAGGGGTTCCAAGCTGGCGATGCATATTGCAGCTCTGGTCGTATCACTGTTTCCTATAAGGTCTTTATTATCTTTTCCGATCTACATTAAAAGCATCGTATAATTAGTCTTATGCGTTGGTTGCCTTAGTTGCTATATATTTCATGTGGGTGCTTGGTTTTAGGTTTTTGGTTTTAGGTTTTTGGTTTTAGGTTTTCGCATATGGTGATCTCTAGATCTTTTTGTTCTCCAACAACTTCTAAGATTTCTCCATTTAATGTGTATGCATAGTTGAGGCTTTGTCTTATTTTGATAACATGGGACCGTTCGTCTAACGCGTATAAATAACTTGAACAACAGGCAAAACACAAGGATACTGTTTAGCGGTTTCCTTTGTCCATTCTGCACACAACTTGATTGAACTAACCACTGCTGTTGTTGTGGCCGTGAGTACAGGGATGGATTGAGGACCTTTTGTTGGGCCACACAAAAATATTTTTGGTTTCATCAGAAATCTTGGAGAACGGGAGATTTGTTCTCCAGTCCGGGAGAACAGGAGATTTTATATATAGTCCTACGTGTGGTGGTGGGGAGTGTTCGGGGTGATGAAGTGTCTTTCCACCAGCAGCTTGTTGCCAACAAACCTTGTCCTCTTACCTCGCTTCTTTGCGTCTTTGTAGAATGGTAGCAACGCTTTCCGTTTTGTCCTGCCATTCCATCTGGATCTGCTCATAAATGCCGAATCTCTTCCCCTCCAGTTTCGGTCCAGTCATCCTGGTTCGGTGTTTGTATAACTCGAACTTGGCGACTATCGGTCTAGCTTTACCGGTTAGCCGCTTTCCCATTCGGTGGGCTCTCGCGAACTGTACGTCTTCACGGATGTCGAGTTCTCTGGCAAAGAAGTTCTGCAGTGTAGCACTGCAGTCTTCTGTCGGTTGCCTCAGGCATCGCGTAGAATACGATGTTGTCCCGCATGCCATGCCACGGCTCACACGAAGATTGTAGTTCCTAATAAGCACCATCCACCGTTCTTAAATTGCGTATATCGTGGTAACTCAAGTGCTTGTGTCGTTTACTGGTAGCATGGCACGCAATAGTTTTAGTTTTCGGCATAATAATAGCAATGTGTCAATGAAGTAACGTCGCCATGTTTGTTTACGCCTAAAACAGGCGGTACAGAAGGGGGAACGTCGATTATCTGACCCCCGGTTAGGCCCACTGTGCACCGCTACCCCATTTAGAGAAATAATGTAGGCGCTTGTACGTTACATAATGTAGGCGTTTGTACGTTACATAATGTAGGCGCTTGTACGTTACATAATGTAGGCGCTTGTACGTTACATAATGTAAGCGCTTGTACGTTACATAGCGCAAAATGTAGGGTGCATCTCACATCGACACTGCTCTGCTTGCGAGATGGACGATGCTGGTCAACTGATTCAAAAGATTCACCACTGTCAGTACCTGCTGATATTCTCATATGCGTGCACTTTGATCAGGCTATACAGGACATTAATGAAACCGTGGTGCTGAAAGACTGATGGACAGCTTTAGTAGATGCAAATGTGAAACTTTCTGATCTGACGGCTGATCGGGTGCGCGATGTTTTAAGAGTTGGTTACACGACTCCGAGAGGCAAAAATGCGTGAAGGACCTGACGCTGGCTTTTGCTTTACACGAATAAATGTGTAAAACAAATTGTTTTGACCGTCGATTCATCCCGGCCGCTGACATCTTCATCCATTACAGACCACTGTACCCCCATCCAGGTTCGGTCGTCGTCGGCTCTTCAGACATTACTGAGTAGCGAAGCGGCGTAGTAGCAAAAGAGTTAACGAAGTAGCAAAGTAGCATATATCCTTCAACTAACATTATGATGTTGTTGTGTATATACACACACCCTTCAAGTTGCACAGCTGTTTGCCCCTAACGATAACAAACATGATAACGCCTCCTAGTGACGAAATATTTAATAACTTGAACTATATTCCTCACAAGAAACGACTCCTTGCCATCTTTTCAGCCAAACAATCCTCTCAGAAATGTCTCCTTCCGACCACAAACGTAACACTTTGACCTGTTTTCCTCCAAAGAAGCGCCCCTGGCGACCTTTTCTGCCAAACGTTCCTCCCAAGAAATGCCTCCTTGCGATCAAACAAGTTTGACCTATATGTTTTCCAAACAGGGCCCCTAACGATATTTTTCTACAATAGTTCAACTCAAGTGGTATGCTCTTAGCAACCTCATATGTAATACTTTCACCTGTATTTCTCCCAAGAAGTATCTCTAATGACAAAAAAACGTAATACATAGGCTTATATTCCGTCAAAGAAGCATTCACTGTGATCATCAAAGGTTGAATAATGTTGACCTATTAAGGACATATTACCGTCATTACGCGTCCACTTATCCTATATATTAACATTTGTCAGCTACTTTCTGCGCACTTAGGTGAAAGTGGATAATGCTTTCTGAACCACTTGTGTAGAATTATTATTATTATTGTATCTGAGTTCAAACACCTGCTCCAATGCGCCAAGGGAGCAACTTTCTCAACTAAAATTAAAAAAAACTCTTTTATATCTTTTAACATTGACGCGCTCACGCATGGCCATTAGTGATGGATTCTATTCGTCTTTAGCCGTCGACCCCTCGATTCGTCCGCCCACACAGCCACCTCTGGCGGTACGAACGCTTGTAGCTCCGTCTGCATTCCATACAAACGTAATACCTTGACCTATATTCTTCCCAAGAAGTGTATATGGCGACCAAATAATTAATAACTTGACCCACATTCTGTCCAAGAAGTGACTTCTAGCGACCAAATATTTATAACTTGACCCACATTCTGTCCCCCGAATTACCTCCTAGCGACCAAATATTAAATAACTTGAGCCGCATTGTGTCCAATAATTGACTCCTAAGACTGAAGAAGGAATGGGTGTACCGTAAAGTGCTACCTATCGGTTAGTTATAGAAACACTGAAACTGTAGTTCGTGACAACTCCTGAAGGTGGTGTGGAAACTGCTCGTTTACTTCTTCTAATATCGACGATGGGGACGTCATATTTGGACCAAATGAAAAGATATTTCCAAACGCACGGGCGCACAAAAGAGTACCAGGCTCACAATTCAAAAATCCATTCAGTAGCTTGGAACTGCGACGGACGGAGACTGGCCTCAGGTTCATACGACAAAACGGTTGTCATTTTCACGCTTGACAAAGACCGGTTGGTGCGTTGCCGTTGCGATTAAATAGTAAACCATTAATGATCGACATCATTACAATCTACTACATTGCATATCCGATGTTTATTCGGCTTATTTGGTCACTTCGATTGTTCAGTTGACGTTGACACTGAAAATTATGTCATTGCCATGTGTAATTGTGGTATTCTTGTATTATCGCCCAACGACAGTACGGTGTCTAACAGTCTATGCCAGGGAAAGTAAAATACCCCACACAAGGAAATGGAAAAACCCTGTTGTGTAATCACAGAGCTAGGTGGTCTCATTCTCTAAAATACCACTTGCGTAAATATCCTGACAAATGGATCCTGCCAATTATATGAAAGAAAGACATATTTTAAGCTTGCGAGGGACTAGGCAGGCTCGTCCGCCCCACTCTGGGGCGGGCGTCCTAAGCGGGATTTTTTAACTCGCCGATTTGGGCTTTCCGTAGCCAAATGGCTACAGAACTAATAACTTAAGTTTTAAAAACAATACGCACTAACCGTTTCACATGTGTACTCTGTGACATACAACCGACACTTGGGCGTCAATAAACTGAAGAAATGTGCTCCAAATAATTATTTATGAGTACATTTATCGGTCACACAGAAAATATTTAATAAATAGCCGCCATACTGTGCACGTGATGTTGCTTTTGGGTCACATGATCAAACGCGATTTCGTGTAGAATGAGGCCAGAGTGGGCCAGCAGCACAGACATAAATAAAACACCCGTTAGTAAGTTAGTAGTTTACAGGGAGATGATTAATGATGTAACTCTATGGTCAGCAGATGGTAATTCTTAGCGTGACCTTATATAGATCTACGTGAATCCCGTTTGGTAATCTCGCTCACAACAACATCCGGTTATATACAAATGTTGACAAGCACATGCGTTCTGACAAAAAGGTAATAATTTCACACTTTTACATGGTTATTGTCAGGTAACTTTAGTGATATACATATAAGAATGCATACAGACATGAAAGACGTGTTTATTGCTCTGTTTATGTAGTTTTTGTAAGGTTTCACGTTTCATGAAAATACTTACGTTTTTGTCGAACGAGATCTTTGCCTTACAACAGCAACAGCCAGATAAAAAAAATTGTATGGTGATTGACTTTGCCTAGCGAGGGACCACCTAAAAGGCGGGATAGTAAAGGGCGGACGGGGACGGCAAGATATATGCACCCTCCCTCTTTACATGCGTGGGTGAATGAAATTGCCTAAGTATCAGAATAGTAGAGGTGGAATCGAACTACACCATCATAGTGTCGGATCCTGGATGGTTCGGCCCATGGCAGGTTTGGCCCATGCAGATGGATGGTTCGGACCACTTCACTGAAATCCGTGTCGGAATTGAAATCAGCTATGGTCGTTTTGGCCCATGATTACACGCAGATACATGTATACACACATGCTCACACTCTAATAATAGTAATATACTTATGATAATATTAATTAATAATTCTTATATAGGAATATTCATAAAAATAAAAAAACGAAAGCACTTAACATAATTAAATAATGATTCAAATCTAAGTAATGAGTGTCTATGAATTAAAAATAAGATAAAAAATAGGTATATTATATATATAATTTATATATATATTATATTATACGCTCTGTTCTTTGAGCCATCTTACAGCAGCCTGCCTAATGTTGTAAAGTTTTAAACTATTCATTTGTATATACGTTTGTACATCATTATTTTATATTATGTTTAATAAAAAACAATGTAATTCTTCATGCATCTGTATGATTTCAAGCTTTATTAGAATTCAGTAGTATGAAGAATTGTTAGAATATTTGTTATAATAATTTAACGTATAACATTTTCAAATTAGAATATGCAAGTCACAAATAGTCCAAAGTTGGTCAAATTATCGAAATATGGATGAGAATAAGTATTGTCGTATTATTCCGCCCATTGGCACCAGTTGCATACATTGGCCGAACCCGTTATGGACTGAAACATTCGACACCAGTAGTCCTGATCATCACTCCCCACATTACATAATACAAGGACAAGGTGTCGCAAGACAATACTAAAACTGCCAGTATTATCTCGCAATTTCGAGATATGTTTTTGAAGAAAACACCATGATATTGACTGGCAACACCAAGTACCAAGGCATATATAGATATTTATATGATAACATATTCTAATATTGTTAGATTGTGACAGTCACATATGAACAACCTGGTTATCCCATGGATGGGTAGATTTTCTAGTATTAATAATAAATGCAGGGGCTGTGCACCAAAACATTGTGCAAACAATCCAGCATATTGTTAATTTGGCTACTCTATTGGTCGTAGCATATCATAGTCATATGGTGTAGAAATCCGGATAATTACTCAGAAAAAAATAGACCAGTGGCTAATATTGTCTAAAAGTGGGGCGATATTGTTTGACGTCTATGCATGCACAAAATTAAACAAATCCTTGCCTGGCCTTTCATTGTCTCCCCGATTGTCATTGACACCTATCTTAGTCCCTTGAAGTCCTCTCCTCTCCCAAGTCTTTTTAGTTTCTGATATTTTAGATGGTATAAACTGTGGTTCTTATCATCCAGTCACAAACCAGCCAACCCTGGATCAAGTGTACGTGTATTTGACATTTTAACATGTAATTGTATTTGATCTAGAAAAATGTATTTGACACCAACTGTGCTTCAGAGCAAGGACCATGTATTCCGAGGCCACGCCGACAGTGTGGACCAGTTGTGTTGGCATCCCACGCACCCAGACCTGGTGGCTACGGCAGCTGGTGACAAGACTGTCCGAATCTGGGATGCCCGGTCATGCAAGCCTGTAGCAACGATTGCTACAAAGGGTGAGATTTATCTACCAGGTTTTATTTATTTCATTATGTCAATTATTTTCTTGAATGTGATCATGATTGTAATCATAAGCAATCATACATGTAATAACACTATGGCATTTTAACAGTAATCATAATCAATAATATTATTACATATTTTTTATTATTGTACATTTATAACGTGCCATGCTTCTGGGTTAAAAACCTGCTCAAAGGCGCTAACAAGATGATACTACATAATTTAAAATAAATTGAAAAGTTAAAATTAAAATGTGTTTAAAAGAAAATAAATTAGATAAATAAGTTAAATTAATACATAAGTTGAATAAACAACTAAAATTAAGTTGATACATTTATGATGTAATCGCCCCATTCCTGGAATCGGTCAGCTTGTAGTGACAAAGGGATGTTTAAATCCTTTGTTGATTAAGCAGTGTATTGTACCGTAGAACCCATGTAAAGGGGCCACTGAAGTGACAGACAAAAAGTGGCCGTATTAAAGGGGTGGCCTGATTATAGCGGCTGCTAAAATATACAGACATGCAGATGGCCACAGGCCATAGTTAAGACCTGTCTGTCATTATCCACATAGTCCCTAGGAAAGGGGGCAATATTGGAAAGCATGGTAAATGCTCATAACCTGACCCCCATGTCATGCGTAAACAGGGCTTAAGTCGGGTGCCAAAATGTGCATGTGCAAAATGTCCCACGGAAAAGTTTTAATGCTAGATAGCTAACATATAATGATCAGGTGTTTATGACATTCTATTGTGTGTGATGAATTATTTTGAATATGCTACTAAATATAAGGGTAAGTATCAAAGAATGATGTGAAAACAAAAAATATGTTGTGTTTTTGCCATCATGGAGACACAAATATCAGATTATCTGGAACTAAAATATATATAACATTATATTCACGACATACAGTTACATGCCAGCAGTGTATACAAAGGAAAAGAATAAAAATATAATTGCAAATTTTGGTGCACAACTTTCCCCTGTTTATGCATGACACAGATGCCAGGCAATAAGCGCTTACTATAGCTACCAATATGCATATGAGTTGAACTTTTTGAACATTTTGCTTTCGTTTCACATAAATAACATCATGATCTGTTGAAGGGCTGCTGAGATACGGGTATACAGGTATTGTTGTGTTAATTTAGCATAAGTTGCATTTCATACAAAAGAAACATTTGCTGATATGAAAGCATTGTTGAACCACCAGGGGAGAACCTGAACATCTGTTGGTCGCCCAATGGAAGCACAATCGCCGTCGGCAACAAGGAAGATCTTGTCACATTCATTGATGCAAAGACATATAAAACCAAAGTTGACGAACAGTTTAAGTTTGAGGTGAATGAGATTTCATGGGACAACAGTGGTGATTTGTTCTTCTTGACCAGCGGTCAAGGCTGTATACATATACTCAGGTAATTATCATAGATGCACTCTAATTTAACGGTCCTTCTTCAATTCAGTTTCATCACTTATCTAGTTTTTGATTCATTTCACACAAAAAATCAAACCTCTAGTATCCACGACTACATGCTAGCTCATCATCATGACTACATGCTAGCTCATCATCACAACTACATGCTTGCTCATCATCATGACTGCATGCTAGCTCATCATCACGACTACATGCTAGCTCATCATCATGACTACATGCTAGCTCATCATCACAACTACATGCTAGCTCATCATCATGACTGCATGCTAGCTCATCATCACGACTACATGCTTGCTCATCATCATGACTACATGCTAGCTCATCATCATGACTACATGCTAGCTCATCATCATGACTACATGCTAGCTCATCATCATGACTACATGCTTGCTCATCATCATGACTACATGCTAGCTCATCATCATGACTACATGCTAGCTCATCATCATGACTACATGCTAGCTCATCATCACGACTACATGCTACCTCATTGTCACGACTACGTGCTAGCTCATCATCACAACTACATGCTTGCTCATCATCACAAATACATGCTAGCTCATCATCTCGACTACATGCTAGCTCATCATCACGACTACATGCTACCTCATCGTCACGACTACGTGCTAGCTCATCATCACAACTACATGCTTGCTCATCATCACAAATACATGCTAGCTCATCATCTCGACTACATGCTAGCTCATTATCACGACTACATGCTAGCTCATCATCATGACTACATGCTTGCTCATTATCACGACTACATGCTAGCTCATCATCTCGACTACATGCTAGCTCATCATCATGACTACATGCTAGCTCATCATCACGACTACATGCTACCTCATTGTCACGACTACGTGCTAGCTCATCATCACAACTACATGCTTGCTCATCATCACAAATACATGCTAGCTCATCATCACGACTACATGCTAGCTCATCATCATGACTACATGCTAGCTCATCATCACGACTACATGCTACCTCATTGTCACGACTACGTGCTAGCTCATCATCACAACTACATGCTTGCTCATCATCACAAATACATGCTAGCTCATCATCTCGACTACATGCTAGCTCATCATCACGACTACATGCTACCTCATCGTCACGACTACGTGCTAGCTCATCATCACAACTACATGCTTGCTCATCATCACAAATACATGCTAGCTCATCATCTCGACTACATGCTAGCTCATTATCACGACTACATGCTAGCTCATCATCTCGACTACATGCTAGCTCATCGTCACGACTACGTGCTAGCTCATCATCACAACTACATGCTTGCTCATCATCACAAATACATGCTAGCTCATCATCTCGACTACATGCTAGCTCATCATCACGACTACATGCTAGCTCATCATCTCGACTACATGCTAGCTCATCATCACGACTACATGCTAGCTCATCATCACGACTACATGCTAGCTCATCATCACGACTACATGCTAGCTCGTCATTTCGACTACATGCTAGCTCGTCATTTCGACTACATGCTAGCTCATCATCTCGACTACATGCTAGCTCGTCATTTCGACTACATGCTAGTTCGTCATTTCGACTACATGCTAGCTCATCATCACGACTACATGCTAGCTCATCATCACGACTACATGCTAGCTCATCATTTCGACTACATGCTAGCTCATCATCACGACTACATGCTAACTCGTCATTTCGACTACATGCTAGCTCATCATCACGACTACACGCTAGCTCATCATTATGTGCTAGGTCATCACCACGACTACATGCTAGCTCATCATCACGACTGTGCTAGCTCATCATCACGACTACATGCTAGCTCGTCATTTCGACTACATGCTAGCTCATCATCACGACTACATGCTAGCTCATCATTATGTGCTAGGTCATCACCACGACTACATGCTAGCTCATCATCACGACTATGTGCTAGCTCATCATCACGACTACATGCTAGCTCATCATCACGACTACATGCTAGCTCATCATCTCGATTACATGCTAGCTCATCATCACGACTACATGCTAGCTAATCATCACGACTATGTGCTAGCTCATCATCACGACTACATGCTAGCTCATCATCACGACTACATACTAGCTCATCATCACGACTATGTGCTAGCTCATCATCACGACTACATGCTAGCTCATCATCACGACTACATGCTAGCTCATCATCTCGACTACATGCTAGCTCATCATCACGACTACATGCTAGCTCATCATCACGACTATGTGCTAGCTCATCATCACGACTACATGTTAGCTCATCATCACGACTACATGCTAGCTCATCAACTCGACTACATACTAGCTCATCATCACGACTACGTGCTAGCTCATCATCACGACTACGTGCTAGTTCGTTTGTGCAAATGTGTGATTTTGTTTTGATAAAAACATCACACAAATGATAAAACATTTTGACTGGATCCTGTCGAAATGTTGTGAAAAATTCTAAAAAGCTGGTTTTGCTGTGTATAAGACATTTCATAAGTTACCCGATCTATTGATCAATAGTAAATTCTTTTGATGGTTTAACAAAAGCTTGCACCGACTGCTAATATCACTTAAATTATTCATGCATTACAAGTTTGAAGGTCAGTGAACCTGATTCGTGATGGGCTAAATGAACTGGGGGGGGGAGTTTGAAGTAATGTCTGAAATTCTTGAAACTGTATTACTTTTAAATGAAAATTTAAAAGTCTTACATTTCTACAAGCTGTTACTTATCGTACGGCATAAATAAATATTAGAAAAGATAATAACTTAATAACTAAATGCAGCAGGGGGTTCTCATGGAGGGGGATTTATACCCCCTTATGTTCGTGGCAAATATTACGGTAATGACTGCAGCCGGTTAATATTACTCCCCCCAGTTCATAAGTAGAATGACATGACTACAACTGACTGAGACCCCTGCCAACAAGCCTAGATCCACTCTTGAAATGTGTAGTGTTCATAACATTTACTTAAAAACAGATTGTGCTGTCAGAAAGTAGGTGATGATATGGTAATCCACAATGACACTGATTTAAAATGTCAGTAAGGCTCCACGAGCTTCTTGTCTAGGCTAACGCCAGTGCTATATAACTACTAAGACATCATCATTATTATTACTCTGATTGTTCCGGGCGACCATGGGTAAAAAATGTTTTGTCAGAGCCTCTCAATACACCACCTATATGCTCATAGAGTTTTCTTTTTTCATTTCGAAAAGTTTTATTTACCTGTATGGACTTTTGCCAGTCTTGACAAGATGGCATCAGGTTCCTCAGTACTAATGTCGTTGGCATCATTTCTAAAGAATTTACAGGTAAATAACACTTTGGGATGTGAAAAAAGAGTGTTTAATAACCCCCTGAATGACCTTGTAATCTTCAGCTACCCGGAGCTGAAGCTTGAGTACATTCTCAATGCTCATCCCGCCAACTGTATCTGCATTGAGTTCGACAAACGTGGTCGATACTTTGCAACAGGAAGTGCTGATGCCGTTATGTCACTATGGGACGTCCGTGAACTTGTCTGCGTGCGCACATTCTCACGGTGGGTTCTACTGTTGCTACGGATGTTCTGTTTCAGCCAGTTGACCTATCAACTTTTTAACATGCCACAGTTAAATTGACACAGTAACTTTTTGAGACATTCACTCTTTTGTATAAATTTTGACTGGCCATGAAAAACTTTCGCTGGAGCTATGTTCTAATTATACCCACACACGTGTACACTAATTACACCCACACACATGTACACTAATTACACCCATACATGTGTACACTAATTACACCCATACACGTGTACACTAATTACACCCATACACATGTACACTAATTACACCCATACATGTGTACATTAATTACACCCATACACGTGTACACTAATTACACCCATACACATGTACACTAATTACTCCCATATATGTGTACCCTAATTACACCCATACACGTGTACACTAATTACACCCATACACATGTACACTAATTACTCCCATATATGTGTACCCTAATTACACCCATACACGTGTACACTAATTACACCCATACACGTGTACACTAATAACACCCATACACGTGCACACTAATTACACCCATACACGTGTACACTAATTACACCCATACACGTGCACACTAATTACAGCCATACACGTGCACACTAATTACACCCATACACGTGTACACTAATTACACCCATACACGTGTACACTAATTACACCCATACACGTACACACTAATTACACCCATACACGTGTACACTAATTACACCCATACACGTGTACACTAATTACACCCATACACGTGCACACTAATTACACCCATACACGTGCACACTAATTACACCCATACACGTGTACACTAATTACACCCATACACGTGCACACTAATTACACCCATACACGTGCACACTAATTACACCCATACATGTGCAAACTAATTACAGAACCAACCATTCTGGTTCATTATATTATGCACAGAATAGAATATATAGACATTACATGTATTGTGAAGGAAAATTAGCCACTTGTGGCTTGATACCCTCATTATGGAAACTGTGACAATGTTTGTATGTATTGTATTGTTATATGTATTGTATCACAATTTCTATGATAAACCATCATCATCATATATAATTTGGCTGATGAAAGGTAGTTTTACGTGTAGTCACAAGTATGAAACCTTTAAATCTTAAACCTTTATCTCGTAATTTTATAATGCATATAGAAATACAAAATCCTGTTCGTTTCTGTTGATTCCATGTCTGTTCTAGGGACTGTAACATAATATCCCACTGCTGGTGTGCCATCTTCTAGTTGATTATATGACTGCATGATGTCTTCATTTGTGTGTGGTAGCCTACTACACCACACAAGACCTACCGTATACAACCTAATAAGCGTACACCAAAATTTGGGTAATAATAAAGTAACTGTTTAACACTAGTGGTGTCATTTGGTGTCTAGTGTAGAACAACTGAAAATGGTGCCAACTGTTTAGCACCAGATGGCAACACTTTCAGTTATTCCAGACTAGTCAAATTACAATAAATGTGGATCCTGCTGATTAAAAAAGGGGGTGTACTCAAATTAGGGCATGTACGCTTAATAGGTCGAATACAGTATTTGTGTTTTGTTGAGTTCAGACTGGACTGGCCGGTGAGGACACTCAGCTTCAGCTACGATGGCCTCCTGTTGGCCTCTGCATCAGAAGATCTTATTATTGACATCGCAGAAGTAGAGACAGGTTAGTCTGCAGTTGTTTTACTAATGTGGATAAATTAAGTTTTTGATTTTTAGTTCTCCCAGTATTTGATACACAAAATGCCAGTTGAACTGTCCCTATAACATTTGTCTATATCAGTGTTCTCATCACACCAAACTGCTGATTCCATCTCAAAAACTATGCATTCATCGAACCACATATCCATCAATCATATTTGTTACTTAGATTAGTTCATCCATCTGTCAAGCCATCTAAATCTCAATCCATCAATCAATGCACCTGTCAATAAATCAGTCTACTTAGCCATGTCAAACTATGCAAGCACATTTTTAGAAAGGTTAACATCTCCTAAATGAAATGTCAGATTTGTATCTAAGCTAACCTTATCTTTTGACAAGACTACATAAACCAAAAATATGAAAAATTATGATTTTGCCAGATAGCAGCATAAAATAAATTATTGTTTAAATATACAACAGTGGTACGATATAGCAGCTACATAATTTGTGTGTGTGTGCGTGTGAGGTTGTGCGTGTGCCTCGCATTATTAACTTTTATAATTTACCTGATGTGTATTATGTATACCTATAAAAATACCCATCCTTCAGGCGAGATAACTCGGTACTTGGTGATTACAGTCAGTATTTTGATGGATTCATCAAATCCAACTTTCGAAATTATGCCGTAACACTGGCAGTTACAAAGATGTATAGCGACGCATTGCCCTTGTGTTACGTAACTTCAGCCAATTGTGTAAAATATGCATGACATTGTAAGTAATAATTTTTAACATAGCCTTGAGAAAAATTGTATGCCCTAGTTACAAAGGGTAATTGTGCGACCTGTTCATTTGTTATGTGTTGTGTCCAAGAAATGTGTTGTATTCTCCTGAGAAACCAAGATTCTTACACCATTACACTTATTTATTCAGCTGTCAATTATTTATTACAATGTTTTAATTATTAATATTTTTTACTTATGAATTTTTTTATATTGTTAACTATATAACTAACATATTTGTATGTATGTGGTCTTTACCTTTAAATAAAAATATTTGTATTTGTAAACAATTAACTATTTTGTCTAGGAGCGAAGGTGGCGGAGGTGACGTGTGAGAGTCCCACTTTCTCCGTTGCCTGGCACCCCAAGCGCCACCTACTGGCATTTGCGTGTGAAGACAAAGATAAATACGAGCGAGACCGTGATGCAGGGACTGTTAAGTTGTTTGGCTTGTCCAATGATTCTTGATTCCAATGCCTGGATTGCCATGGGAAACCTTACAAGTCGTGTTGGTTGTCATTCGTTTCATCACTGGCTTCGCTGTATAACTGAAGAGACATAGAAGTGAACATTTCAACACTCCTGGTTTACTACGTCTGTCTACGGCACATAATGAAGTGTCAAGAACTACTTTCTGTTTTCGATGTCATATACTTGATGTCGAGTTTGTACTGTATATTTATATAATTATGTATTACATAAAATATAGTATGCAAAATTAGTACCTGTGGAAATCCCTGGAGGCAATTCAATATATTATTGCCAGTAAACCATTCTTGAGAATTTGTTTAGCTGACCTCCCTAAACAAGTTTTAGACTTGTGTCAAAAAGATACCATTTTCATGTTGAGTGGATTAAAATATACCCTTTAATGTGTCAAATATACATTGTTCTATGACATAGATTAACTCTCTCCTCTCATTTGCTACCCTTTATTGTAAAACACATTTTGATATGTCAAGATGTATACCCTTGATTGCACATTAAGAATGAAATGTGTTGCGTCTCAAGAATGGTATACTGGCAGTGCATTGAGTGGCCCCACTGGTGAAATACATGTAGGTACTTTAAAGGTGGCTGTTTCGGTGTTGATTGTATTTAAAAAATGTGTTTAAATGAACATGTGGCATTGTTAAAGTGTATGTCCAGAAAACAACCAGCAATACCACCTGAAGTATCAAGTGCTTGAAAATTACAGGAGTATCGGACAGTTATTGCCCACTCATTAGTTTAGATCATTTCACCAGATGGCGCCATTATATTTTCAGCCCTAAAACTGGGCACTTATTATGGGTGTGCAGAGGTTAACCAGGGCTGTTGCGTTGACAAATTAATATTAATTAGCAGTGTTTACCAAATTATATTGTTCTTACAAAATGACCAGAAAATAAAACGTTGACATTTTTTACTGTTTTGTGTTGACCGAGATTAGAGGTGCAATAATTTTTGTCAACTGCATAGGCTAATACCAATCAGATTGGGTCAACTACACTGAATTGAAACGTCAATTCTGGAGTAGTAATTGGAATTGGCGAAAATGTAATTGGTATTTTCAATGACCTTTCAAGTACATCATGTAGCTTTTTAACTCAAATTATCACTACAAATAGTCAATAAAATATGATATGTTGCATATATCGTATTTTTTGGCATTGAATATGTCTACGTTGGCTTTGTTATTCTCTTACATGAAATTGATATTGGTGTGGAATTGATATAATGCAATTGACTCAAGTCTGGTGCCAATAAGCCACTTTCAGTCATGGCATAGAATTACATCACAAATAGATCAGATTTTATACATTTCTTTAATGACTTAACAAGTATGACATCTAACTATATACAGGAGAACGTACACAGAATAATAATATCCATATATTTATAGTAGTTACTACAGCAACCAAACAAACTACATCAATCACTGTCCATCAACAAAAGTAATATTTCTGATACACACATTATACCTCGAAGTCTTGACAGCATTTACATGAATTTCTGATTAGAATTTCACCAAAGAAAAAATATGACACTGCATGAGAAAACCCAGATTAAGTCAGAAAAATCACAGCAACTTAAAAAATAATTTTTAGTAAAATATGGGATTGAAAAAGAAATAGTAAAATTACAATTTTTTTTACAATTACACGTTTTTACACCACTACTGTTGTGTGTAGGACTAGGAAGATTTCGTAATAACAGTTTTAGAACACAATTAGGTTTGTGATTGAACTCTGATAACATACAAGTGATTGCTTATCATTAACAAACAATCAATAAACCAACTGTTGTACTGTAACAAAAATAACAAACAACTTGATTGCTTCAAGCCATGCTTGAAAATAATAAATAAATACACCTTAACAATTCAACTAACTACGTTCAAGGGAAAAATGTCTTCCTGTGTTGGGTTCGTCTGTTCCCAATCAGTCCATTAAAAAACAGAAGATTGATTGATGAAGAAGCACGAAAAGGACTTTTTCTCAAATGGTAAAATGAAATTGTACCGGATACTGATCATACAAAAATATGACATTGTAATAATTTATTAAAAATTAATTATTCTAAAAGCTTTAGGACCACAGTATTTGGAAAGACATTAGACATGACCCAATAATACGTCTGATTTGTAGGAAATAAAATATAAAGCATTGTCTGTGTAATGATATGGTCATTCGTTCAATGGTCTTCTGAAGTGGTCCCTTCAACGTATTATTACTCAGCCTGGGCGAGTTTTCTGCCAACTTCTGTTGCATAATTTACACGTCTCCTATCCTGATGCATGTTTCAAGTAACTCTGATGTTTCGCCTCACACAAGGCTCTTGTGATGTACCTAACATCTGACATTATACATATGTACATTATCTGTGAGCTCCGCCTAAGAAGCAATGTCACAGCGCCAGTCTAACTAGACGCATGATTACCCTGTATGACACGCCACCCATATTTCAGGTTGACAAAGTCTCTCCCCATAACTGAAAGTAGTCCCGCTACATTTAAAAAAAAACACCACTTGAGCTTCACATCCGCACGTCCAGTGTCTCAAGGTCAGGCTATGTAGAGGCGCCCTCTAGTGTAGGCCACTTGCTAAACACCAGATACTGTTTGAAGACACCCAGGGATCAGTCAGTATTTCATTTTACCATTTGGAGGCAACCACAATGCCCCACCAGTGGCGGGGAACACAATGCCCCACCAATGGAAGGGACCACAATGCCCCACTATTGGAGGGGACCACAATGCCTCACCAATGGAGTGGACCACAATGCCCCACCAATGGAGGGGAGTGCAATGTCCCATCACTTGCCAGCAAGGGACAATTCCTATAGCAGTATGGCTGTGTTGTCACAGACTTGATGGTTAATGTTATCCCAGAGCCTGGCCTGGAGAAGATTCAAACACGTGCACATTTTGAGCAGTTCAGTCGATATGCTGCTATTTTTAATTCGCCCGACGACCCTGCTGCCCTCTGGTGGACAAACATACTATGACGTCAGCTAGCGGCAGTAGTGTGAATTATACGGGTAGGACTGGTACATGCCATTGCAGGCAGATGGCGTATGTGTGTTCTGTCCGCTCACACCCGAGTGTATGTCGGAGTAGTTGTTAATGATTTGTTCTCTAGAGGGCGCTGGAGCGACGTGATACTGCTGGGTGGGCACCGCAGAGTATGCGTGTTCGTACTGCTTAGTCGGCTGGTATGCCTGTTGTGGCGCCATGGGGGGTGGTAGCGGTGACCGGCGTGCAGGCGGTGCAGGATGGCGCACAACCGGCTTCTGCTGCTTCGGAGTCTGCTTCTGACGGTGCCACACCATGTACACTGTTACTATGACGACGACAACGATGACGGCAACGGGAACGCCAATGATGAGCGAGAGAGAAGAGTTCTCGAGGAACGAGTTGTGGTCAGCGGCACGGATCCGTGAATCGATCTGTCTCGGATCTACCAACACACAAAATGAACACAAGATATAAAAATGACACACAAAGTGAACACAAGACATAACAATGACACAAAGCAGTCTGGATCTGGATAATTACTCAGCAGTCCTAGGATATTGCACTGAGGGTTTATTGAATGTGATTCTCTAGTTAGTCCATCACAGGTTTTTTCCATTTCCGTGCGTGGGATAGTTTACTTCCCCTGGCATTGACACCAGATAGAAGGGACCAACGGCTTTTACTGTCTCTTCCGAAAGACACAGGCAAAGTGGAGTAAACGAAATTGCCCAAGCTTTGAAACGGCAGAGATGGCATCGAACCACCTCCTCTCGATCGACAGTCGGGTGCTTTAACCTTTAGACCATCGCTCCCCACACAAGTGAACACAAGATATAATGTTCAATAACATGTTATTGTTGTCTGAAGACTTTTCTTTTTAACCATGCTAACCTCCTCAGCTCCTAGGCGTATCCATCCATCTATTGAAAACTTTAACATTGTGTAATGATTTTGAGACTGCCTAACCCTTTTGTTTAGACGTGCCTCTGAGGATTAAGTCGTGACAAGTTTGCTCATCATACTTAAAGGTGCTTAATTTGATTTTTTTGCTAGTCTCATCTCAAATAAATTTTGCCAAAAAACAAACCTACCACTGCAACATGCTAGCTTGTTTGTGCAACTTTCATATGTAGTTTTTTGTGAAATCATCAGACAAACTATTACATTAGTTAATGCTTGTTCAAGCATTAACTGAAGCGAAAATTGAAATGCTGAAAAAGCACGATTTTCTTCCTTGGTAAAATTTTGTGACTTTGTTTTGTGATTGGCGAGAGGATGGAAGGCACGCCCATGATCAGCATTGGCCCACACTGTGCTTACCATTTTGGATATCCACTATTTTGATCCTTACCAGATCTAACGACTAAAGTCAATTCTTTCGATGATTTGAAAAAATAGGCATTTCTTTATTAAATAGATTGTGGATGTTACATAAACTATTCACACACTACATATCTGGACACCAATGAACCAGATTTGCGATAGGCTAAATCAGTTGAGGAAGCAGTTTTAACAGTATAAATATTAGATTCCACACAAGAAAGCTTGGGGAAATAAGGAAACAACTGGTTTATGAGAGAGTTCCACAACTTTCTGGACACATATCTGTACAAATGATATTCTTATAAAGAAAATTGAAGTTGTGCTTTATTAGTAAATACATGCATGAATTGCAAACATACATACATAGCGTACCATGACAATTTCATGCAATTACAAAACATTCACGTAGATAAATTTGTATTTGTGTGTAAAGTATTGAGACTATTTAAAATAACGCAATAAAAAAATCATTATGGGTCAGGGAGTCTCATACTGAGGCCAGCCTTGGTCACTATGGCTGGATAATGGAGTGCAATAGTACACATATATACATAATATATTATGTATACTCATATATACCTTTATGTATACAAATAATGCAGTGTTAACTACACATCTGTTTGGTGCGACCTTTGGGACATTACTTTAAATCGTAGTAATGTTGTTTTAATGACAATTAAGATATTTTACTTACTTAACTTACTAAGTTGTTTGAACTGATTTAAATTTATCTTGATTTATCTTACACATTGTACCTTGTTAGCACCTTGAGCCAGTTTTACGTGGATATATGACACATTACAAATGCCTTAACTTATTATTAATTTATACATGCTGAAATCTAGAAACTTTTTAGGTTTAAAATTACATGTGAAATTCTGTAATTAGAAGTTTGTGATGTGAAGGAAGAAGCGTGTGACCAGACATGATGTCGCCTCACCTGGAAGTACAGTGAGGAAGGCGTTACGCACACTGTGGCCCATGCTGTTTGCTCCAACACACACGTACATCCCTGAGTCTGACTGCTGGGCATCGTAGATGGTCAACTTGTTGAGGTAGACGTCCCCTTTACGGGCCAGGACCTTGCCCGTCTTTAACACGAGGAACTGTTGACCGTTGACGGTGATCGTCACGTTCTTCTGTCTCATGTCCTCCTGATTGTCAACCCTCTTGAGCCACTGCAAGAGATACATGTGTCATCAAGTTGTCTCTTGGTTTGACACTTGGCTGTCCTCACCACATGGCTGGTCTTGGCTTGTATAAACACATTAAGCATCAAGAACGTTCCTCAAACAAATCAGTTTGTAATACAATTTAAACAGACTCTGCAAGTCTGAATCTGAAAAAATATTCTCAACCAAGCGAGAAGCAACTGGGCACATAAGTTTGACACAGCTAGTTGCAATTAATTTGGTCTTTCTGGATGCTTAGATGGTTGAACACTTCTTGTTTGACTTGTTGATATTTGATATGTTAGCAATGATTAATGGTAGTTTATTCCAGTCGCGTACTATTTATGGGAAAAAACCAGGGTACTTATGACAGTCTTTGTTACACCCTTGTCTATAATACTCAAAACAGTAAAATATATCTTCACCACATTTCATAAATGGATACATGCAAATATAAGAATATAAATCATGTATGGTTTTATATAGTATTATGCTACCGTGATGACCATTACATGTCATCACACATCAACCTTCCAACAACCGTTTCCTATATGCTTTAAATAAAATATTTGTAATGTTGACCATAGACAATCAATGACACATTTTATTAGTCGAGGCACTGATTCTGCCTTTGTGTACAGAGTTTATTTGTACGGCCTATCATTCAGCTGTCAAGGACGTACCTACAGGTACAATAACAAGCAATGCGGTCCATGGAGGTTTAACCATTTTGATGACTGGCTGATCATTTGTAATAGTATTATGTAATGTAATAATTACCATGACACAATCTGTTACATAACTTCTAATGTGTGTCTTTAGGAAAACGAACATAATACAGAGGTTATTACATGTCATTAAATGGAAGTTTCAGACTTCTTGTCAATTCTGGTACCAGAATAGCATATAAACATGCCACATTCTTGGTAGCTATACATTATATATATTGTAATATAGATTTTCTTTTTATCACAATTTTAGCATTTACTCACTACTACAATGTTTTGGCAATCGCCAGCTGCCTTTTTCATGAACTGAATTCTGGAACGACTTAGTTCTTCTTCTACTCGCCAGATGGTATTGAAGAACTAAGTCGTCCCAGAATTCAGTCCCTGAAGGCAGCAGCATTGCATCGTAGTAAGAGTCAAACAAGTGTCCATTATAGACAATTGTCCATATCAGACGTGTGTGTGGCGTATCAAGTTTTACTGTATATTTCACAAAGCATAAACCAACTTGTGCATAATTGAATTATTTCTATTAAAGAACATGCTTCTTTAATTATAGAGATTCACCAGACTGGTGATTGAAATATATAATTTTTTTTCCCTGTATTTCATTGTCAATCTTAAAATTGACTGTGAAGTACGAGAAAAAAGATTAAGATATACTTCTTTATAGCATATGGTGTAAATCATGCATACCACATCAAACCTGTGCAAATATATGACAAAACAAGATCACGCAGTACTGTTCATTGGCATGTGCATTAACCACGGCATCACAAGCATCACACGGAAACAAAACCAGAAATGCAATTCTTGAATAGATGGATGTTCTGGCTTCTGTGATTGGTTCATTAGACATCTAATTTATCTCACAAGAAACATGGTTAAATTCTCTGAATATTCACACAGCCTTAGTGAAGGACTGGTGGAGCTTCTGGCTGATGTCTCGTTCATTGAACGAATTCTGCCCTGAACCGAGACGTCAGCCAGGAGCTTATGTCACATGATGTTGGTCATGTGACCTGCCCGTAGTGATGTCTGTCTGCTGACAAAGACTATTTGAAGTGTCCAAAATATAAAAAAATTCAACAAAGTTTCTTGTAAAGCAAATGTCTAATGAAGCAATACAATTCACTGTAAAGTGACACGAGTACATTAGAGGCAGTGTGGTTGTTTATGAAGCTCTATGTGATCTCAGTGTGCAGCTAAAAACAGTGTGACAAGTCCATTCCATACAAGTGAAGTGGCTTGTTAATGTTGATAGCACCAAGCCTCATCTCTCTATTTGCCCCCCCCCACCACCCCCCGAGAACAAATCTTTCATACAGTACCTAATAGAAGAGTGTTGATCATTTTACCAAACAAATATGTAATGATTTTTTTTCTCCATGATTTTATATGACCAAAATTAGCTTTTATCTAGTTTTCATACAAGAAAATTTTAAAAGTTACACCAAGAACTTTTACAAGCACAATAATGTACATCATCATGTATGTGTACATGTAGTACACTACTTCTACTAGGTACAATATGGTACATCTAGAACATGTTCTTGCTCTGGAACATTCTCACTTAGAGCACAGGTGCATTGGCATTTCTTCTAGTTTCTTTTAATAAAACCAAAATGCAATGCCTTTAATACTTTCGCACCTTAAAATAATTGTGCATTTTTTCTTTTACTAATAAGCAGCTAATGTCTAGTGATTACGCTCATTAATAGGTTGATCCTTATTTATTTAACCAAATGTTTGTTGAAAATGTTCTGGTAAATGCAAAATCATTCACACAGATACGCCACAAATATTTCTTTTACAGGTTGATCAAGATATTTTGTATATCTGTAATAATGAAACTGTTTTGTGATGAATGATAAATATCAGCGTTATTCCGAAATGGTTATTAGTGAAAATGTCAGCAATGATAGATTCAGATATTCAAAGAAATAATGAAAGATCCCAAGAAAACAGTTTGTCAGCCATTTGCAGAAAACTGACTCAAAGGTCATCAAGTGTTAAAGGCAATACTACAAGCAAATCAAATCACACGTGAAGTTTTTGTTCCTAAAAATTCTGCATCACATAATTAAACAATGAACAGGATGGTTAGAACTTTGAACTTATCAATTTTGGGACATTTAAAATTATCGCATGACAATAAATAAATATTACTCTAACAAACTTATCCAACACCGTTGGAATATATTAGACTTTGGGGATAAATTTTAGTAAACTTATTAATGTGACCCATAGTGCTACAAAATAACATCCATTAAAAAAATTTTTTTGATGGCTTTTCCAATATTTTCCAGCAGAGTTTGACTCAGACTGTAACCTGTTGATTTACAAACAGTAGCTCGAAAGCTTACTCTATTAATTTGCAATTATGTTGTCAATAGTTTCACTGTTAATTGAAATGACAAAGCTATCGCATATCATAAGGGTTGTAATTTTTAAGGATGATGCAGAATTTGTGAGGAACTCGCTGGCTACATCCCCTGTGCCGTGCGTCACACTAGAACAGCAACCAGAACCTCATGCAGAATCACCACGCCGCACAGGTGCTTGGAAAGCATTCAAAGACGATGAATGAAAGCTGTGGAAGACTAGCTGAGCAGGGTGGTCGCGTGCAGTGCCTACAGACACCAGTGAATCGCTGAGAGAGGCAAGCGTCTACCTTGATTGCCGGTGGGTGTCCTGCACTCTGTACGCGACATAGGAACGATGCCATTCCGCTGAATGGAACAGTCAAGTTCTCGGGGTGAATCAGAATTGGCTTCGCGACTAACGCCCCTGCAAAAACGGCAAAGTCAAAGCTGGTTAATAACGGTGTGACGCGTCACTAGATCTCACCTGCACGGTCGGTTGGACGTCGCTCTGAACGCGACACTGGAACAGCGCCATCTGTCCACTGACGACAGTCGTGTTCAGTGGGTGCGGGTCAGCGATCACCGGCTGGCTAACACGGCCTACAAACGTGTAGTATAAAGTGTGTCATGTAAAGCACATTGAGCTTTTAGGGAAACTACACTATATAAAAATAATCCCTCCATGTTTGTGATATCCTCTTGTTTTTCCAGTTGTGCAAAACTGGAGTTTGTATCTTTACAGTAGACATAGATTTAGTCAAAATATAAATTTTGCATGTCAAATTCAACTGTGGCTGTAGCACCAAGGCCTGGAACATGTGCTTAAACCCGAACCAAATCAAAGACATGAAGGATATCCACCTGGAACTGTCTAGTGATTACGCATCATGTGACACATATGCATATCAAAGAAAGCGTTATTTTAAATATTATAAGGAAGTTATATAAGTTGTTTGGCTACCGTTTTTTTTACAACTGCTGTTATGCTTCCTTAATTTGTTATTATTTATTCAACATTTACCAATCATATGTGATTATTTTCCAATGAAACCATTAGTTTCTTCCTGCAGCCACAACATGCACAATAATGTTTCAGTTGGCTGGCATCAACAGCGCAACTCCTCAGGTTACTGTACGCCTGGTACCATGTCAGCCATCTTCGTTAAACCCACTTTACCACAAAACCGCCGGCAGTTTACATTGAAAGCAGATCCTCAACTAATAACCAGAGGCCCAAAGACCTCTGGAACAAGTTTGACAGTCATAATCCATTATAATCTTGTGAAAAGTTATATTTGTGCTTCTGCAAAGATTGTTACTGTATTTCTTGTTGTGAAATAATCTGTTGCTATTATGAGCAGTATCATCTAGACTGTGGACAGATCAAAAGAAATGCAATATTATAATTATATTTAATAAATTCTTTAAATTAAATTATTTAATAGTTTGTCTGACGATTTCACAAAAACTACACACAAAAGTTGCACAAGTGAGCTTGCATGTCATAGTGGATACTAGGTAGATTTGAATTTTCACAAAATGAATTTCAAATGAGATGAGCAAAAAAATCAAATTCATGAATTAACACAAGCATTCTAATTTCAATTCAAATTCAAACTATCATTTCAAAATATATCATTATATGAATGTCAAAAAAAAAGCTATGTGCTGTCGTTCAACCTATTAAGCACAAAAATGCATTTAAAAAATTTTAAACTTGGAAAATTCCACAAAATATGCTTTATTAAGTATACACCAAGTATACATAATTTTATAAGGTAGCACCACTTTTCAACTGTTTCACATCAGATGGCGCCACTGCGTTTTCATAACCTCATAATCAATGCTAGCTATGATGTGTACACTTAATAGGTTGAATACAATATTCCAACACTAAAATCTCCTCCTCCCCTCTGTGCGACTTACCTACAACCTCGACAGTGTAAGTGAAGTTGATGTTCCCAGCCTGGTTATGCACCCTACAGGTGTATCGCCCGCTGTCCCGGGACTGTAAGTCAGAGAGTTTCAACACCCACTTTCCAAAGTGTCCTGCCGATCCGTCTGTCAGCTGTGTGCCGTCTTTGAACCACACTATGCGGGGTCGAGGTTGCCCCAACGCCCGACACTTGAGGCGGGCAAATGCCCCGACTGGCTTCATCACATGACTGTGCGACATCTGGTCAGGGTGCGAGAACTGGGGCGCAACTGAAATGGAAACTTTTGTTTTAGCAACCGGCATATTTACATTCACTGTTCACTTCTGCAAGACAGCCCAGGCAGGTTTGATCTTCACGTTCTGATCTTCATTTTGTTCCTAGGGTGAAAGAAATATTGAAACAAGGGTTTTCTTGTTTGTTACACTCCTTCTTAGTGGTCTGTAGGAACACCTTTTTTCTTTTTAATCGTGCTTACACTCCTTGCATGCCTACCTGGCCTATTTAACCGTGATTACACTCCTTGCCTAGCTAGCCTATTTAACTGTGCTTACACTCCTTGCCTACCTGGCCTATTTAACCGTGATTACACTCCTTGCCTACCTGGCCTATTTAACCGTGATTACACTCCTTGCCTACCTGGCCTATTTAACTGTGCTTACACTCTTTGCCAATCTGGCCTATTTAACCGTGCTTACACTCCTTGCCTAGCTAGCCTATTTAACCGTGCTTACACTCCTTGCCTACCTGGCATATTTAACCGTGCTTACATTCCTTGCCTACCTGGCCTATTCATCCATCTGTTGACAACATTACCATTGCATTTATCAATTTTGAGACTGCCTAATTGTTTTATTTTGATGTTCCTCTGAGTTCAGGTTTCCAAGCAGTAACCGTTTTCATATTACAGTGTATTTTCACATTGTATTATGATGTATTTTCACATCTTATTATAGTGTATTTTCACATCTTATTACTGTGTATTTTCAAATCGTATGACAGTGTATTTTCACATCATATGATGGTGTATTTTCACATCTTATTATGGTGTATTTTCACATCATATTACAGAGTATTTTCAGGTCACGAAGAATGAAAAAGTTTCTTGACATTTTAATCATAGCTTGGCATTAACGTAACATTGATTACCTGTTCGTGGTACACGCAAGAAGAACGTAACATGCCCAGAGCAACCAATTTCATGCTTTTCAAGTAAATCAAGTAATGCAAACTTAAAAAAATAACTGTTATTTATTACAGTAGAATGGATTATGGGTATTAGTCAGTCTTACTGGCCCCTCTGCTGTCGACATTGAAACATGTCAAACTAACAGCAAATTAAGCATGCGAGGCGTCACACTGGCAATGAAGCAGCTAAGACAACCACCGTCTCAAGAGATAGAAGCTAGCCACTAGTAGGATTGTGTTTTATATCTTAGCAGTTTGATGAAGCAACCAGCTGACCAACTGTTTGATTCCCACTTGAAAACAAGCCAGTTTTGCTTGCATGCAACATTAATATTTAATATGAAAACCCATGCATTATTCTGTACAAGATATATAACCATAGAAGTTCATCAATACGTAAAAGTGGCACTTCACTAGATTAGATCCATCATGACTTGGCAATCACCAATGTTTTTTCCATGTCACCTAGTTGACGTTTAGTAGCTACCGGTAATTGACAAGTTGAGCAGATCACATATGATATGTTCCAATCAGGTAAATGTGAAAAGGACAGCGATAAACAGCGGGCAAAAATTAGTACTGATTTTACTTAATTAATACCCATTGTTATGGATTTCTAATACCGTAAGGGAATATCTCAAAACATTGATGTAAGACACTACATGAAGCTGCTTTCACGGAGGAACCCTGGTGGTTAGCAGGGTTCCATTTACTGTTATACATAAATTTCTTAATTCACAAGGGTGCTAACATCCAGACAGATTTGTTTTATGACGACACGAGCGCCACCTGGTGAGTACACAGTTGCCAATGTTGCATACAGGTCAATGCAATTTGAAGTGTCATGTAACGGGGGTTCTGAGATTAAATGACATTGGGTTCTTGTAGTGTCATATGCCAATGTCTAGAGGTGCAATCTGGATTGCTGTTAATTATATTAAAAATAAATTTTAGTAAAAACAAATTAAATCCATTAGCTATGTAAGTAGTGTTTTGTTCACGCACAGGTGAAATACAAACATCATAATGTCCCAGACAGGTGAAAAATTGTCCCACAATTCGACAAAATTTATGTCTTACCTCCAACACCACTGTCCGGCAGTTTGGGAAAGCCTTCCTTGTCGAAGTACTCTGACGTGTCGTTACTGTCAGCTGCAAAACAAAAACAATCTGTGAGTCTTTAGTGCATTCAGTGCAGCAGCAGGTTTTTATTCTCTCTTGGAATGAGTGCTGTAGTTATCTTGTTATCTAAAGCCACTATATGTAAGGTGCATGTCAGTGTTCTATGTACAACAGTGGAAAATACACCTCATCAGACCACACAGAGGTGATGTGACAGGGTAGAATTCTCTTGTACAGTGATGTGCAGACAGTATGCAGTCTATTTCAAGAAAGTAGATCAGGCAGGCAGATCTGGTCCCTGCACTACTTTGGCACTTGTCCCTACACTGGTGTAATAACCTTCAGATCCTTGCCGATTACTATATAGTCAGTGTTAGACACAGACAAGTACGGGAATTGGTTAAAAGCAAAGCAATGTTCAATTTTACTGCACCCCTGTAACAATCATTACTCCGAGTATTATTTATACCACTGAGTTAAATGGAGCAAAAAGGGGTGAACAAAATTGCCCAAGTTGCCAAACGGTAGATTTAACAAGATTTGCCATCCAAGCCAAAGGCCCAGATGGCAAGTGGACAAGGAAGCCATTGGCTTATCGAGAGTCCAACAATGTTCATCTACTTACAACCCGCCCTCCTGAGATATGTGTCAACCTTGTTTTTAAACATATTCACGCTGCTAGCAGTTACACAATCTGTAGACAATTTGTTCCATTCATTTATTGTCAAGTAAGAGAACCCAGGTTCTTTCGACTGAGTCTGATGTTCTCACCACTACACTACTATGTTCTCACCACTACACTACTATGTTCTCACCACTACACTACTATGTTCTCACCACTACACTACTATGTTCTCACCACTACACTACTATGTTCTCACCACTACACTACTATGTTCTCACCACTACACTACTATGTTCTCACCACTACACTACTATGCCCCACTAAAATGCTGCTTAGACATACAGAATGTCTGAGGGAACTTGAATAACAGTATCCAGTAAATGGTCATGACACCAGTACAAGTGCTGCCATCTAGTGAATGGCAGTGACATGAAACAACTTCATAATGCAACTTCATAACAGTTTCTAAGACACGGGAAATGAGAACTTCTTGAAAAGAAACCAAACTTATAAAAAAAATGTAATCTTCGATGTCACTAATAATTATTCTAAAGTTACCGGCTTAGATTGGTAAATGTCTGCCACAATCAGAATTGTACACATATCTGTAACAATAATTTATATTTCTGCAAACACGCCTCCTGTGATTGACACCTAATAAGGAAATACCCCGACAAGTTCCCGAATCCACCTTAGTGCACTCTTGACAGGGTGTCTCCACAGGGTCAACAAGGGTCAGATGCAACTGTCACCCCATCAGCCACCATGACAGGCTGGGGCAGAGTATGACATTACCACCTAGTAGAGGGCATTATTAAGGGGTAATGCAAACTGACAGGTTTCAGGGCCAGTCAGCCAGATTCTTATGGATTGATACAGAATACCCAGGTCGGGGCTGATCATCTGTGTGTGTGTGTGTGCGCGTGCGTGCGTGTGTGTGTGCGTGTTATATATATATATATATATATATATATATATATATATATATATATATATATATATATATATATATATATGTATAAAAGATAAATCCTCACAGTACTTTGGTTAATGGACAGAGCTACATAGTAAGGGAAAACGTGACAATTCATTTATCATCTACCTATTGCCAACTAAACACAAGACCACTGGGTGTTTATCTTTCTGCACTGCTAGGACTTTTGCATAATAACATTATTAGTAATAAACTGGATCATCTATCCATTCAAGGAACATTATTAGTGTTTAGTTGTCTTTATTTTTTACTTTGAGATTGTGTTTGGGGTAATAATGAACATCATCTAAGTTATCAAAGGTCACTCAAAGGTCAGGGTTAACACCACCAGAGAGAGAGCAAGGGGATTATCCACCAGGGTGAGAGCTTCACTGGCCTTCGCAATAACAAACAGGCAAAGTTGAAGGGGTCAAATGTTCCACTGAAATTCCTTCTCCAAACATTTCGCCACCAAACACCACAGCAATGAGAACCATACCATGCGCAGAATCGGGTTCTCTCAGCGTATTTACTGAACATAATTAAACAGGTGTGGCTCGTTAGAGCATCTCCATAGAGTCCAGGGCATCAAAGCTATTAGCAATTGCCTTTGCTAACAAGCTGTGGACTGTGTTGATGTAAGTGCCAGAGACAGCCTGGATGAATCAACAAGGGACACCTTGGAAATAGGGTGCAGGTGTACAGGACAGCGCTGGCCAGGTGTGGGTTACCTGTCTTCACTAACTACAGT
The DNA here is from genome assembly GCA_963662155.1 of Lamellibrachia columna. Classification (NCBI taxonomy): domain Eukaryota; kingdom Metazoa; phylum Annelida; class Polychaeta; order Sabellida; family Siboglinidae; genus Lamellibrachia; species Lamellibrachia columna. The sequence continues at coordinate 44,857,581 of OY759264.1, read as the reverse complement.
CAGGCCTGCTCATAGTTACCTGTACCTACTGGCGCAGATAGACAGTTCACAGAGAGTTAGTCGCTCATCGGACAGTTGCTCATGCGGGAAATGAAAAGGTGGACAATTGCTTCCCTGTGTGTATTTTTATTTTATGTGCAAAAATTAAACCAGAAAATTACTAAGAACACCGGAAAATGGGTTCATACGAGGAACTTAAAAATTATGCAACTTTGCCCTGACCCAAATGTCATTTTCCCTGACCGAATGTCCCTTACCAAAATTTCATTTTCCCTTATCAAAATGTAATTTTACCACACCAAAATGAGAGCAGATAAGTCAATGTTGTTATTAACAACATAATCATTATTACACAATGTTGTTATAAACAACATAATCATTATTACACATGAAAATGCAAATAAACTGCCAGTGGCTATTTCATCAAACAACTTTAAAACAGTACTATTTCATGTACAATGTCATGTCAAAAGGATAAACAATTATTATTTGTCTGCCTTTTCATTTCCTTGGTGAGCAACTGTGGGATGAGCAACTGCCCTACATTCCTGGTAAACAGGCACTGACAGGAACTGATTCAAGAGAATGGTGTCCTGTTACCAACTCAATCAATGGTGTATCCCTCAAGCACCACTAACAACAAATCTCTGAAAGTTTTATGAATGTTGACGGCTCAATCGACACAATCCTGTCACAAACACACCACCCATTGCCAGCTAGTTAGCCTCTCACAACACTAGTTATTTACCAGGGCACACCAATTAGAACAACTAAGTCCACTATTTTAGTCACAACAACTGACAAACAATAGATAAATGCCCACTCCTCCATTCAATTGTAGTGGACCAAACATAATTGCATCTATGGCCAGCAAACAACAAGCAATCTATACACATATTGGCCAATTAGCCATTTCACCTGTAAATTGCACTTCAGTAAATACCTTTGAAAATGCCACAGCTGCTGCCATCTATGAAGTGTCTGCATTTCAAAGGTATACTGCAGACACAGTTATCTACCCAATTAGTGTGTTTTTCTGTCTCATAAGTGTGATACTAAGCACTTCTAGGCCAGTTACTGAGATGTTGCAGTGAAATGCATCAATAAATTGGAGAGTTTCACATATATTTATACTTCTCAACATACTGCACTCAACCATTTAAAGTAACAATGTGACAACATACTTTAATTCCATCAAAGAGTCTTACAGAGAGTCATGATAATAGAAGGGAAGATAATAGAAGGGAAGATACATATTTTATCCAATATAAGATGGGAGGACTATGTGAAGAGAGATTTGGGGGATTGGGAGGGGAGGGGAGAAAAAGAGATTGGGGAAGTGCAGACGGGTGGTGGAGACGGCAGTGAAACGGGATCAGAGACGGAAGGAGAAGGAAAACCATAATCAAGGACCAGTATCAATGCCAGCCCCACCCAGAACAACAGGGACAGATTGGAGAGCAATGTAACCCACTGAGAATATGCTCCTTCCAAATCATCAATCATTAGAGATAATAACATCAGACTTAATTAGTACATATCTTCAATCTGCCAGGAGACTGCTGTATTAATACGGAAACAATTCTGTCAGCTGACGCAGCTGTAGTTCCCACCCTGAGTGAATGAACTCACTATTGGCCAATCAGTCACAACCCCAGTGGCATATCCTCATGACCTCACAGGAGACGCTATATCCTCAAGGAATTCTCAAATAATTACTAACAATGTTTTACTGGGAAACTGGTTCTTTCTTGACTTCACCAGGCAGACAAATAAATGTTTGCTTGGGGCAGCTTAGATCTGTGTGACGCACGTTTATCACGAACGCACGCCCATGAACACACTACATTAGCCAAAGCATGTCATTATCATAGAAAAAATACAGTCCGACCACGTTTTATTCACCTGTAATGAAATGTGGGTGTGACAGCCTAGCCTAGCTTCCTTTAATTAAAGCGCCACTCCACTTACTCGCAAGGTACATTACGAGCCCATTAAAGACAACCGCCGTTGCCACGAAGTCAAACCGATCATTAATGCACACTGCTTCGAAGGAAAGATGTTTCGATGGTACACTTTGAACCCTTTGTAGAGCTCACATAAAGTGGAGTACTTGTGTGCACATTTAGGTAAGGCACGTCCACCTTAGAGCATCACAGAGCACTTACAAATAGAAATGGTCCTTCAAACCCACATCAAACACACAACAGATGATTATAGTTAAATCTTAAGAACAACATAAAACTGAAAAGCTTGCTGTGACAGATATGTGGCTGCAGCAGGTCACTGTGTATAACAGAATAAAACAGAAATACTTTTGAAGAGCCAACTTATAATATAATAAAGTATTGGAATTGCTAAGGTATTCTACCCCTGTGCGTAGAGTACACACTGTCGAAATGACTACACACATCTGACGAGTTATTTACCTCTGAAAAATCTTATTTGTATTCTCCAAAGTCTACACTACGCATAGGTTTTACTACAACACACTACTTAGACAAATAACCAATAACAATATATAGGCCATGTTTAATTAAATATATTAACAAATTACAATATATCTAATTTAAACAAATAAGCATTTAAATGCAATTTAATTAGATATTTTGCGTGAATAATTAAGATCATCATTTGGCAATCTTTCGAGAAAAACAAATTGAAATAAACTCTGTGATAGATTACATCCTCATAAAAACATGACCTTTTAGTTTCCGTGGTGTGCTGTTAATAATGTTATATATGTTTTGCTAGTCATCAGCCAGTTGATAAATGTAAATGTGTATTGATGTGTGCACAACACTGAAAGTTGGAAATTTGGCATTTTGCCTAATTGGCATCGAAAAGTACTTTAAAATGCAACACATCATCATCTATTTCCGTTTCCCATGTCTTCCTTCACCTGCCACACGCAGGGAACACCAGATTAATCTTACTCAATTCTCATCCTTTGGGTTGGAAACAAAATCCCGTTGTCATGACAAAAGTAGGTAACCAACTAGGGAAGTAAATCGCAGGTGCAGCAATTAATTACGCTATGTTTGTACTGCTTTAAATGTTGGATGATTTGATACCCCCACACCCCCTAATCAACCGATCCCTGGGGATGTGTATCCCACTGGGAGGAGATGGAGAGATGAGGGATGAATGCTCTGTATTAGTTAACTTTAATGAGATACACTTCATCCAACATCACTAGGGATAGCCAGATAGCATTATCCACAGGCAAAATGTCACAACATGAAATTAGGCCAACATCAGGAAGATACTCTGTAATTTTATTAAAGCTGCATCATTTATGTCCAGATGTGTAATGTGCGACTAGTTTAAGTAATGTAAGGATCAAAACAGTGGATATCCAAAATGGTAAACACTGTATGAATCAATGCCGATCATGGGCGTGACTTCAATCCTCTTGCCGATCACATGACAAAGTTAAAAATTTCACCAAGGGTGAAAATTTATTTTTCAACATTTTGATTTTTACTTCACTTAATGCTTGAACAAGCAGTAAGTAATTTAATAGTTTGCCTAATGATTTTACAAAAAACTACATACAAAAGTTACACAAACGAGCTAGCATGTTGCAGTGGATACTAGGTAGGTTTGATTTTTCGTAAAATTCATTTGAAATGAGACTAGGAAAAAATTCGAATTGAAGAGGAACCTTTTATTGAGGAGGAACCTTTAATTGAGGAAGAACCTTTAATATAAAGATATGGATATTACTTACAAATATTGGGCATCCAGGGTTTGTTCCATATTCTGGCTAGGGTCCTGGCATTACATATTGCTGTAAAGGCAACAGGTTTTCTAGCCTGACTACAAATTCAGATCAATTCAAATCATCACACAATCCTCCACATTAACGTATTGTTGTTTAGCAACATTTGTAGACATCTACAATAATTTGCGTCATGAATCTTAACAAAGCTTTGAGCATTATACAAAAATAGCAGCAATAAGAGTAATGTTAACGCCACGAGTACATAAAAGACTACTTTGCACTAACCAAGCAAACACTGCAGACACAACCTGATCTGGGCAATCACAGACGAAATATACCTCAAAAGATTTAAAGTAAGCAAGTTCTAACAGGCCTACTATTTACCGCAGTTAAAAGCTCTCCATAGGGGGCATTTACCAAAGGATCTGCCCGATCTATTCAATGTTCTCATGACTACTGTCAACGAAATGTGTGGTCCAAATTCAATTATGGCGACCACGGTTTTGGCCGGTGGACGCTAGAAATGTTTGCTTTTAATCGAACCAGATCCTGTCGAGAAAATAATCCCCCCAGGTGTCGGCAGGTGAAATACAGCTGACCGATTCCTTGAAGTGTTCATACAACGTGACAGGAGCTGCCAGTCTGAATTAGTCAGTGCGCAGACCACTAGGTTTCCCGTTCCACACCTTCCTATAATTAAGGCGCCTGACAGGTTACTCGATACCCGAACATGGCAGATTTTGTGTTGATTGAAAGTGCACCTGCTGGGCATGCGGTGAACTATAATCCCTCGTGGAATAACTGCCATGTTGCTCTTGGACACCATGATGCTGTGGTTTCTGTGCCGACTTCTTCGGCTATTCAAGGATAGGTAACTGTGTGTATTAGCTGAATTTACTCTGCGGATTGTGTTACACGAGACACTAATGGAGGTTTCTAATAGACTCTGTATGTGTCGCTGTCAATGGAATATGGTTTGTGTGAGAAAAAACCACCATGCTACCAGCAGATAATCACAGGTGACAGAACAGTCTACAACGCACAATCAGTGAATTTTATATGCACAACTGAAGCACATATTCTGATAAACATGAAAAACAGACTTCATGCACTTTCTGGCAAACTGCTTTATGTAAACGTTTTGAAGCAAGGGTAATTTTGTAGTAAGAAAAAATAGGCAAAACATAATAGTGGGCTCAGTTTTGTTCTCTTTTAAAAAAAGGTTAAAAAATAATACACCCTTGTACATGGATCTGTCACGTTCAAAACAGGTACGCATCAGTGACAAGTATCACCAAGAAAACTAACAATGTTGTATTTATTTAACATTTTATATTGTTGAATAGTTACAAAGGAGACTGGAAGTACAAAGAGAATTTTAATGATGTGAAATCAGTGTTTACAGAAAAGAAGCACAAATAAATATATTTATAAATATCACAATATATCAATTGTAAGTATCATTTATAAAGACCTTACAGAATACAGAAAATGTGTGATGCACAGCAAGAATGGTATTGGCAATGAGGATATTAAACAAAAAGAAGATAATGTAACTTAGAACATGTCCACCTTGTGTGGACTCAATGACCCCAAGGCCAGAGTGCAGGTCAAGTGGGCTGCAGGAAGTTCATGTAAAGTGCACTTAAATGTGTCAAGTGGCGGCCATTGTTTTGTAACTGACTCAAATTAGTCCAGCTCCTTGGCTAATCTTATCACCTCAATCAAGACATGTCTAGCCAAATTGTGACTGACACTTGCAATTTTTTTAGAAGAATGGGTCTACCTTTTAGTATCAACAATGGAAACCAAAGCTTTTAATAGAACACCCTTTTTTCTATGTAAAACATCTTCAACATTGGTGTGAATATCGGTGACCAAAACCAACACTCATTTTGAATTTCCACACAAGAAACAACAATCTAACATCAATAATTAAAGATAAATTTGACAAAAATGTCATTTTGACCAAAAAATATTAGTTCATCATAATTTGCAAGCATTATTTAGTGGCATAATCCACCCAGCCAGCCAGCCAGCCAGCCAGCCATTCATTTCAATATGTGTCACATTCACATGTATGTTCGTAATTATTAACAAAATCTTTTTATGGCAAAACTACTGCGAATCAAAGTTAAATCTTAAGAAACATTGATTTGTGAAAGTTTTTTCTGCTGGTTCCCACAGGTATTATGGCTACAGCTCCCCAGCAGTGCACAGTAATAAACCCATCATTAGTAAACCAGGAGAATCTGACTCACTCTAAGTGTTATATGAGTGTGTTCAGGGGTGGTTAGACTGAGAAGTGTGTCTTTATGTTCCAACACTTCTCAGCTACACACAACTTTGTCATTAATGTCACACTTTCCGTCATAAACATGTCATCACCGCCATAAACATGATCCAGAGCCTCTACTTCAATGGCAGTGTCCAGCTGTGTCATTCAGCTGCCTGCAATATTTGTCATTTTTACTGATCTTTCAGTCCTTTTTAAAAATAATCTCCAGAACATTTGAACTTTTTTGGATCACAGCATCTAACATCTGCAATAAAATGTAGCATGAATGAATTTTTTTTAATGTTGTGCAATTTTTTTACATTACATTAAAATTACATGAAAAAAACTGTCTGTGATTTCCTCTGATCTCATACCTCAACCAAAGCTGTAATTTTCTTCCATGGTAATTAATGTTCAGTCATCAGATTTTTCACCAAGTCTTACCTAGGCTTTACTTTACTTTTCATTGTTAAATGTTTCAAATGTTACTGTGCCCCTAAAGTTTCCAGTGATTGGACCAGCCACTCAGGCTGGGTGGGTTCTATCTTCTCTGTCATGTGGGGGGGTATCAAGGCCTGGAAGGGCACCCACATCCCGCAATGATGGATTAGGTGCCGCCAACTTTTTTCCTCAAGTCTGCCTAATTTTCACAAGATGTAACAAAAACTTGTTCCACACAATTAGCCCTTTTTTGAGACCACCAGCCTACTCAACCACAGATTATTGATATCATAAACACTGCATGAATCTTTAGTAGGCACAATTTTGGGGGAAACTCTCAAATTATTATTTCGAATTATAACGTTGTTATTATACTTTTAATATTTCGCATTTTTTCTTCGCACAAGTTAGTTACCTTTATAGTATTCTAATAGCATTCGGTTATTTTTTTACTGTCTACACTTTCAAAGTGTTCTTGATGCTTTCCCAACAGTATCAAAGTGTACTTGTTTCTATTGAGAAGATACAGCCAAGGAAAAGAACAATAATTATTAAACTCTGTCAGCTGTTAACTAACATGACAATCATACCTACACTATATCCTGCATGCTTATCACCAACTACTGACACCAGTGGACAAGATAAATGTCATGTACAGTTAACCCTTTCCTAACCACAACAACTGAGTTCATTAGGTGCACTGGAGGTTGGGGGGCTATTGTCATTCCAAGTAATTGCACAAGATCCAATAACCAGGTGAAAGTCCCACCAAAAATCTGTGTTAACCTATTAAATATATGACAGCTTCCACCATTTTGTAATTGCTATTCCTGCTCTCGATTATGGATACCCCGGTGAAGTGGACTTCACTCCTGCTAAACAACAAACACCTACAAACAACTGTCACTTCCATTCCTGCTATGTCCTAGAAGTTTCTCCAAACTCCCATGGGGGTACAACCCCAAACTAGGGTGACTGGTGCAGAAATCTTAAGATTAATAAGTGCCTGTCAACAGGTCATGTCAGTGTCACTAGACTTATAATACAGCCTACTTTAGTTTCCCCTTCCTGCTATCCAGGTGATACCCTTTTACAGTTTTATTGTGAAGAAATTGGAAAGGGGTTGGCATTTTTAGTCACCTAGGAAAGTTATCTAATTTATTTATATGTACATGTACATGTATATATATTATAATTATGTACATGTGCATATATGTATATTATATGTACATGTACGTGTATGTATATTATATGTACATGTGCGTGTATGTATATTATATGTACATGTGCATGTATGTATATTATATGTTCATGTGTATATATGTATATTATATGTACATGTGCGTGTATGTATATTATATGTACATGTGCATGTATGTATATTATATGTTCATGTGTATATATGTATATTATATGTACATGTGCGTGTATGTATATTATATGTACATGTGCATGTATGTATATTATATGTACATGTGCATGTATGTATATTATATGTTCATGTGTATATATGTATATTATATGTACATGTGCGTGTATGTATATTATATGTACATGTGCATGTATGTATATTATATGTACATGTGCATGTATGTATATTATATGTTCATGTGTATATATGTATATTATATGTACATGTGCGTGTATGTATATTATATGTACATGTGCGTGTATGTATATTATATGTACATGTGCATGTATGTATATTATATGTTCATGTGTATATATGTATATTATATGTACATGTGCGTGTATGTATATTATATGTACATGTGCATGTATGTATATTATAATGTACATGTAATGCACATACGTAACACCAAATTATTTACACAATTAATAAAGATAATTTTAACCTTATTTGTTAAATGAATCGTCATAAGCTGAGTCAATATAGAAAAGACAAAGACAAAGTTTATTTTGAAAACAGCTACCTCACCACTTATCTATAACAAGTTAACACATATTAAACAAAGTAACATCTATTCCTGTTTACAAACCCAAATATAGAATTTTTTTTATCCTTTATCATATTTATTCAGGTTTTTTGGCTCCTCAGATTAGATACTGGCAACAAGGCACAAAAGAGAACCTAAATCAAGGGTCCTGCTTTAAGAAACCAGTGTTGTCACACACCACTTGTAGACCAGACCATAAAGGGGGAGATGATATACCAAATATAACATAATTATTGTATTCGGTGAAGCATTTTATTCAACGTTTTGTAGGTGCTGAATTGTCCTAATTTACAATTGTTTTGGGTGTGTAGTTTTCTGGTGTTCCTTGTGGGGCCCTATTACACAAGAACCAATGGTGGTTGGCTTGGCCTCTCCTATCTGTCCTTCAGCCAATTAAATGATTCACTTTTTGCATCACTGCGGGATATCTACTGCCTTCATTGGCAGACCACCCTGTGTCTGTCACAAGTGGACTGTATCAAGATAAATCTCACACTAATAAATTGCTTTATATGCACTGTGCTGCCACCTGGTGGTAAGATATCAACGTATTATGACAGAAAGAAAATCAGCACAAAAACAAAACAAATTTTAAACAATTATTTTCTTAAAACCGTGGTGCTTATCTAGCATGTCCCTTAGGAGAAAACATAGCTGTGGAACTAAATATTATTTGTTAAAAATTCTCAGAAATGTTAAACACAATGCAAGGCTGGGCATTTGCCAATTTGCAGACTTCCAATCAACTGAATACAAGACTGGCAGGGTTAATATTGACTTAAGCCAGTCACCCAGTTGAACATTCAACCTTCTTCTCTGTATAAGCCCTATCCGTCATGAAGTATTAGTGGGCTGAAGACAGTGACAACTACTCTACAAATATGTGGTTATTTTGCAGATGGCACCAAAATAAAAAAAACATAGGACTGGGTCAAAATCAGGGGGAATCAGCCTTGAATTACCACCAGCTTTGCAAGTATTTCTCTGAAAAAAAACGAGGTGTGTCGTTTTCACAAATTTAACACATGAAGCCAATTAACTGATAGTTAACGTGCTGTGAATGTTATGTTGGACAAAATTATCCATGAGCCCGGGAAATGTTAAAAAATCCACCAATGACAAAAGTGCACGACTGCGGTGTTACCCCAGCCATACCAAGCCCACTCCAAGGTATAGATGTCAATTGCGCACTAAACGACTTCACAAAATCAATCATCTAGAACAACTGTCAATCGCTCGCCCTCGCACAAAATTTTATATTTTCCTCACACGCGTCAACTAAGACATTTGTAAGATCCGACTTAAAATCGGACAGACGGTGCAACATTCATGGTGCGACCATCCACACAATAGCAACAGACAGATCACTGTGGTTACCATGTCTGACACATGATGGGTCACCATGGTAATGGCACACTCACGCTTTCTGCTCAGTGATGGAGTGAAAATTTTTCAATGGCGACATAATCTTATCATCCGCGCTACGGAACAAGCGACCTTGGAACATTAGTCAGCAAAAATATCTGTGCAGAAATACGGTTTCTAGTATGCTCTGGCCATCAATGTGCCAACTGGTAATAAAGTCATCCTGCCAGAATCTGATCTTCACTTCCACCGGGATATTCTCTCGCAGCCTGATTGTTGCTGGGTTAAACCACCTTGTGTAGGTGAACAATGCTACCAATCCCCTGCCATGTGTCTTCCATATTTCCCACAAACCAGACAGCTTGAAATATGATGGGAATGTTTTGTGAACTACACATTAACAATATAACAAATTAACTAATTAATTGATAACTAGCTAATACTCACCATATTTTCAAAACACTACATCTTAAAATAGTATGACACAATGGAGAGAGGGACGTGCCTCCAGCACTGTAGTAAATGAGGTTGGTCGTGATAAAATTCATGAAAAAATGCAGTTATGATAAAATGACTGAAGGACAAAACAGGACTGTAATGTCACACCAGCTGAACATATCAGAGATAATCAATGTAACTGCTGTTAACAAAGAACAATTGGGAATTGTGTATTGGCCTTGAGCAACCCTGGCAGGTCAGAGATAAAGACAGCAAGACTAGCACTGAAGACACATCTCCATCGGATCAGGTTGCAAAGCAGGATATATGACAACTGAAAGTGTGACACAAAGCCTGACACGTAACACCAATAGGATGATAGTCGTCAATAGAGAGAAATCAATAATGAATAAATGAAGGACAGGAAGAACATATTCGCTATAACTGGACCAGGATATATTTGTATGACAACTCTAGTGGCCAACCTTTGACTTGACAAGGTCACTCAGTGAACACCCACTGTGTAGAATCAAAAGATGCAATTGAATAAATCCACAACCTGTCTTCAGTTATGTAAAGTACTCCAGTCATGGATTCTATTAACTTGGATTGACCCTATCAACTTGTTAATAAATTAATAAATAACAATAAGACAAACGCTACACTAACAGACATGGTTAAATTCCGTTTGACAAAATCATGTTATAAAATAAAATTACTTTAGAATACATTACTGGCTAAAATTTCAGAGAAACATAATTCAATATAAAATTATAAATGGGCAGGACCCACCAAACCATTTTCTGTCTGACCGCAACGGTTTCTGGACAGAGTCTGCTTGCTGGAGTCAGGGATCTCGATCCCTAACCCCACATATCACTTATCAGCCCGGCAGGATGGGGATTTGGGAAGGTAACACTAAGATAACATAACTGCCCAAAACGAAAACATCTAGCCAGCTACAGTTTCACCAGCGGAAAGTAAAATCATCACCTCTGCCAAATAGAAATGTGCTTTGAATTGGTATAAAGTATTTATTATTTCAGTTTCAGTTTCGGATTACCAAGGATGTCATATAGCAACTTCCTCACTACCAAACCTGTCTTTGTTGCTAAAAACTAGGTAGTTTCATAAATCATATCATTGGTTTTATGACTTATTTCATGCCCCTTACAAAGGTGATGGGACTAGGGATTTCAGCCATTCTTGCTATACACCGGCCAAGAAGATAAATCACCACATCAAGTAACTTTGACTAGCTCACTCAATGTTGTGACTTTATTTTCCACCAAAACTTGTGTGATTTTTCTGGTGATTTTGTCCAGTGGTTTACCTAATTCAATTCACCTGCAACCAGTGTCTGTATTTAACTGTCCAATGAGTTACACACATCAAAGAGTCCCTCAGGTTCAAGGGCATTAGAGGAATGAATGGGTAAGGTGACACCCTCCACAGGGGTAATTCCATCTCCCTTCAGTTGAGCCTGGAATAAGGGGTAGGGTAACCAAGCATTTAATGCTAATTCCAGTGATCAAAGTAGCCCCTCCTTTCACACCTATCTATTGTGATGAAGAAGCTCCCCTTTTGAGAGTTCTGCTTATTTCCCCTTTCAATGTTCACAGTGGGACACCTACACTTGTCCAAAGGAAGACTTTGTACTAGTATTAACTATGTCTGTACAGAATTTTTACAGAAATGCCTTGTTGAAATGTGACTTCAAAAGTATGACCAGAAGCAGTTCAATGCTCACAGTTGGTTTAAATTACAAAATCTTGAGTTATTTTCAATCACTGCTCCAATAAATTTTTATTACAACTATGACTAAACCCTGCCAAAAAAGTTGTTGTTCATTACAACTTGTTACATTGGTGTATTACAACTTGTTACGTTGGTGAATTACAACTTGTTACGTTGGTGAATTACATTACAAAGATTGAATAAACATCTGCATGTCATGATATCTGCTGAACGAGTAACGTCTAGGTTAAATTACATAAAAGATTCCATTCATCATAACAGATTACATGACTTGGTCATAGTGTTTACAATATTACTAATACAGAGCTACCATCAAAATAATTGCCCCAGAAACAAACTGAACTTACGGATGACATAGACGTTATACTTGACATCAATGCTGCCGAATCCATTGGTTGCCTTGCAGACATATCTCCCAGAATCCTCAGCGGCAGCTTCCTTAATACGGAGTGATCCCTTTGTCGACTTGCGGAATCTCTCCCAGCCTGCGTGGATCGAATCCCCATCTTTCGTCCACTCAAACAAAGGTTCAGGATTTGCCTCGACTGGACATGGTAGCTTGATAGTTTCTCCCGCTCTCACTTGCTGGCGCCGGTGGATCCGTCCAACGATCTGGGGCGGGTCTGGGGAGACAAAATTTCAGTTGAGTCACACAAGAAAAAAGTCTTTGTAGGATAATAATCAAAGTAGCCTTCTAACATACTGCATGATTTAAGCAAGAAATGAAAAATGGCTTATGAAACACTAGCATTATATCTGACACCACTGAAACAGTTACGGTTCAGTTATAGACGAGATGATGTGGATTATTCATCTGGCAAATGAAAACTAGACCTGAGCCAGGATAACGTGCAAGTTCATTACAGATTAAACCAACAAAAACATAAAATAAGGCAGCTGGTTTTAATATTTCTTATTACGTGTGCAGCAGCCCTGAAAGAATATGCCGCATATGTATTTTCTTTTGCATTCTCTCGCCCCTCTGATCGTAAAATCATCACAAGCGACAACATGCCTGGTTATGTTAATACCCATTTATGACAAGATTAAAAAAGCGCCTTTAAGCAGGTTTTTTTCATATGGCGTGTTATACATGCCTAATTTATTATTTATTTATGACAACATATATTTTTAAAGTTCAACTCCAGCAATCAATACAGAACTGCAGGTTTGTTGAAAGAACACCAATTACAGGTGCGCCATCACAGAATCTCCATGTAATAATTGAATCTCAGACTACATCGATGGCAACCTTTCAATTTGTGTCCGTCACCTGTCGAATTTTAACATTTACCTGTCGCGCTACCAGTGAATGCGACAGCTCCTGTTACCTGTATTCTACACCTGTAGAATCACTTCAAAGGGACGGACGCCTATACAAACTGGTTTGTAGTTTCCGCAGCGGCACTCAAGAATGTTGTGGCACTTTAAAACGTCTGCGTCTCATTTAAATCCGAAATGTAAATTTGCACCAGACCTGAGATGTGTCAATAGTGGCTGCATTCTAGGGGTACTCTGCGAAAATGAAATAATAACATCACGACTGACGAGTTTGTGCAAACCCTGTTTAATTTTCTTTACAGTATACTGTCAAATAAAAGACCACACCTTTAAATTGTTTTTCACATGTACAACTTGATACAGGCGAAATCTAGTTATTGTACATTTTAAAAAAGAAAATCACATTAAAGGATTAAATTTTTTCAGACTCATCTTATACATATATTTTACACATACATTTTACAAATCTGGTATCCACTACGACAAGCTAGCTCATTTGCGCCAATTTTTTATTCAGCTTAAGTGAATCATTGGACAAAATATTAGATTACTGGTGCCTGATCTGGTCAAAATTCTGCGAATTTTTTTTATTAAACGTTTTCATGCCATAATTTTATGTAAGTGCAAAGTTTGTGGTGCACTTTTTCAAATTCCTTATAGCACCATGCAACTATTATGTACTACATGGTACTTCCAACTGTAGTGACACGTCATTGAAAAAATAACATGTCAAATAATCCAGTTGATGATTCACCTCTCCTGACAAGCAGAAGGGAAGCGACTGTATTCAACTCCGGGTCGGAAAAAATCCAATTATATTGGGGGAAAACATCCCCCAAAGAAATTAAATTTTAAATTCAATCCGCAGGGATGCAATGCCTGCCGCCAGAGTTTCCTACACTTGATTGGTACAAGGGTGATCATGTACTTTGATCACGACAGCGAGGATGCATAGATACAGAAACTCGCTGCTCCCATGTTGCTGCTCCCTTGTCTTGAATCGCTGCCAGCAGCTTTCCAATTACTGCCAAGCTACTGTCAGTTAAGATTTACTCAAGCGTAAAAAATTGCTCTGCATGCCTGATTAGGGATGCTGCCATTCAAAAAGGAACCTGTAATGACTGGCAAAATTATAATTTTCGGCTCATCTTGCTAACTGGACTTTCATCTGTCTAATGGAGAAACGCAATTAAGCCAGGAAGTTTATTACATTACGCTGTTTCGTCTTTTTAAAATGTCACATTAACATTTAGTGCCATTATAATAAATAATTTTTATTTCTCTGTGCATTGTGTTTTGCGTTATGCTTTAACAAAACACGTCCGTAACTGGTGGATTTATTTTGTCGATGGCAACATAAACAGTATGTAGTTTGGCTAATAGTTAGAATTTGTTTTACTGTTTTTAATTATTTATGAAACACGTGAAACCTGCTAGGTGTAATTGTGGCATAGATAATCACGTTTCATCAAATATTATTGCCATGAGACTATTGACGGACAAATATACATGTACTGTTTTAAAAACATAATTGCCTAAATTAAAAATGCCAATTAAATTTTGCCAGTCCATTCTTTGATAATCTGTTTAATTCAGTAATCCGGACATTTTTGTGAACAAGTCTCAAAACATTGTAGGCCTAAGTGTAAACAATTGAGTAGTGACTTCATCAAAACAAGTCTCAAAACATTGTAGGCCTAAGTGTAAACAATTGAGTAGTGACTTCATCAAAACAAAATAACACATTGGCACAAATGAGCTAGAATGTCTTATTAGATACTAGACAGGTTCTCTTTTTAGCAAAATGATTTTGAAATGAGACGGGCAAAAAATTTATTAATTAAATCATTGAATTGGTGAGAAAACCATAGCTGTACACCGATCTACTGTGCACAACCAGGGTTGAAAAAAATCATGATAAAAAAATCGGATTTTTTTTTATTTAAATCAGATTTCTTTTATTTATTTGATTTTTTTATTTATTTGATTTAAAAAAAATCTGGTATACACAATGTCATAAAATATTTTACTATCAGGCTATCTGGTGTCAACACAGCTACACAAGTGTGCGCACTTTGTGCTTTTGTATTAAAAACCACACAAAGCTTTGTTGATCTCGATGCTTGTAAACAATTATTTGTGTTAAATTCATATAAATCAGCGATTAAAAAAACGGGAGTAAAAAAATCATAAATCAATGATTTAAAAAAAAAATTTGGAGCAATTTAAATCATGATTTAAATCAATGATTTAAATCAAATGATTTAAATCAAACAACCCTGTGCACAACACTGGTGGCACTTCATACAGCTCACAGCCTGGGTTACACTGTGCTGTCAACTGAACTGGCACTTCCTCCAGCTCCACCCCTCTCCCCCAGTTACATCAACTGTGGTGGCACTTCCTGGACAAAACAAACCACAGAACACCGGGCATAAATCAAGTGGCTCACAAACATCACTGGCAGCAGTTTTTTATGCTGGTGTTTTTTGCTGCCGACTGAACAAAAACAACAATGCTTTGGCAAACCACAGACCATTGGAACTGTGCTTATCTGCAGCTGGAGTCAGCCAAGTTTATCTGCAGCCACTGACTAGCCATGGGCCTCCCACCTGAACCCAAATATTTATCAGGGCTGCATTCATCAAGTGATAGGCTGGCCTGTGTCACATTCCAAGCAATATAAACACCAGTACACAATCAGAGGGTAGCCAGCATAGTCCATCCTGTGCACCACACGTAATCTCAACAATGTGCATCTGACTGGCTGTATCAGAAAATATAAAGCAGGCAGCCAATCTGGTGTATGTGTTTGTGTCTTCTGACCCTTATCTAACGTTTTACCAGCATCTAAAATGTACATTATGGAATAGAACTGCATCTGAGACTGTATCAGTGGTGCATGTACGAGAAAAATCCAATATTTGTGTGGAACATTTCGCATAGAAGAAGTCTGGCGACTGCAGATCAAATTATACAAAGCTAATATGTTTGTGTTTCACAGGTTGATTAGATAGTCAACATGCACTCCCCTTCCAACACTAATTCAAAAAGAAAAACAAGCCACGTAACTATTTGTCAAAGCATGGACTACAATGACAATTCAAGTGCTGATTTATCATAACAAATAGCCCAGTTACACCACATGTGGAGCACACCATTATCTAACAACATTCCTAAGGCACCACACATTCAACTAGCAATAATGCCAACATTTCTGTGAGCAAACTCCAGCCCAAAGCTGAGTAAGCATGATATATCCCTGTGGTGGTATACACTTGGGCGGTATACACTTGGGCGGTACGGCTAAGAATTGCAACAGGTTGATAAAATGAAGAACAGTAGCATAAGCAAGACACCAGCTAAGTTACCAGTCTGGGTGAATCATGTTACAAAGTACACTAGACAAAGTTCATAATTGCATTTAATCAGGGTCTAATGGACCCCCTACCCCAAATATATATCCCCCTAGTAATAGCGCCACCGAGACATCAGCCAATGATACACTTGAGAAAATATCCGATTGCCAGGTAAAAATATACCACTCAAAACCAGGAATACCAGCACGCCTCCTGTATCAAGATTACACATGCATAGGCAATGCGTGTTCGTGATTTCGGTGGTTCCAACCTATATCACATCACCCAGCAATTTATTTCCGCTAACCACCAGTAGTCTGTTCCATCTAGCAAGCCTATTGATCAAGGCTGAACTGTCATGTTTGACAAATTGCCAATTCCGTAAATTAGCAATGATTAGGTATTTCTGTGAGGCTGATTGAAACCTGAAACAGGATCAGCTTGCAATGGCATCCCGCCCAGGCAGTCAAAATAACAGGAGCACAATTGTCATCAAAGGACGATAGGATCTTGCAACTTAGATCCTAAGATCAAAGCCAATGTAAGATTACTATGATGAAAGCGTAACCACAACATATGGAAAACGTCTCATGAGAAACTTTTTGTCTGTGGACAAAAAACTCTATGGACAGAACACTATTTTGCAACTTTAGACTGTTCTTTCAGCTAGGTTGGTCTGAAAATTACAAGAATATATTTTGTATCATAATTCCTCATTTAAAGTTAAATATACGCTGATGCAGTATATTATAACGTCATTAGTCTGAAGGCTTCATAGCCAAAAGCTCAATATTCAAAAGATATCTTTTAGTGTTGCAAAACTGAAAATAAAACTGTCAGTGAGTCTGTGTCACTGTGTCTATGTTTGTGTGTCTATGACTCTACGTCACTGTGTCTATGTCCCTACGTGACATTTGCAATGATTGATGTTGCTGGGTCATTTTGTTGCTAAACTGTAAAAATTTTATGATCAATCATTTGGTATATCGTGCCAACATCCACTACCTATGATACATACTAATTATCACTGTACCTAGCCAATTCATGTGTCTGGCTATATTTTGGAGAAAAAAATTCATTATTTTTAAATAAACTAGAAAAAACAGTTGTGACGAAAATGTCTTGTGAACTCTTGAAGCCAAATTTAAACTTGAGTACCATTTGTGGCAAACAAACAACACAGTAAAAACCAAAAGAACAAACAGAAAATAGTGAATCATGAATTACATTTTGCAAGAGATCCAATTCGGATAGTCAGGGGTAACTTAATTCACCTGTTCACAGCCAATTATCCCAGGCCTGCATTTGCATAAAGCCTACAACTTCATCTCTAGGCTTTCCAACAAACACTTAAATAAATCACGAGTAATAACCCCAAATTAGTGGCATAATCAAAGAGCGGTTAACCCAACATCTTCCGAGTCATTAAGTTTTATGTACACCTCAGATCAAGCCCTTGGCCAGATCTCTGGTGTAGTATTGGCTCCTGTCCTTTGATGTACTGAAGCGATACACTACTGCTGTTGATAACTTGTTAAATCCTGCGTAATGAGCGGTTTTAACACCAAGCAACCATTAAGATGGATAAGTATTCTATTAGCTGTTCATTCTTTCTGAATACAACAAGTCAACAACACTAATCTCTGTTTTCTACTCAGTCAATTGCAATTTTGGTGGCCCATGCATAATCTTGACTACAGTGGTTTCGTAAGAACTGCTTACATATTAGCCTTGGTATGTTTGAAGGGGCCTATCCAGCATAATTTATAATGTCCTCCACAAAGCTAGGTCTACATTCCTAAAATTTTGTTGCAAGTCGTGCGTTTGTACGACTAGCAACGATTTTCCATTTCGCAGTTGTGCAACTCTATGCGATTGGTCAGCGTACATTGCACAATAAATGTTCCCATAACTTGTGTGCATACCACCGTGATCCTAACATTATTTGCTGGAACAGCATGCGTCTCTAGTGTTGTGGTTTAGCATTAATCCGATATGCACTTTGCGGCATTTTCCACTCATTGCTGCAAGTCTTGTTGGGTTGCGGACTGGTGTACATTGACAGATGTCTCGTCAAAGACTGGTGTACATTGACAGATGTCTTGTCAAAGACTGGTGTACATTGACAGATGTCTCGTCAAAGACTGGGGAACATTGTGCAAATTTTTTTTTACTGTAACAAAATTTTTTGTCGGTTCAACTGGTCAAATTAACTCATTGCTGCAAGTTTGTGGATCAGCGTATATTGCACGATTTACCTGTTTTAAATCAAATAAATGACTTGCAAAAAGTATAACAATGTATGGCTAACATTAGGTATCATCTCAAATGGATATCTGCCCTGAAGTGTGAACATGATACAGAATCGCAGCATGCCATGCGTCAACAAGTGTAAATCTGATATGAATACTGCCACAGCAATCTACAGTTTCCCCTAAAATAAACTGGTGTCAGCATTGTTTGGTCTGACCAATATCAGTTTGCCTCCACAATCACATGAATGAAGGCTGATGGTGACAAAAACGTGTCATTTCAATTTATCACCCGAAATCTCTGAAAGATCTAGGCCCATTAATGTTTTTTTCTCGTTTGGTTTCAACTCGGGTTACTGAAATCAGATCAAGAAAAGCAAGCAATTTTACGGGTGATGCTAGGAGTTCACCAGCAGTTGAGATTAGTACTTGATAAATAATCAATAAAAGAGTAATTTGTAGCTAATGAAAATGGTTACTGTGCAAGGTTTCCTTTGTTAAAATCTACCATTACTAGTTTTAATTATCTGATTATTGCACCAACAGACCGATATCAAGTCTTCACAAGAGATTAATTACAAAATCTCTAGGGAACTGGCCATTACATCAACACAATAAACAAATACTCCATTCATTTAACAATGTCACATCATAGCATTGCATAACACCCAGGGACCACCTATGTTTTGAGGGCAACATAGATTTTATCTTTAATGACTTGAGGCAGAAATCTTGTCAGTACTGCCTAATTTTGTTTTGTGTAAATGAAGCATTAAGTTCAAGTGAGTTCCCTGAATTCATTTCCCATGTCAAAAGCAGTGCATACATTTTTATGTTTTGTAATTGAACTGAAGTACCTAAAGCTATTGAGTGCCCAAAATGTCAACCTACCAGGGCAGGTATGTGTCTCATAGGACAAAGTGTTTTGTACAAATGAACAAAGTGCACCCCAGGATACTACTTTGTGTATACTCCGTCACCTATTTTCGGGTATATAACGTTTAGCCACTCGGCTAATGTAATTGTTTTTCTTAGCCAACTTATTTTTCCCAACGAAATTGGTGAAATGTCTAAAATTTTTGCTGCCAAGCTAAATATTTTTTAATTCCATATTTTTCAGCCATTGGTGAATTGGCGAATGGTTAGCATGAGACAAGACCCTGTTCAATTTGAAATGTGTGCCCCTAAACATGGACAAAAATGGTCATGGTACGAAACTCTGGACAGAACAAATGCAGGCAGTGATGGGTCTAAAGGCAGTCATGTGTTTACTTTGTTTACATAGGGTGTTTATCATTCCCCCAACTGGAGTATGCAACTGTCACATTCAAGCAATATATAAATCTCCCTGCAGACTTTGGCTATCCCAGTGGGAGGTACGCTAAATACTAACTCTCTTTCCCACAACTGCATGTCCAGGACAGAAAGACCAGTTGCAAAAAAATAAATCATATTTTTCATTGTGTGTAGTTTAACAGTTCACTTAATTGATATTCTTTTACCATAATTTACTTGAGAATAATAGAAATGCTACATTTAATTTATAATCGAAAATGGAACTATAAGCAATTGTTCTATATTGATTATATATATATATATATATATATATATATATATATATATATATATATATATATATATATATGTATGTATATATGTATATATATATGTGTGTGTATATATATATATATATATATATACATATATATTATAATTATACTTAAAAAAGTGATTGTATGTATTAAAAAAACTATTGTCATACCATTATAGATAATAAACATTACATTAGATAAAAAAGAGGTTTCTTAGATTTACAAGTTGTATAGTTAGCCAACCATTGAAGAAAATGCAAAAAAAACGCTGAATCACAATGTACAACCACAAGATTGACTACAAACATTTCATTCTCTTGCTAAACAAGTATCCTAATCTGCAGACATGCACCTGCACTAGCATCATGCCACTGCACAAGTAATAAGCCACTCACTGGCCCTATGTATGCCCCAAGGCCCCAGTCTTGTAATATCCATACTTATTGATGCAATCTACAACTGCCCCTTGGCATCATACAGAACATTCCTTGCAAATGAGTTTGTTTTATTGGCATGACTTTAGATTCCTGGCTTTAATACCAATCTGCCGTAAATCACCCACTGACAAGTGCCAGGCGAGATTACTCAAGATGCTGGCTGATGTCAGGAAATATGAAGCAGCGTTTATGCCATATTGCCTAGACTCATCAGGCAATATGGAAGCCACATAACAACTTCTGACAGGAATGATTATGTCAGTCTGGTCACTCATCAAGATGATTCTAAGCCACAGACTAAAGTGCATATTTCACCGAGACGTTTATAAACAATGACTGACATTGGCCAAAAAAATTCCCTACAACATTGACAATCTGTGAGACATTCAGAGAACAGCGGGACCATCGACAGAGATGAGATCTGGCAGACAGAAGCCACAAAGCACCCAGGCTCCGGGATCAGCAGAAAATGATGCAGATATTGTCGTCTGCTGCATGTCTATTGGAGAGGCTTGCCTGACAGCCAGAACTTATCAAGGAGACCAACCAAGCAAGTCCCAGTGGAAGCCGGCCTGCATTTATTATTGTTAACAGGTCTATCATTCAACCATGTCTGACCATAGTGCACCATGTCAGCTGAAAGCTGCTACACTGGAGGAGATGGAGAGACAGAAGAGAGGGAAGAGAGGAATAATGAGTTTGAAAATGAGGAGTGGAGGGAGAAAGGACAAACACTTTGGGATGAGACAAGAAATAAGACTTACAAATCATGATCATTTGCAGGGCTACATTTCTTTTTCTAATCTTCAACTATTCTGGATTGCCATTTCTCAAAACAAGATGCTGAGTTAGAAGCATCCATTTCACACCTATATGAACATTGCCAGGGTTAGAATTTAGCCTAAAATTAGTGGGGGCCAGCCAGACCCCCACTTTCCAGAATTTAGGGGTCCTCCACCAAAATTGTTTGCCTGAAAAAGCCATAGTATTAATTTAATTGACTTGTATATATAATATACCAGTATATATATATATATATATATATATATATATATATCTATATATATATATATATATATATATATATATGCTCAAGAGTATTACTATTAGAAATTTTAAATATCTTTGATCGAAGACCTAACAAAATTAAAAGTTAAAAGCTCACCGATAATGCCTCTTAGTGGGACTCTTAAAATCTGTTGCTGTTGGGGGCAGCCGGACCCACAGATTTGGAACTAGTGGGCGTTTGGCAGCGAATCTATGGGCCTGCAGGCCCATGGACCCCCACTAAATTCGAACCCTGATTGCCTAAGTACTGGACATCACCATGATGATCTAGGTTCTCATTTAGGATAGAAATTTATAAACTTATGTTGATCATGTTTTTCATCTAAATCCCTGGGAACTGTTGCATGCCAAGGTGTTTATATAATGAATTTAACTGGTTCCATGCCAAGCCACAAGGCTGGGAGGGGTCCATACCCCATGCAACAAACCAGTTACACACGTTTGCTAATAAAGTCATTCAAGTAGTTTTATCTCAAAATACAAACAGACAGTTCGTCTGTAATAAGCCTTGCACAGACCAGGTGCAAAAGGAAATATTGCCATGGGCATAACTACAGATATGCTACTGAATACACATCAATAAACTAATCTGGGCAGTTTCCAAATACTTATTTTCAAGATAACAGATTTATTGCAACAAGACAACTTGTAGCAGGAAGTTGTGTTTGCTTTTGGCAACTTAGGAAAACAGCCAACATATTTTATTTATGTACAGTTGTTTTCCCACCATAGCATGCCTAGTCATTCTGTATTCAAACTGCTTAGACTGTGCAAAAGCCAAACATAATTTGTTGTTCTACCAAAAAGCCATGTTTTGTTTCATTCAAATCAATATGCCAGTATTCATTAGATGCCAGTTACCATGGACTAAATCAACCACCTTCAAAGTTAGATGATGTAGTTAAGAAATGGGTAAATAATTTATTTACAAAAATAAGCCAATATTATCTTCCTTGTCCATATATATATATATATATATATATATATATATATATATATATATATATATATATATATATATATATATATATATATATATATATATATATGCCAAGTGAGACTTGTTGCTCCATTTGACGAATTGGAATTGTTTGATTTCTTGCTCCCAATATGGCTTCAAGAATCTAGCCTTGCAGATGAGGTTTGAGTGACAGACATATCACATATCCCTGGTCCATCAAATAAAACTTTCCCACAAGTGCTCAGATAACTGTCCAAGACTGACTAGCAGATAAAGACTGGTCACTTGTATAGATAGGGCAGCTAGTGATGGCTACTTGCACTGTATTACACACATCATTTATTTTATGGTCCACAAAGTGATTATCACCTCCCAATGTGGCCATAAAACTGTGCACATTTATTGGCCTGCTCTTGTCTGAGTTAACCTCTGTTTGCCCACAACTCTTGCCCTGAACTAACAATATCAAACTTAATTGCTAGGCATATCTGTTGGTGTGATGTCAGGTGATAAAACTTGTGGGCAGTGATAGTAACAGATATATTACATATGGAACTGTGTCCACTAGAGATCTTTGCTTCGAAGCTGGATTACTAATCCTGGTTAGACGTCATCACAAGATACATAGGCTCAAGTCTGGCTACAGTGTATGATAGAAGGTGATATTAACTAGTATATAGTTCCTTGAATGGATAGATGATCCGGTTTCTTGAGAGGTAATTATGCTTAATATAGTAGTTTATGGTTTGATACCATATAGTATCCTAGAAATTAGATGTATGTGTTGTGCATAGCACAATTTCGAACTTCTAAGAAAGACCAGACTGCAGTGGTTCAAACATGTGGTTCAAACATGTTGAAGATAATGCAACAAAGGGTGGAGGCTGCTGGTGGACGGAAGACACAGCTGGGGACAGTGAAGGTTAAGAAAAAGGGACGTGGTGGGGAGAGACATGGAGGTGGCAGAGGTTGTAAGGAGGACACAGTGGACATAATAGGACTTGAGCGGCCATTCCCAATACAGAGAATAAACGGTTGAACAAAGAAAATAATTTTATAGTGCTGTAGATACCATAAGTGCCACATCAAAGATTGCTACTTAAATTAAAAGCCCATGGTATCGGGGATAGCATAACTGACTGGATAGAACAATGGCTGACTGACAGAAGACAACGAGTTGTAGTAGATGGCGAAGTTTCAAATTGGAAATCGGTTTTGAGTGGGGTACCTCAAGGATCAGTATTAGGACCTATATTATTCTTAATTTATATCAATGACTTGGACGAGAGTATAACAAGTAACGTACTGAAATTTGCGGACGACACAAAACTGTTTAGAAAGGTTAATACTGATGGTGATAAACAACATTTACAAAACGATCTAGACAGATTAGTGAAATGGTCTGAGAAATGGCAGATGCTGTTCAATTTTGGGAAATGTAAATGCCTACATACAGGACATGGGAACTTGAATGTAAACTATAAAATGGGAGCTACTGTTCTTGGTACTACTGTAAAAGAAAAGGACTTAGGAGTTACAATAAGCGCTGATATGAAAGTTTCAGAGCAGTGTGGTATTGCAGCTTCAAAGGGTAATCAAATTCTTGGATTGATTAGAAGAAACATAACATATAAGGGAAAAAAGTTAATTATACCTCTTTATAAAGCAATAGTTAGACCTCATTTAGAATACTGTATACAAGCATGGAGACCATATCGTAAGAAGGATATAGATACGCTTGAACGCATACAAAGGAGAGCAACTAAAATGATTCCAGAACTTAGAGACCTTAGTTATGAAGAACGCCTGAAAGAATGTGGTTTAACAACTCTAGAGACAAGGAGGTTAAGAGGAGATCAGATTGAAGTTTTTAAGATATTGAATGGGTATGAAAATATTGATAGAAATATGTTTTTCTCACTCAAGAAGGATAGCAGAACTAGAGGACATGAGGTAAAATTAGTAAAGGATCAATGTAGATTGGACATCAGGAAGCACTCGTTCTCACAGAGGACAATAAATGAATGGAACAAACTGTCTACAGATTGTGTAACTGCTAGCAGCGTGAATATGTTTAAAAACAAGGTTGACACATATATCAGGAGGGCGGGTTATAAGTAGGTGAACATTGTTGGACTCTCGATAAGCCAATGGCTTCCTTGTCCACTTGCCATCTGGGCCTTTGGCTTGGATGGCAAATCTTGTTAAATCTTGTTAAATAAGACATGCAGTGTATTACACCATTGAACCAGGATGACCACTGTAAACTGTGACCATTGAACCGTAGCTAAAATGTCTAGAACAGCAGTCTTTATATAGTAAAGCAGCATCATTATTATCCATTATTACCCACCTGTCGCTTGGTCAGGTGTGAAGCCCTGCTGGCTGGCCCCAATCTAATGACACTTCTACAATTCTCTCATTTAAGTGGTAGGAAGCCTGCTGGGTTGTCACACCCTGTCCCCAAAACTGACACCTTGTGTCACTCAGGTGACACCTTCCAGAGCTGCCCCAGCCTTCTGAATGCACTGGTATTCACCAAACCTACTCGTTATATGTTCTGCTATAGCACAGTAGCATGGGAAGAAAACAGCTAAACGAAGTGTACCAGACACCTGGCTGTGTGGGACTGCTGCGTAGAACACAGTTCTCATGCCCAGTCTATGGTTAATTATGGTGACACTAGCTTGTGTCAAAGAGTTTATTTCCATAATTCCAAGTCTACAAGTTTCGTCCAATACACAGATCTTATATATAATTATGATGATGATGGGTTATCATAGAAATTGTGATACAATGCATATAATAAAATCCTATTGTTTTCAACAATAAGTCAAATTATAGATTAAACTATCTTTTATTTGAGCCTATAGACTGACCAGAAAAGCAAGAAAATATATTTTCAAGAGCTATTTTGGTTAAACACTATGCGTTGGGAATATCTACTCTATTAATAATAATAACATAACAGTGAGTACTATTTTTATGTATTTAATAAACACTATTAAGAATAACTAGTGCATCAACAACATAATAACGGTCAATGTTTTTCTATTCATTTGAATTTTGTTTATTTATCTTACAAACAATTTAGTTTGGACCTGGTCAATTATGTATCAATTATTTATTGTGTCCATGTAATTCAACCATTGAAGGTACTCAGATAAATTCTCATCAACTACATAAGTAAACACACAGCAAGGTATGTAGATGTTTGTTAGGGCAATTCCACAGGGTAATACCCCTGTCATATCCATTGACAACAACCTGACATAATTGCAATTCCCTTGCTGCTTTTGCCAGTTACAAACACTGGTCTTTGAAACAAGGGAATCTGACAGACAGAGAGACTGAAGCATGCACAGATAATCCCAGCTTCCCTGGTGGATTGGGAAGATTGTAAACCTCCCAGAATGCCTCATTATTCATACAACAATTCCCAGCTTGCGTGGCTTAAAGCTCACTGGGCTGTGCATGAACATTCCACAAATAAGGCGTCCATAACCAGTCACTGTTTGCAATGTCTTCCCCCCCACCTCCGCCTACCCTCAATGGGGTACAATTCCAGTGATAATTTTGTACTACATGCTTTGGGTTCGAGGATTTCACTGGTGTACTTGGACTAAATTGTAAATAACCATTTGGTATTAAAAATGAAAATCATAATCTATGATTTTATTAATGAAATTCCTTTATTAATAAGCACCCAGAAAATCAAATTAGGGACAAAAACATGTCTTAAGATGAATATATTAATTAATCATAAAAAATGCTAGCAATTAATATAAATATTGTTATTTTTCTTGCTGTTTGTACAAGGGATGATTGGAAACTGTCAGTTGTTGTAGTGTTTTGTATAATTGCTAAACCAGACTGATATGTCCATACTTAGAGTATTGTCTTTACGTCAGATAATTGTCCAGTTAAAATATATGCAAATGTTCAGTGAACTAGCAACAATGAAAGTCAAATACACTTTTATCCCATTAATAAAAAATTGCATAATTTTTTTGGGGAAATTCACATTTATAGGTACTCATCAAAAACAATTTTGAGATTTAAATGTATGTATTTACTGACTAAAAAATATAATCTTTATTTTTTTAATTTATCAATAAAAATATAATATCTTGGATTAAATGATCTCAGAGTTAATATGCACCTAAAATTATAAATATTAGTTTTAGTGAACTGATTGAAAACAATTACTTTGTTTGGCCCATACAACATTCCTCACTGTCCATACATAACCTTCAACAACAATAGGTGTATCCAGCTATCCACTAATGGGTGATGAAGACAGAAATGACACAGAATGCAAGACAAGATACACAGCAACAATCTGACTCACCTCTAGCCATTGAGATCGGCACCAGCATCAACACACACAGACAGATGTTCGCTACAACAGGTCCCATGATGCACTCCCGCCTGTATCCAGTACTCAACTGCAAAGAAAGGCAGAAGAAATGTCAGTACAACAATCAACCAGCACCACTTTGAAGGGCGGAATCTAAAACACATAACCCCAGGGGTCTGCCCTGTCCAGCGTAATCGCATGTAATTCAACAGTTAATTGCTGACCTGTTCCCTGCTACAAGATACAGCTTGTGATGAAATGCTTTGTCTCCAACCATTCTCCTGCAATGAGCCACCATGCAGTGCCACTTTAGTCGTTCCTTCTGGGGCTCTGGGTTTAAATGACAGCTGCCAATTCCCTGGTCTATTTAACTAGTCAATACACGTGACTGTCAACTAACATTGAAGTCCGGTTACGCCCAGTAAAGGATCACATAATCAAAATCACAACAACATCATTGTGGGTTTTATTTGCAATATAACACTCCATTCCAAGTTTTATAGCTTACAAATGACTGGCAATGTGCCTAGCTTATAGTTCTCCCGCAGAAACCCGATGAAACCTATTTAATTTATTAACACTTTCATTAGCACCAGAGGCACATAGTTCATCTGTTATTCATTGGTTTGTTGAAAATGTACATAATTATATGCATTAGTTTACAACTTTCCAACTGAAAGGATGCAATGTCATCAGCTACAATAAATATTGTAGTATTAGTTTTACCAATCCATAGTTCATAATTTTATGATGGATTTCAATAGCGTAAATGTTCTAAATATCGTATTCTAATATTCTTGGAGTCCTATTAATCTAAAGTTTTATTTCAACAAAAATATGACTTGCACCACTTTAAATCTTGGCTAGGCGTCCAATAAACATACCATTTTGTTACATTACTTACTCATTATAAAAACAGCAAAACGTTATAATTTACACAACAATAATCAATATCTCTGAAATTATATGACTCTAGGAATGTTGGATGACCAAACCATGAACATTCACACTGATAAAATCCACCATGCCATCTAATTGTTCATATCTACCTCATTTTTTAACTTAAAATAAACTTGCTGTTGTAATATATACATAACTCACCAACAAACTAAAATATTGAGTCACACTATAAGCTCCCAATAAACTTTAAAGCACTACTTCACTCCTGTCAGTTCCGCTGTTCTCTGTTCTGCCAATAGGCACACACACACTAACTACTGAGAAGACAAGTTGTACGCCAATGAAGTCCCAAGAGATATGTAGGTCCTATATAAGACAGGGTGACTGAAGCCACCACCATAATGAACCCATGATGTAGACTCCCAATGAACCAGTTGATTGGTCATTGTATCCACTGGTAAGTGGTATAAACTAATCAGAGTCGGCTCAATTAAAACGGCAGCTGCAGGCCAAACAAACTCAACGGGAGGGAAGCCAGTGATCTCAGCAGGCCACTGTTATTGTACAGAGCTCTGTCGCCAGAGTCCGATACGTGTCCATTCTTGCTTCCCCAGAAGCCTTTCCCGTTCTACACGAGTATTAAAAGTACTGATGACTTCAAATGAACCACTTGAGAAAACCAGCGACAAGATCACGACTTTTAAATATTGGGCTATTGTCCGAGTTGTGTCGCGTGACGTTAGCCATTTTCTGACGAAGGTTCACGATATCTACCATCCTCTAAAATACCTTAAATAAACGGCTACCTTTCGCTACAAAACTTCTTCCCGTCTATATATTATAATACTTTTATATCACAAAAAGCAACACCAATTTAACGTAAATTATACAACTTACAAGACGAATTTACACAAATGGACAGAACCGCGCTGACAATGTTACACAAATGCACAGAAATTTCGCGGCGATTCGCGTTTTCTGGTTACATGCAAGTTAGTATTGAGTTATGAATTTGATTATATAAATTATAAGTATCTTGTCATCAACGGCACTACTACAAGAGGAGGAGTTTGTCGGTGTTGGCTGGTTACTGATTAGTTAAGAACTTAGTCGCATGTGGCAATTGTCATGATTATTCCAGCAACTGCGGAATCACGAGGCGCCCAAGACAAGTGAAATAAAACATTCTCGCTTATTTCCGATAAAACTACTTTTCACAACCCAATATTTTATTGCCTGTCGTCACCCCGTTATCAGCGCCGCTATGTGCCGTGATAACCCCCACCTTGCGTCGTGCCAGATTGTTCCTATATCACGCCTGCGTTCGCAAATCCCCGTCGTTTTTGACAACGTTATTAGATCTAAAACGGACGCAACTTTATCTCTTCCACCCGGCGTCCGCCCACCCACGAATGCGTCCCGGGCAAAGTCGTGGGAAACGACATCAATTGGGACGCGATGTTTCTTCGCCAAACGTAACTCGTCTTTCGTTTCCGGCTGGAACCGCTCAACGAAGCCGTTCGAACAACGCGACAACAAACAGTGTAAACCGTTTAATACATAACTGCATAACTGACTAATTACAAGCCCTTGATAATTGATAGAAAAAAGCACTGTATCCGAATACGATGCAGACTGTCGGAGAAGCTAGACAAGTGGTTGACGCTAGCCGATATGAAACAACGCTGGATCATCGCAGTGCAGTGCTAAAAAAACACTAAAACCACGATCCGCGACAATTGACACGCGCACAGCAATATTTTAACGTTAACATCCACACATCATTACCAAGCAGATTAGCGATTTAGTATCTGGCTGAATGACGACATAACCGAAGCTGTAAAACGGGGCTGTTAAACCAGTAAACGGAGCGTGCTTTCGACAGACGTCGCGGCGACCCCGAAGACGGCCCCACCACCGAGTGTCAACGCCACGCGCAAGGGAAACAAACCGGAGCTAACCTTGATTGATCACCGCCGCTGACAGTCCGGATCGACCCGGGTCGCTTCCGTCAAATCGCGGCTTCCAACGCACTACCGCCACTGGCACAGACCCGGCTCGTTGGTAGTCGCTCACTCGCGTCCCGTCCGCGAAATCCGTCGATAATCCATAGCAGAAACTCCGGGAGAAGGACAAACACGGCAGATATGTCACGCAGACGACAGCTCACCCCAAAACCCTAACGCTGAGTGCCTGCCCCTTGTCGCAGTATCTGCTCACAGCAGCTGCAGCCGTCACTGTTTACATTGGGAGCGATGACGCGGACGCTTGAAAATGATTGACAGGTCACTTAGCCCGCACTGATCACGCCCGCCGCCAGTATGGACGGATCACCACAGCGGGCACTCGCGCGGACGCAAAGACCCGCGCGCGCGCACTTTCATCGATTTTGTATTAAGCGCCCGGCGGGATCTCGCTTGCACGTTCAGCGAATCTACTGAAAAGATACGGCGACTAAAGAAATTGCAAAAAAACGGCTTACGATGTACGATATGCGCCGCGAAACGTTCCAAACAAACTGCGGAAACTCATGTTCGTACAGCATCTGTATGTGAATTACAGTGGATTTTGTGAGCGGTGTTTTAAATAAAATATTTCGATAGCCTGTTATCGATCTTGCCTGAGCCATCTTGAAAGAAAATATGGCGCTACGTTCACACCACTGGTTGCTCGGTTATTATATAAAATACCAAAAAAGCGTAGCTTATTCAGTATTATTCACATGGAGGATGTTTAACTTAACTTGGCGTTTCTGTCGGCGACATGAAAATCTGTGAACAATTAATTATGAGAGAAAATCGGCTAGACATTAGACGAAACTCGTCTGATGTGAATGCACAACATGCGAATACCTAATATATGAATTCCCAAGACGTGAATAACATTGCACACCCAGCATGAACAGCGACACAAATGCGACAATTTTTTGTCGCGCAATCTTGCGAACAGACGGAGCACGCGCTGTCATCCGAGCGGAATGGCTGTTGTTCTGCCGCTGAGGCGCCCCGCGAGTTCGCGGACCGTACGGCCGCCATACGCAACCATCAGCGTGTAATTTCCATAAACAGCCGATTGAATACGAAAGCGCCCTAGCCCTAGTCGCCGGGTTATCTGCCTGGGTCAAACTTGCGCCAGAGTGGAACCCATAGCCACGCCCTTTATCGGGCGTCACTTCCAGTGTCACGCTCCGGTACTGGGGTAATTAGATTACTCCGTAACCCCACCCGATGAATGGATTGGACAGAACATTGCGCCAATTGAGATTATCACAGCAGGGCGCGTGTCCCAAGCTTTAGGGTTGATAAAAGGGGTAGTAGGGTTGATAAAACTTGGTAGTAGACATGATAGCGTCAGTTTAATACACCAGGGTTTCTGTGTGCCCCCCCGGCTTTTGCGGGGGTTGAAATAGGTGTGACTGCATGACGCTTGGACGGCGTTGTTGCGTGTTTAACGGCAACTTGAGTATTGCCGCAACAACCGTGGCTGTAGACACAGGCTGAGTGATATCCAGAGTACGGCTCAACGACCAAAAATTAGGCCTAAAAATACGGTTGGACATTCCCAATCACCCCGAGCTGTCGAAATCACCCACGTCGGATTTCCGATTTAGAATGTATTTCGAGAATCTCGAGAGAATTGCACGAGCATGACTGGCTCGACATGAGTAGAACAAACACTGGTGGAGACATTGTAGACTCGCAAATATGATGACACTATCGACAGTTGTTGGATAATGTGGATAAGGTTATGGCCGAGATTTTATTTTCTCATGGTAACTCTGTAGAAAACCTTCTTGAAATCGTTGAAGGCATGGTAGATGGTGACATTCAACGACTAACCATGCTGGGTGCAGTTGAGCACATGTTCGGTTGGGCCCAGGGCCTATTGGCACGCACATCCGACCCAGGTTACGATGGGTCAAACGTGGGTACCTTCTGAGAGTTAAATACGTGTTCACTGACAGTTCCGTATTTACTGTTCCGGAGGTGGTACATCGTTGGCTTCATAATCTTCATCTAAGTTCGATGTGAGTGGAAATCACCATATAACAAAGGCATAGACATAATATTATTGCGTGGAAAACTAAGAAGAAATGAGTTTATGTCAATTAGACAAATGTTCGAAAGGCAGCATGTCGCTATTTGTCCACACAAAATTTTTTTATCGCACCGACATCAACACATTAAAATAAATGTGCATGCACAGAAAGTAGGCGTAGATATTTTGGAATCTTACCAACATATCCAATCTAATTATCGGTGATCTACATTTTAATCAACATTGGGACTACATAATTATTAATAGTAAATGCCAAGATCAGAATTATGATGAAACAGTCGTAGCTATAGGCCTACTTTTGCACTGTCCCATTGGGACATTGACGCTCGTTTGCAAATGCAGTCTCTTGAATAGAATAAACAGTGGTATATGGAAGCGAAATCACCTACAATCCTACATCCCACCCGACCATATAAAGGAACACATTTACATAAGTTATTTTACACTTGTCAATTACTCCGCAGTCTCACGATAGACACATATTGTTAAATGATGATATATAAATGCAATATAACTCTTTCTGAACACATGTTTGGGCATCCAATATAAGGATTTTCTGGAAGCTGTTTCCAACATAACTACAATTAAGCGTGACACTGAGACAGCACGCAGTAAACGAACAGTAAACCCCTCGTTGTCTATTCATGGAAGGGCCGAGAACACGGAACGAACGACATTAGACGCACGACCTATCGACCGCTGCTGGTTGCACAATGTTACGCCTGCCACTCCGCCAACTACGTAAGCCTTCGCGCCGAGGATTTACTCTAACCTCATCAAAATACAGCTAGAATTCCAATATGAATACAGGACACAGCCGTCGCGGGTGCAGTTCTCCCGCTCAGAACAATGCGGGCATTTGAGATGCATTTGTGTTTGTCCGTAGCTGGAGCAGACAAACTCTCCTTTAAATAGTGTCACACATCTGATAAATCAGTGTTGATACACGAGGCACGACTACATAGCAAGTAGGCCGTGTACGACACGTGTGTTGTCAGTATAGCTTCGAGAACAGTACTTCATACACACTGCGATTAGGATTTTTAGCGCCGATGTTTGCATTGGGAAACAAAGTGTTCAGCAAACTTAAAAACGTCTTCAGAAAAGTATTTTCAATGTTTCTTTGCGAGTCATTTTATGTGTAACGAAATCCGCATTGCAATCTCAATGACTCCTATTGTATTCCGTAAAGACTGATATGCTTCTGAATGTGGAAAAGAAATATTCCAATCGCAAGCGTAGCGTTCTTTCATCCCTTTCAACAAAAGGGGTTTTACCTCTTTCAAGGGAAAGGAGGTCATTACGCAAGTGTGTTTGATCATAGAACATGTTTGATCGATGGCGTGCGTGGATGTGCGAAACTCCCGCATATCGGGGCGCGAAGGTTTTTTGGGAAGACGCGGAGACCGTCACTTTCCCAAGCAAATTAGTGACGGGAGGAAAACGCCTGGACAAAGACAAACCCGTGCGGAGCGCGCCGGGGCTCGAGACAACGTCACCAGCCTGCACTCCGCGGCACTTCAAAGGGACGTCCACATCACAACGGCGGCGGAATCAAAGGCCCGCGCTGAAAGCGAGACGACGATCCGTCGTTGTCGATCCGAGCGGGCAGAACGACGCCTGCCGCGGGCCGTCTGTGACGACTCGTTGCTAGGTGTGGCGGGGGCAGAACTCACCCGCGTCTTTTTGGCTTTGACGGTCAGCGGCGTTATACGGGGTGTGTAAATGCCCGGCAAAAGAGCTGCGGTCTGCTGCTGCCTTGTAATTCGGAGTGGTGGCGGCGTTTGAGAAAAAACTGTCGGCGTTTGACGAGAAGAATTTGTAGAACAATATTAAACGCATAGGTGCCAACAACGGTTTGCCTGTCAGTCTTACGGGTTTTCTAAAAGTTGATGGTCTTGCGGTCGTACGAGACCTTGCTTACGGTTTTGAACAAGGCCTTTTTGTATTACGGGATACGAGCCGCGTTTGTCAAACGGCATGCGAATAACAGATTATCCTCGCCCGAAGACTGACCTTCTCGAATATTTGAGCTGTGCGCAGACAATGTGTCGCGAGATCCAATCAACAGACATGGGGGTTCGAACGAACTCCCCCGTTTTTAAATACTTTTTCAGAAATCATCCCAGAAATCTACAGGTAATTGTATATGCTCGAACCCCCCTCAAAAACAAAACCCGAGGAAGGTTTTTGCAAACGTGACGAACAAAGGTGACGGTCGTGATGTATTAAACGTGTGACAGGCAGACTAGTCGCAATGTGATAGGTACTGTTGTTAATACTTGCACATACAATTCAAGTCATTTTCTATTTCTGACAGAGTCTACAATAGGTCTGGAAAGTTGTTAGATATCATTAAGTGAGAATGTCAAGCGACCACGAGTCTGTCTAGGAACTGTCACCTGTAGAGATAAATGAATCATTGCAGGACAGACCACACTGAAGTCTTGTGAAGAGACTGTTCTCACCCATAACCCAAAAGGGGGTATTTTCACACAGGAACATTGATTTTTGAGGACAAATAATTCAACAATGTGCTACAAGATGTCAAACAATTCTCTTGACCTTGTGGTTAAGGGCTACCTTCCAAGTATTGCAAGGCAGCACTGTAGCCAATGTGAAGAACCAGCCCGAACTTTGCAGGTTAGAACAAATAAGTATACTTGACTGGAAGTATTTCATAGTATTATCCTATTTTAATGTCCATTTTAACTAGTTAAGTGAAGCTAATCTTGGATTGTTTTCGATTAAGTTTACTTGTATTTTGAAAGTTTGCTAGTTAAGTTAAGCTAATTTATGAAGTTAATTAGTTAAGTTAATGAGGAAGTTGACTAACACTACATGTAAATCTGGAGTTTATAGGATGTGCAACTATACATTACAGGCGACAAGAGGATATATGAACTCAAAGCATTACCCACCGAGCCAATATCCTTTTACTTGTATCTTTACATGTGGATGATATTAATTTAATTACTTGTAAAGTTAACTGAAAATTAATTTAAGTTAATCAGTTAATTTCACTACAAGTGAAGTTATGTTAACCTCCTTAAGTTGACTAGTTACATTAAGTTATTGTTAACTTAACATTGGCAAGTTAACGAGTAAATTATGTTAATGGCCCC
The DNA here is from genome assembly GCA_963662155.1 of Lamellibrachia columna. Classification (NCBI taxonomy): domain Eukaryota; kingdom Metazoa; phylum Annelida; class Polychaeta; order Sabellida; family Siboglinidae; genus Lamellibrachia; species Lamellibrachia columna. The sequence continues at coordinate 44,822,222 of OY759264.1, read as the reverse complement.
ATGCATTTGCTGTTCCCATGATTTATAAAATGGAAAACCTTCAATGCACAGGAAACTGTTATGTTTTACAACTCTAATACATAGGCAGAACACCTGCCAGGACATTTTACATTTGACAGTGACCTAACCATTTTTTTACGATAATAATATTTACAATATCCAAATACACAGACTACCAATGATTGCCAGTATAATATATGGAAGTTAGAAGACATGAAAGTCAAATAAATGTGTTTAAATTCTGAAGGTTATAGTGCATGGAATTTTAATACTTGATGCTAACCGTGTCTACAAATGCTGGTAAGCAAGATCTGTAGCCTAATTAATATCAATTAGCTAAAACCCTACTAAATGCCACCGTGGCATTTGAGAAGGATGTTAAATAATGGGTGAACCAAATAATGATGGATCTTTTCATTTGTTTCCAGTGTCCTCTCAATAAATTATGTGGTTTTATTCAAACTGTGTGCATTGAATACACAGCTGCCTATTGTATTTTCTATAATAATACAGAAATGTGGAAATCTCAAGGTGTTATAAAATTGCTAGTTTAGTTGCCACCCAACCCAATAAAAACAAAATAGTATGTGGCTGCGTACTGTGTCAGTGATAATGTCATCACTCATGTGTTTGAGTGCATATCAGAATGGATTTATGCCAAGAGACATATTGCAGCAATAGTGCAGCTGCATTGTTGTCTATATAAAGCTAATCTTAGACAACATATCCAAAACAACCTGCAAAGAAAGATAATATGAGAAAACAAACAGTCATCCAGATGATGTGATAATATATCAAAATGTGCTTGTTTTCTGCAGTCGTGTAAATAAAAAGATTAATTATCTTACATGATGTAAGAATTTCTTTAATCATATACATGCAGTACGTAGCTATTTCTCAAGTGTAGTGATTAGCTAGGTATACATGGGCACCTCAGATTTTACTATCAACATTTTACCTCCTTCATGACAATTCCACTAGACCCGATGTCGTGCACATTTTGAGGTAGAGTTTGATATACATCCCTGTAGAGGCAAAGGCACTTTGTGTTGAAAAAGCCAGGTCAAAGAGCTTGGTTTAAATATGTGTTCCTGCCTTGCAACTAATGCTCTTTACTACAGCTACTAAACACAACTACTGTTAGCAGACAACCACCGACTGAGAACAATTGGAACTCCACAACAAACCTCATAAATTAAGTGCCACCAGTTCAATAGAAAAGATTTATTCCCGTTTTTTCAAGACATGCTGTTTAATTTGCTAAATGTTACTAATGGGGTGTGAATAGGTTGGTTATTGTGTGCGTCTGTGTTGCTATTTACAGCAGTAAAGTGTGTAGCCTAAATATGTCTGCTTTATACCAAGATCTGAGAAATGTTCACCATATACACAAATGGCATTGTTCACCGCATTTAATTTATGATAAACGCACTGTCGTCTTTTCTGGCTACTTTTCCTGTTGCCTGTTGCGCGTCACCCCTCGCCCCATTGTTGTTAGCAGTTGTTACCATTAATTATCAATATGGCTCACTTTAAGAACAGTACTTCAAGCATACACTATCTAAAAAATTTTGGTTAAACTCTGATAAATATATGTAATATGGTGCATGGTTTTGTACAATGATGTTTTGTTATTAAGAACTTTTGAGATAAATATACTGACTTTTTCTAGTACACAAAACCTGACATAAAACTGGCTGAGATTGTTCACTGTCTATATTGGACATTTTCATAATTTGCAGTAGCCACTTTTATTAAATATTCCCAATGAATTGAATGTTACCAATATAAGTAACAACTATTGTCATCATACCATATCATTTTGTGTGAACGAACGGCTAATTCAGAGTCATGAACGTGTGAAGTTACTTCTTGTTAGAATTAAAAGATCTGCCTTGCAGGTAGTTGAGGCATAGAAGCAGAGAGAGAAACACATTTCCTCAGGGACTTGCTGCAATGACTTTTAATCAAAAATAAACTCCCTCTGGTCTTTCTGTATTAAAATATTTATATTCAGCCAGGACATCCTATATTCTTATATAAAAGTAAAATCTCACGCCAATTTAGTTGGTGCATGGCTTATGCAAGATAATCGTGTCTAGGCTGTGCTTTATAGACTCGACATACAAACAATGAAACCATGCCATTATTTTGAAGACAACAATGCATGCGTGCATGCATACGTGCATGCGAGCAGTCATGCATGCCGACATATATAATATATACATATCTAAATTATGTCACAAGTTTCTCAATTTATCATCAGCAATGTTTTTATTTGCAGTGTCTCATATAAAACTAAAAAAAAAACTTTCCTATCAAAAAGCTTAGCACCATTATGTTCTGAAGAGAAGAAAAATCTCTGCATGTTAGAAAAATGTTTGCTCTAACGAGAGGCCTCGGGAAATTGAGACTCCATTAAGGATGTGCTTCAAAATACGGTCACAGTTGAGAGGTTTCCTGAATGCTGTCTCTCCACTTTGTCCCCATGGGTGTGGGGTGAAATTGGCCATTGTGTGAAGTGTCACACAGGGGTAGAATGGATGTATAAGGGGCCCTGTTGTACATCATTCAACCTTGCTTGGAGTCTAAGTTGGAATTCATTCAGATCTATGAGGATGCTCCCTTTGAGTGAATGAATCTCACAGCTGAAACAACCGTTCATTCTGGAAATATGCCACAACCCTTTGATGCTTGTTCGAATGGTCATGTTACCATAAATGTTGAGGAATCTGTCTACAGGCAGTAGACTTATCAGAGAAACTAGATGAAGAATCATTTGGCAGGCACTGCCACTTGATACAAATTTGTGATATGGATATGTTCTTGGACAGATATCATCATAGCTAGTTCATTCATATAATGTGAAAGGTTTTGGTTTTAGGATAAAATTAACCTAAGTCTGGAAGCATCTGTTGTATATTTGAACATTTGTCACACATGAATAAAAATGTTCTTCTAAACACAACTATTGAGATTACTTATTCAACGCTGAGTAAGTAATCTCAATAGTTGTGTTTAGCAATATAAGCAATATAATTAACAATGTACAAAATCATTATAAATAGTTATCATCTCATATGTTGTTGGTTGGGAGACATTGCACATTTGTCAAGGATATTCTTTGACGTAGGTTTTGTATTTATAGCTATATATTTTGTATGATTCTACTGTAATTCTAATGTTTAGTATTTTTTAAATCAGAAATTTTTACCAAGCAATTTTTACATGACAATTTCTGCAAGTTTTGTGCACTAGAATATCAAGCATGACCTTATAGATATACAAATTCCTAACATTGCATGATTGTATGCATTGATTATATAACAAGTAAAATGTTCATATCGCATACGGGTGAATTATACATTACTACTTTTCTGTTCACCTCTTTTCCAATACAATTTGCATCATTATATATTTATAATATGCTTTCATATTATGTTACAAATTGTATTACATAACACATACAGGAGCACATTATATCTATGTATTTATAAAAACAAATTATTGATCGACTGACTGAAAGCCAAAATAAAAAATACACTCTAAAAGGTTCCTGCTTAAAACTGATATGGTCACCTAGCAATGGCAATGATGTTTGTGTTAAAGGGCAGAAAACTTTTTCTTTCTGTTCACAGTAGCACAGAAAACATTTTTGTCAGATCACAAACAAATGATTTGTCTAGTATTTGAACAATTAACAGTGGAGTTGCAATATATGATTCCTGCCGTAGTTTGTCAATTCCACCCTGTGCAAAAAAAATACGATTTGGTTTTAATAAAACCTGCACACTTTGACTGATGTCATGTCATTGGCCTTTAGTAGCGTTTTCATAAAATCCTACAATTTGCTTTTCAACAAAATCAACGCGGAAGACGCTGCCCGTCAATTGTCGCCCTAACAAACCAGATTCGGTCTTCGTACACAAGGGATCCTTCCATCCCTGACATCATTAATGCTGTTAGCGATCCACTAGAAATTTAAATCTAGACAGTCCACAAATATGGCCATATCCCCGGTCACAAATAATTTCTATGAAGTAAAGAACTGTCAAAAACACTGGCGCTTTATTCATATGACATCAACCACGACGTCAACCAATGACCCCTCTCCAATGCAAGAAAATGATTCGTGTACTCGTGGAATTGTACTCACATCTTGCAGCATTCTCTGACCCTCTCCGCACTCTGTGTCTTCTACTCCAGGTTTTGTTAATGCCGAAAGAATGTAATGTTATCAGACACATGGCCTATCTGGGATGAACTGGCAAGGAGCCAAGGGACTGCCCTCCTCACACCTAATTACATCCTTCCCTTCCCCCTTCAAATACAATTTCCCCTGTCCTCCTCACAAGAGGAAGCATTCTCCATTTAGCCCAGCCTTACTTGGGCTGTGGAAACACTGTGTACTATTGATTTAGGGCAAATAAACAAATTATCACTGCAAGTGGAGATTCCCCAATGGTGTCCCAGAAGGGAGGGGGCCTAGAGGAGATGTTTTGACAACTCTTCTCATAACATCATTAGGTGAGGGGTACAAGCCAGGGAGGGGGTGCCTGAGGGTGATACCCCTGAGGTATGAGGGTGATACCCCTTGGGGATGGTTCTTACTTCCTATTGGGGTTTCATTCTGGTGCCCTAGAAATTATAAAAGTCGATCTTTATTTTCTGTTTGGTGTCAATTTCCATGTGTGCATGCATGCATAAGGGTTTGTGTGTCTAGCACTGTCTACCACTTACCCCTTGTCCAACACCCACACACCCTCCCATTTATAAACACCCTATCCACCCCCACCCCCCACCCATCCATCTGTCAACTGTTTTACTCCCATGGGTAACTTTTTACACTATCGGGATTAATTATTGTGCTGGATCATAGTATTTCACACCATTAATTTGTGAACATTACTTTTTTACTGGCAACTTTGATGAGAAATCAGTAAAAGAACAATAGCATTTAATCAAGACCATAACCAAATAATTAACATAATAATCATACACTTGTTTCTGCACTACGGACAAAGTTAAAAACATACAAACATATGTATTATTTATATGTATTATTTATATGCAGTGTTTTTATTTCTATGTTACACAATTTATTATTTATTTATTATTTATTATTATGTTCATAGTAATGTATTGTATTGCTACGAAAGTAATTATACTTGTACACTTTCTCAAATAACTGACTCACTTTTGATTCATCTTGGCAATCTACAAGGATCGTACGTCTAAGTTCAAAAACATTATATTGGTCATCTCTATTTAAGTGATCACTAAGCAGAGCAAATGAAACAGCCACAAATTTATAATAATAATAATAATAATAAAAAGATTTCTTTGGCGCCAATATCCTCGGAAAATCCGAGCTCAGTGGCGCAACAAAACCAAAGGATTAGGCATTCTCGTAACCATGTACAATGCAAATCCACGATAAGCCTGCAAAGCGAACTTTCATCAGTTAATCAATTAATAAAAAAATGCTTTCATTTTCGACTTTCATCTTTGGGGGTATACGCCCATTTTCCACTTTTTATATTGAGGAAATTCCCTACAGCTGTTCCTTCCTGATTCTGGCTTACCTGGCAGAATAATAAGTTATGGCTTATTTATAGAGATAATACAACTGAATAAAAAAATTACATTATCTAGAAGTGGGTGTAGGCCGGCATTTTTTCTCAACATCTGCTATCTCCTGTGGAGCAGTAATTTACAAACAATGACCAATTACCGATGAAGCATGTTGGAAGGATATAATTCATGAAGGATGTGACAAATGATCCCATAGGGAAATTAGGGAAGCTGTGCACAGCACACATTCTCTAAAATTGGTCAATTTAACGTTTTAATAATTTGTATATTATTTGCCACCCCAATATAAAATTGTTAAAATTCTGACAAAGACAGTGTTGTGGTTTCCTCTCACATCCTCATACCCTCCCTCCCCCAAACAAAATCATGGATCTGCCCCAATAATTAAAATTTAATAATGCCTGGAGATGACAATGAGGAAAATTTGATTAAACAAAATGTAAGGGACCATTTCAAATTTATATAACTCAAGAATGTTAGCACTGAGTAGGTGTTTGGTTTTTTGTTTTATTGATTGCTAAGCTTACACAATTGGAACAACCACACACTTTATACACAAAACATCCTTCTATCCCTTCCACTGACTAACAAACTAATAAAAACATACTTTCTTTTGTTCTTAGCTTTAGCATTTTAACTTCATCATTTTGCATAAATAGAGTGAGCAAATGGCTTTTTCCATAGTGAACAAATGCCCTATGAAAAAAATTATGTTCTATGAGCAAAATAATGTCCTTTGAGTAAAAGTCTTGAGTAAATGTCCTGTGAGTAAATGTACTGTGAGCAAACGTCCTGTGAACAAATGTCCTTTGAATATATGTGCTGTGAGTAAATGTGCTGTGAGTGAATGTCCTGTGAACAAATGTCCTTTGAATAAATGTGTTGTGAGTAAACGTGCTGTGAGTAAATGTGCTGTGAGTAAATGTCCTGTGAACAAATGTCCTGTGAACAAATGTCATTTGAATAAATGTGCTGTGAGTAAATGTGCTGTAAGTAAATGTACTGTGAGCAAACATCCTGTGAACAAATGTCCTTTGAATAAATGTGCTGTGAGTAAATGTGCTGTGAGTAAATGTACTGTGAGCAAACGTCCTGTGAACAAATGTCCTTTGTATAAATGTACTGTGAGTAAACGTGCTGTGAGTAAATGTGCTGTGAGTATATGTGCTGTGAGTAAATGTCCTGTGAGCAACATATTTCTGCACTGAGTTCGGAGCTTCTCTAAGACCAACTTGCACTGGAAGAAATCAAACCAAACAGTGTTCAGTTAAATTTTCAAGCAGAGAAGACACCAGAACTGCCTGTACAAATGTACTACTTTGGCATTTTAATGAACCGATGCTATGACTCATTCTTTGCATATTTTAATTAAAATAAAAACAAGGTCCATGGTCCCTTCCTCGTCTTAGGGAATGATGAGTATCATCCCTGAGATAATCAGCTGGCAGATGGTGTTCTGGCTAGCATCAGCAGTATCTTTTTGACAGGTCGCTATGGAATTCCCTTTGTTATCTGCCCAGTTTAGCAATGACTGCCTCAGTCAGCACTGGGATTGAAGCCCAGAGGAGGCTTCCTGCAGAATCTAAAATGAATTCCATTCAACAATGGGTGTGTGAGTGCCAACCAGATCTCACCCACTGACACATCAGGGGGTTGTGTCAAAGATGGAGAAATGGCAAGAATGTGGAAGCAAATAAAAAATAAATTACAGTTTTGCTTTATCAATTTTTATTTAACTTTAATATATGATATACTTACAATTTGTACATAAATGGTATACTTTTTTATCATATATGTTTACTGTGGAAGCATGATTTTTTTATATTAACTACATTTTTATCAATCCAGTATTTATGCACCTCTGAACACAATTTATGTTTTTAATATACAAAAAAGGAGTTTCTTATAATTAATCAACAGTGGCTTTCTATATTTAATCAAAACAGTGTGGAATGTTTGGCAGTCAGTTTAATTGATCACTTGCATTTTTTTTATGGGGTGGGCTTTTCCAGGTTTTTTTTCCCACATCCACATTAAATGTTAGAACCTCTTAGACAAATTTTAATAGCCTCTGGATTGATCACCAACTTTCAGGTTTTTTTTCATACATCCACATTTCTGAGAACCCCTAAAACAAATTCTAGCTGCCTCTGGGTTGATTGCCAATTTTCATACTTAATTAATCAGCCCCCGCTGTGCTGAACAAAACTACCAGTTATATACGTACATGCGCTACTTTTGAGAAGGTCCATTTGAAAAGGTCCACAGCCTGTCACTGCTAAACAATGTATCATAATTTAGTAGAGGCCATTGACACAATGCTGTTGATTGTAATGTTGGTCATCAAATCAGAAGAATGAGAGACAACTTCCGGGAACATGATACCTGAATACATGCGTGGGAGCCAATAGCAGCAGAATTCTTTATTGCCAGATTAGTGCAAGATTATCATACAGCAGATGCTCCAGAATCTTTTTTGCTAGCTTCTTAATTTTGTTTTGTTTGCGTGTTAATTAGTTTAGTTTTGTTAGCTTCTTATTTACATCATTTTGTATAATGCATGCTTACATAATTTATCCTGGCATTTAATTCCCTTTTGTACAACAGTTTTGCTAGCAATAAAATTGTATTTTGTTAGAAACTTGTTTAAAGATTCCCTGCCAAAAATTGCTATATTTGAATATAATTTGCATGGATATGAAATAATTTTGTCTTGTATTTGCATAATATTATTTTGACGATTTTATTTGTGTGATTTTTCTGTTGACGTTCTTGTGCTTATATATATACATGGGTGACCAGGGGGAGGCACATGCCCCCTGGATCTGGATGTTTGTAAAATGTAGGTCTTTTATGGCAAGTAGATTGTTCACTGTTTGTGTTAAGTAGATCATCTAGTATATTTGTTAATTAATTATATACAATTATATCATTATTGTTCATTGAAAGTAGACATTTTGGTAAAAGTAAAGATTTCTGGTCGAAACCAGGCAGCAGAATTTTTTGTCCCCCCTCTGAAAAAAAGCCTGCAGATGCTCCTGCTTGTGTACTGCCCAAAACTCTCTGACTTTTATATTATTGTTACTGTGAATTTATTTGGCACTGGGGCACAAACCCCACACACCAGTATGAATGAATGAGACTGTGTCGGAACTTTGCCAAACAGCATTGGCTGCGGATCAGAGTTGACATCCATTGTTTAAAAAATTATAACTCTGCCAACCTTGCATTCCAGTGCCACATCTATCACCCATCTATGTCATTACATATATAGACACGTTTATTTGGAATATCAAAATGGTCCATGACATTCAGACCAGAGATTTTCTGGCCAAGGACATTTGCCTCGAACACTGTGATGGTGCTGACCACTTTGGTCCCACTTTACAAGTGTATATATGTTTCTTTTTACCGGTAGTAAAGTAATTTTTATCCAGAAATTGGGAATCATTACAAATTAGGTTTTATTAATAGTTAGCAATTCTTTGATAATTTGTACAAGTTACTTAAATTTATTTCGTGGCTTTCTATTTTTAGATTTAGCAGTTTTTTATATAAGTACCCAGTAATATTCTACGGCTATTTTTGGTCTCCACTGAAAGAGGTTTTGGTTAGAGTGTTTTTGGTTAGAGTGTTTTTGTTGGATTTGGAACCATTTAGATTTTATACTCATTTTAATATACTTATAACGGTGGCAGGTTTGTTTATTAATTAATTAATTCGCATCTTTTATGAAACAACATATTGCACGCCATGCTACACATTACTCATATCAGCTTGGTATATGTTGGCCTATGTACAGATACTACAAATGTTTATAATGTTTTTTGTTTCTAACCAATATGTCAACTATTTTTTCCACCATCACATGCATTATGACCTAATAGCAACACTAAAAATGGCGATGGACAGCATTAGCGAAATGTTGTGGAACAAAACATTACTTCAAGTAAAAGCCTAGCTCTGTAGCCACAGAGACGGCTTCTGTGCCTACTACGAGGTAAAGTGAGGCCTTGATATATGGTTCATATAAATGGCCACTAATGGCAAGCAAATAACAGTCCTGACTTCCAAGCACTTGACTGGCCAATAAACTCAAGCGTTATGTACTTGCTGATTCTGCACAGAAAACACTTAAAACAATGGTGTGCCGAGTACATTAGAATGAATGTGGCATCGCACCAACGTATGGGCCTGAAGATATAGACTAGGGCCATTCTTGCCCGCAGACACATCAATGAAGTCTGCCCACATATGAGCTGTTAACTTATCATTGCTCTTCTGCAGCCAAAACACCCACAGGCAGTAGTCTGTAACAATGTCAGTTGGCAGGCTCCGCTGAATTATAATGCCTGCTAAGATACCATATTGCATTCACTAAAAATGTACCATAATAGTCGGAGGTCCAACCTGGAATGTAAAGAGGTAGTAACCCTTCTAAGAGCTGAAATCAGATACAACTTAAAGTCCACAATACAGCTTAATGCAGTGTTATAAAAAAGTAAATAAAAATTCTTACAAACACCTTTTACATGTATTCGTCATCAAGTCGCCTAACTACAATTACAGCATGTTTTTTAACCATGCAAACTTGTGGAATTGCCACCCATTTCATTTTAGTTATAAATAATATGTTATTATAAACTTTATTAATGCTTGAAATCAATCGTTAGACAAGGTATATCATCACAACTAATTAAATTATTAATATAAATACCATTTTTTTATCCACATACAGAATAATTCCAAATTCTAGCAAAAGCATAATTATCTCAACCATTTCATTTTAATTATAAATAATATTTTATTGTAAACTCGATTAATGTTTGAAATTAATCTTTAGACAAGCTATATCACAACTTATTAAATTATTAACATAAATACTAAATAAAAAAAAATCCCCCATTCTGTGTCTCTTACTAGTGAGTGCACATTACTAGATATTCACCCTCTCTGGATATTGCCCCCATGGAAATTAACTCAAACCACTTTCTAGCTAAGAAAGTGTTATCCCAGGCTTCCAGCCTTGTGGGTGATGTGTATATATATATAAACTTTATTATATATATATATCTTATATATATATATATACATATATATATATGCCATTCCCCATTAGTTTATTTTTACACATGGTACTCGCTAGATTGCAAATTGAGTTTCTCTCTCTTCCAATGATTTTATTTCCAGGCATTGCTTTAGCCACCATCTATCTGTGTGATGAACCAATCAAGTTGTCTGGGGCCCTCTCTTCCTTCTTGCCTCTTGCCAACACCTGGGGATGTCTTTAATTGTCAAAACTAGATAATTATAGTGTAATTTGTCAAGCAGAAATTGGCTACAGATAAACAGGGCAGTTAATTAAAAGAAAACAACTAGCCGTTGCTGAAGAATGATACACTGACAGTAATTGGCAATAATTATGTCCAACAAGTGGACAGTGTAACTGACCAAAAATAACATTGTTAGGTTGTTTTGGAAACACTTCCCTAGTGGATTGCACTTCACCAGATCTAGTAACTGTGCACGCTGTGAGACCTGTTCACTATGACCAACTTCACAGTTCATAACAATTCTGAATTATTACTGTCCTAACTAGGCCTGGTAATACAATGTTAAAGTTGTTAAATGGGTACACTAATACAATGTTAAAGTTGTTAAATGGGGACACTAATACAATGTTAAAGTTGTTAAATGGGTACACTAATACAATGTTAAAGTTGTTAAATGGGTACACTAATACAATGTTAAAGTTGTTAAATGGGTACACTAATACAATGTTAAAGTTGTTAAATGGGTACACTAATACAATGTTAAAGTTGTTAAATGGGTACACTAATACAATGTTAAAGTTGTTAAATGGGTACACTAATACAATGTTAAAGTTGTTAAATGGGTACACTAATACAATGTTAAAGTTGTTAAATGGGTACACTAATACAATGTTAAAGTTGTTAAATGGGTACACTAATACAATGTTAAAGTTGTTAAATGGGTACACTAATACAATGTTAAAGTTGTTAAATGGGTACACTAATACAATGTTAAAGTTGTTAAATGGGTACACTAATACAATGTTAAAGTTGTTAAATGGGTACACTAATACAATGTTAAAGTTGTTAAATGGGTACACTAATACAATGTTAAAGTTGTTAAATGGGTACACTAATACAATGTTAAAGTTGTTAAATGGGTACACTAATACAATGTTAAAGTTGTTAAATGGGTACACTAATACAATGTTAAAGTTGTTAAATGGGTACACTAATACAATGTTAAAGTTGTTAAATGGGTACACTAATACAATGTTAAAGTTGTTAAATGGGTACACTAATACAATGTTAAAGTTGTTAAATGGGTACACTAATACAATGTTAAAGTTGTTAAATGGGTACACTAATACAATGTTAAAGTTGTTAAATGGGTACACTAATACAATGTTAAAGTTGTTAAATGGGTACACTAATACAATGTTAAAGTTGTTAAATGGGTACACTAATACAATGTTAAAGTTGTTAAATGGGTACACTAATACAATGTTAAAGTTGTTAAATGGGTACACTAATACAATGTTAAAGTTGTTAAATGGGTACACTAATACAATGTTAAAGTTGTTAAATGGGTACACTAATACAATGTTAAAGTTGTTAAATGGGTACACTAATACAATGTTAAAGTTGTTAAATGGGTACACTAATACAATGTTAAAGTTGTTAAATGGGTACACTAATACAATGTTAAAGTTGTTAAATGGGTACACTAATACAATGTTAAAGTTGTTAAATGGGTACACTAATACAATGTTAAAGTTGTTAAATGGGTACACTAATACAATGTTAAAGTTGTTAAATGGGTACACTAATACAATGTTAAAGTTGTTAAATGGGTACACTAATACAATGTTAAAGTTGTTAAATGGGTACACTAATACAATGTTAAAGTTGTTAAATGGGTACACTAATACAATGTTAAAGTTGTTAAATGGGTACACTAATACAATGTTAAAGTTGTTAAATGGGTACACTAATACAATGTTAAAGTTGTTAAAAGATGGGAGCTGAGGAGGATAAGCACAGTTAAAAAGTTGTCTTCAGAAATTTTACATAATGTTTCCTTCTGACCTAACACTAACAAGGATTCCAATTAAGACCAACCAACACAAATGCAGCTTGCACTAGATTAAGACAACATTATTAATTGAGATGCACACATAAATGTAACATGGCATCAACTGGTGGGGTGCCAATCAGTTGTCTAAAATGTCTTCAGCTGTCTGGCTCAAATGACATGGGCTGTCTTCTTCATTACAACTCCCAGAGGTCCAGCCCCTCTGCACATCTGATGTCTGCATCAAGCAGCTGACCTCTGGTCAAGCCAGTCTATAGCCAGTCAGCCACCCAACAGATGTTACATAACCTGATAATCCTCCCTTAATTCCTACAGAATATTTCTTACAAACAATGGTTCGGCACAAATCCAAACATCCACATCATACACAGCTGATTGCGTAGACTGAAGCTGGTCTTGGAAGTCGCAATCAAACTGGCTGATTAGAGCATTGCTCGTTCAGGCTCAAATATTTGGGCCTTGCTCCTTTGATAATTTTATTTTCTTCCATTGTGTTTTAATTAAGTTTTCCAGCTCCATGAATGCAACAAATGTAATCATACCCTGATTCATCTTTCGTTGTGTCTGTGATGTTTAATCTGCTTTGTCTTTGGTTTTTGTCGCATAACGAATAAAATGCAACCCGGATTATGTGGAATTAGAGTAATTTGGAACAGTTGATGAAATGCGTTTGAAGCTTCTTTAGTCTAATGGCTACAGCACAGAATGAACCTCAAGAACGATTTATTAACTCCATAACTCCGTTAATTTGTACAGAGTTAATCCTAACAAATAAAAAAACAACCTAAGTTCCATCAAAAAAGTGCATAATAAATATAATGTGGCATTACAATATTCTAACATGTGTCATGCTGTTCACAAATCTATATCAAAAACGTAACGTAATAAATATATTCTTGCATATATCTGTGAGAGCAGAGGTGTGAAGTTGTGTGCAAGAATGACTGATTTTCAATGAATCTGCTGGGGCAACAACATGGGAAATGTAAATTTGATTAAGACAGCTGAAGATGACACAATCTAAAGACTATGTAAAGTCAAACATGGCCAAGATTGGTAATTGCATCAGAGCAATTAATTAGCTGACATCAGCAGACCAGACAGAGCCTTTATGTCAACCAACTCAACTCAGTGTGTGTCCTGCCTGGGAAATGTGTTGCAAATAGCTTTGGGCCTGTACATCTCTCACTTCATTAGATGTACTTATACACAGTCACATACCAAACAATATTAACATAATAAGTCCATGTCAACAAATTAAAACATTTATGAATGAAGAATAAGCAATTAATAATAAGTAATCTGTAAATCAACAGTTTCACTTTGGTATTAAAGTGACTTTTTCTGATATACACAGAATACTTTCAGGTGCTTCTCATACACCAACATGCATGTTAAATGTTTAAAAAAATCCGAATAATTATGAAATGCTACACTTACACGTTAGTATAAATTAAAACTATATGGTTTAATCTGCTCAAATTACAAAGGTCACAACCTTTTCTCTCCGGGAATAAAAATGTGATATGAATGTTGTAACAATATTCTAGTCTCATTTCTTTTAACATTCTCATTTCTGTTGTTTGATATTTGAGACACCAACTGGTGTTTTTAAGAGATTCTCTCACAAAGTGGAACCTGGCTGATTCCTGTTCACCTGATGCTATGATAGATGATTGGCTGACTGCAGTAAATTGCTATGTACTGACAGAAACACAGTCCTTTGTTGTTGGCACCCATTTATTTATGACTCCATCATCAATGTAACTGTAGACATTAATCAATATCAGCGTGGATGCCAAGTCTGAAGACACTTGAGAACCACTGATGAATTTCTGTGACAAATTTCCAGGAACGCAGCTCAAAATATAACAGACTAAAACATTGCCTAAAATTGTGCATGTTGACGGCGGCGCAGTTCTCTTTGTAGTGATATCATTTGCTCATCTGTATTCATATTAATGTCCACACAAAGGAGAACAGAAATGTTTTGCGTATCATTGGGTTAGCTGATGAAATATGACTATAATTAAAAGGTAATGTAAGCCTTGATGTTTTGTCCAGATAATAGCCACCCGTCTTGGTTGAAACATTACACATTTAAAGCAAGTGAACACTACCTGGTATTTAAATTTAGCTCACAGCAGACTTGCCAAGTTCAGAAGGCCTGAAAGGGGTAGATTAGCGCAGACGACAAACATTCGGGGTCGCGTCGTCGCGTCTTCGGTCAATGACCAGCAGCCACACTCGAGACACAGCACAACAAACACGCTATCAACCACAATGGTTAAACACATTATTTTAATGCACACAAGAAATGGTAATTATATGCAATTAAAATAAGGTACATATAGGTACATAAATAACATAATTATACATCAGGCTAAAATGCAGGTAAAAGTACTGAGCATAGTGAAAAGTGCATAAAAATTAAGGTAATGGATAAAAAAACATAGCAGTGAAATAGCAGTGAAAATAGCTAGATGCTCCATTTTTCAATTACATAAACATACACAGCACATACTTCTAATACACAAGAAATGACAATTATATGCAAAAGAAAAAAAGGAATTGAAAATACCAATTATATTTTCACCTATTCTAAATCGTTCTAAAAAACAAAACCACCATTACACTGAATTATAATTGGTGTCTCAATTCCAGTGACAATGTAATTGACCCTAAATCTGCTTGTGAGAAATATATATATATCTTTAATGATGTTTAATGATAACTAATGTCAACACACTAACACATTCCATAAATGCAATGCTACATGGCACATGCATCTGTCAGAAGACTGTGCAGAACTTTCAAAGGTTCTGTAGACGCACCAGTGTGAATATATCTAAAGAGGTGCCAAGTTCATCTAGTAAACTAACACAGTAGTAACCGACACCCTCCCTTTAGTCTTGTCTCTGACTGACGTCTGTCTGAGATCAAACACTAATCTGGGTTGTTTGAACATGTGCAAGGTATGCAATACCATGTTTAAAAAGAGTGCTCCTGCAAATAGTTAACTGACTTAAAAAAAAAATGTAATGTGTTCCTGAATAAAAAAAATTCTCAAGTTCTTCACAATCTTTCCCTACCTACATTGAAACCCAATTAACATTATAAGAGAGTTCCATTCCAAAGTGGCTAAATAAATCACCAGTTTGCATAGTTCTAAAGATGTGGCAAGTTCTTCCAGTGAAGTCTCCTGCAAACAGTTAACATACTTAACTCACTCATTTCTTTCAGAACAGTTCTCCTGATGTCTCTCTGATGTCTGCACAAGATCAAATGCTCACCTGGAGGGGCTAGACACTTGCAGACTTCCCAAACTTCCACACCTGGGTGCAATGTCTTCTAATTCTTGGGCAAACAGAGGCAAGCAGGACAAACAAACGTCACACAGTGAGTGTGAACTTGTGTCTTCGTGTGATACCATCTTGCTTAACGTGATAACAGTTCAAAAGGACATGCAAAAAGCAGCCCACTTGTGCACAGTGTCACACCTGGAGAATATGTGATGTCACCCGGGTTGTTGAGATCTGAGGCTGACCACATGGGGTGACAGGTAATCACCCTGTCACCCCTGACATGTCTGCCTTTGTAGCTCTGTTCGCTGTGGAGAACATCGCTGTGGTGTCCCGCGCACTTGTAAAGGGGCACACTGTTCTGGAGGGCGGCACACAAAGAGCATTTACATACCCACCAGACAGAAATGTGAAGTGGTCAGTATGGGCAACTGGGAACACAATGTTTGAGGAGAACACTGAATTCAGCCTTCAGAACCCCTGCCTTTTCCACCTGATACAATAATGAGTTCCATTCTTAGTGGTGCTGGTAATGTAGCTAATTCAAAGCTCACATCTTTCACGTATCAATATAGCACCACATTTGGGAAAACATTCTCTCATCATGAAATGTTAGTCACAGAATTTGTTCAGCCAAGCAAGTAAATCTTTCTGTTTTACAAAGAAAATGAATACATTTTAACTGTTTGTCTGTTTCATGACTAAACCAAAATTGTGTGATTTTGTAACACATTTGTCAGTTTATTTCGACATAAAAGATATATATTTAAATCTCACATTCTCATTCAAGTGAAATACATTTGTAATTGTACAGCTTCTTTTATACAAGTCCTTTTTGATTGTTTATTTCATATTAATTTTTCTTGATTATATTTATCATGATCTGACCTGCTAAACGAACATGTCCCCTAGCATAGCACAAGCAATTTCTAATTCTTTTTTCTCCATTGGACTGTTTACCCAACATTACAAATTGGAATTGACCTGACCTGTTCATCGATTAATTTCTGAGGTGATGGTATATCCTGGTTGAGCCAACCTGATCCAGTGAATATAAACTATAGGTGGTTCCCCTTCCATCCACTGACCTCTGCAGTCACACGGAAGACAGCCATTATTATTTTAGCATAAGTCAACATAATTACACCTTCACAAGTGAACTTCCCATCAGACAGAAGCATTCTGAATTTATTGATGTTTATGTTCTTTGTATCTATTCAATGCACTGGCAGAAACATAATTTCCTCATGGAAATGACAGCCAGAGAAAAAGGCAACGAGAAATGCGGATGAAAGAAAGACATCACCAGATCAATGCGAGACATAGCTTCCAGCTTCTAGGGCTCCTTGGGATCGCACAACAGTGAATCAAATTAATACCACATCAGCGAACGTGAATATGCCATTAACTGTGGGGAAAATCACATCACTGAGAGAGCTGCCAAAGGCAACCACCAGACCAATCTTTAACTGCAAAGTAAGTGGGTGGGGATTATCCACAAATATCAAATTTATTATCTTGCTTAGTTACCAAAAATAAACTAAGTGGCACAGGGGAACCGTTGTTTATGGAAGGTACCGTCTACATTCATCAAGAGTTCAAAGAGATTGATTAACACAGTTTAGATTCCTCCAATAAAGTCACAGAAAAGCTATGCAGAAAGGTTTAGCTTTTTGGGAGGAAATCACGATACAACAATCCTAAATTCTATTATTATACTCCGTCAATTGTACTAGGCCAAATTATAATTGTACTAAGCCAAATAATAATCTTCATATTGGTGTTGAAGATGATATTACATATCAGCAATCAGTGTGTAATTTGCAGAAGTGTTGCTTTACATAAAAAATCCATAAACACAATTAGAAAATGTTAAAACATGAACTAGCTGCACCTTATGCACAATATTTGTAATGAAAATGAAGCTTTTAATTAACACATTCTTTGTGATGTTTTCCTGTTACTTGTATTTTATTTCCTGCCCAAACATATGATATTATTTTCATGACTTTCTTCTTAGTGACCTATATGTAGCTGATTCCTTTTTAGGTAACCTAAGAGATTGTCAGTATACATATTTGATTATGTTGCTTAACTTACAGACAAAGTGAACATAATGATTCTTAATATCTTGATCACTTTAGCAGCACCAGTAGGTGTTGCCACCTTTGGATGAAATGGCTCCCGAATAATCTGGAAAATGTCCCCGATGGTGAAATGATATATAGATACCTGATGGAACAACGTAGTGTTCCACTCATGACCAGACACTTGATGGCTATCAGTTCAGAGAAATGACAATGGAGATACATGTGACAACTGATATGATAAGGACTATGACACCGATTTTAATGACAGCAATGACGATGGGATCAATACATGGGTTGGTTCTCCCAAGTATAGAGCACTGATTCAACTAAGGTATTAATCAACGTCTTCAATGTATCAAACAAAAAGTCCTATTAAAGCCAGATCAAAGATGAGGATCAGAGCTGGATGACGCTTCATAAAAGTCTGGATGGAACTGCTATGGCTCTATTTGGCAGCTTTTGCCTTTTTTCGCTTTTCTGCTTTTTGGATTAAATGTCCCACCTTCTTGTAATTTTCAATTACAAAAAAATTCATGGTAAAATCAATCTATTTGTTCCGCATGAGGCCTTTCTAGACACATTATTTCTTTGGGCTCAAGTGATTTGACATTCATACACTCGCGTTCACTGGGAATGAGAATGGCACAACATGGCGATCCATAAAAACATGTTAAAAAAAACGCAAAAACACAAAGAAACTGAAAGTTGATTGGTGAAGGATTTTTCTTGCTTTACATGAGGAGACATTGACACCAATGCTATGTAGATAGATGTTGCATAGATGCCTTATAGGTTGCCGAGAGCATTACCTGCACAAGCAATAACACATTGGGCAGGTGTCTTTCTCCAGCAGATCAAAATGTTTGCATAGCCTACCAGCCTGGGGAAACTTCCACTCCCACCTGCAGAAACCCATTGAGACTCCTTGCTATCAAAACAGTTCAACTGAAAGTGTTGATAATGGCACTGCAAAGCCTTCTCTCAAACAATAATGGACACCTGTATCGCTGGTTGGTGTGTGAAAGACCAAAATGGGTGTGATATCTAATAAAAACAACAGTTTTATTAACCATTGGGGTGTGGCATCTTAAGTATTATAAGCACATACTCCATATTACATTATAACAAAACACATTAATTTAATTGTGAGCACAGTTTTAGCACCCGATGTGTTTGCAGATATATTCTTGATGGGATTTAAGCTTGTGCTCTATAATTTTTCATTTTAATGGAAATGTATACTTTGTAATAACAATATAGTAATGTTGCCTGTAGTGAATTTTGCCTACCATGATATAGTCAACAGGAACGGGGGACTAAATGAAGGACACCCATGTTTCTGAACAAAGCAACAAGCATTAAAGAAAATAGCATTTATTTACCCACATCACATACACACCATGCATACAGTACAATGCAAAAACCTCTATCATGCCAAAATCCTCAGAAACCCAACCCCAGAGGGGCATAAAAACCAAAAGGTTCGGTAATCTAAAAATCATTATGCAATGCTAAAGTTGTCAACACATGGACAAGTACACCAAGGAATTAAAAATGGAGAGCAACATTAAAAGATGTTGTATGTTAAATGATATGGTAATATCAGGGCCGATGATAATTATAGACAATTCTCAACATCGTTCATTATACATACTTCGTACGGCCAGTTTGGCAAACAGCTTCATTGCTGGCCCCCAATAAATGTGACATATCAGGCTTTTGTGTAAACAGGTTGAAAATGCCACCTGATACAATACTGAACCTGCCAGATGACAATATAGTATTTTCTTGATTTGTAATTTGAGTATGTGTCTGAGGAAAGTTAAATGCTTTGTCGTTGTCAATACTTTGTGTGTTGCTACCCAATACATGTCATGTCACAGAAGCATTGAAATCAAGGCATATTATGATGTAAGATAACACTGCACAAGGGCAACATCCTTATAGGGAAAAATCCCATTTTAACGGCATTAGAAAAATGTGCAGCCTTATAGCCAGTTTCTCATGAAGGTACTTCACATGAAGGTACTTCACATGAAGGTACTTCACATGAAGGTACTTCACATGCAGTGAACTCTTGTTACTCCCTTCTTCTTCGATAATCCATTTTATTCAGTAATCCGCATGATTTTTGTGAACTAGTCTTGACACACTGTAAATTGCTTCATTATTCCAGGATTCGCCAATCTGCACACTTCGTTAATTCTGCGAAAACCCTTGGGAACCAAATTGTGAGGATGAACTAGGCTCCACTGTATATATATATATAAATATATATATATCATATTCAACCTAACAAGCGTACAGTATGTTTGAAAAAAATGGAGCCATGAAAAAATTTCAACGAATCTGTTCTTATAAGCGTACAAAAATTTTTTTTTCTCTAGACAATAAGTTAACTGTTTAACACTAGTGGTGTCATTTGGTGACTGACTAATGTAGAACAACTGAAAAGTGGTGCCAACTGTTTAACACCAGATGGTGACACTGTTCAGCTGGTAATATGTTGTGATCGACATACACAATGTGGACAAGAATTTTTTTTAAGGAAGTGCCTATTTT
The DNA here is from genome assembly GCA_963662155.1 of Lamellibrachia columna. Lineage (NCBI taxonomy): Eukaryota > Metazoa > Annelida > Polychaeta > Sabellida > Siboglinidae > Lamellibrachia > Lamellibrachia columna. The sequence goes on along the minus strand of OY759264.1, from coordinate 44,801,545 downwards.
TACTAGCAGACATCTTAAATAGACTGGATTAAAAATTGTCTTTGTGGGAATTATGCTGACATATAACGCCACAAAAAATAGTATGCAGTGATCAAATTTTTTATAAATAATAAAGTTCTTGTTTTACAAATATGTTGAAAAGGCAAGTGCGTTTTCCCCTTACAATCTAGCAGACAATCATAGGGTTTGTACGGTGGGGGCTTGTGCCATACCCTCTAATATGAAGCATACAGCACAAGTAAATGGAGGGTTTTAAATAACATACACTTACCAGCGCAGTGTATATAAATAGGGGTGTTCGGTGAACAGGAAACTCGGGGTTATGGAGCCCCTTTCAAGTCCCCTTCCCAAGATAGTCATCAAATTGAAGAGATGTCTTGAAGCTGGTCATTAGTGGATGGTCAAAATAATCACCTGTCTACCAGAGGGGAAGAAGGTGGGAGAGGGGTCACTCTAAGAAGGGGCTCTATGCTAAATGGTCATGTAGTAACATTATCCATCATAATTCCTAGGTAGGTGGTAAAGCCGGATAAGATTGCTGCAATACAGACCAATTTATGGGTGTTTCTTGGAAGTAGGTAGCATGACCAGCCCGCACTGGCAGTTTGAAGCTAGTTTGAAAGAATGGATAAAAATATATTCATTTTGAGATTTTATGCTCAATTACAACTCGAAGAAACATTTCTTTATAAATAGTTTTGTCTCTGTTTAAAAAGGTTTCACTTTATTTTCAATCAAGATATATAGAATTACCAATCTGTGATTGATGGCCATGATAATATAATGTTTTTAAACAACAAATGGAATGACCCGATAAAACCTGAATCAAGTTATTGCATACATAACAACATTGAAAGATGAAATCTGATATGGAAGAGAGACAAACAGGTAGACATTTGGGCGGCTGAAATGTGATGAAGGCAGACTGTATATTGGTCTGACAAGGCATGATTAACCCACGGAGGCATGTCAACACCAGAGGTGAAGACAGACTGTACATTGGTCTGGCAAGGCATGACCAACCAAGGGAGGCATGTCAACACCAGAGGTGAAGGCAGACTGTGCATCGGTCTGGCAAGGCATAACCAACTATGGGAGGCATGTCAACACCAGAAGTGAAGGCATACTGTATATTGGTCTGGCAAGGCATAGCCAACCCAGGGAGGCATGTCAACACCAGAGGTGAAGGCAGACTGTACATTGGTCTGGGGCAAGGCATGGCCAACCAAGGGAGGCATGTCAACACCACAAATGAAGGCAGACTGTACATTTGTCTGGCAAGGCATAGCCAACCAAGGGAGGCATGTCAACACTAGAGGCGAAGGCAGACTGTACATTGGTCTAGCAAGGCATGGCCAACCCCGGATGTCAACACCGGAGATGGAGTCCTCAAACAACCCTAGAGAGACGAATCTCATCAGCCTGACTTGACTGATCCTATTAGTGACAGCTCCAAAGGCAGTGTCTACACAATGTCAAATGTCACATCATTTGTGTCACCCACAGAGGACCATGTGTCATTGTCACTAAAATATCAAATGGTTTTCATCAGTTTTCTGATTTTTTTATTATCAATCATAAACCACAACATTAATTAAACTTTCAATATATTGCTTAATTTGTTATATAATTAATTGTGCTTTACCATTATTTGAGTTAAATTTGTTATCCTTAATATACTGATAAATTATTGCCTTAGGATTAATTTTACATGAATTTTTACACACTTTCAGTTAAATTGTTTATTTATTACTGTTAACATTTTATATAATTTATTTATTATGCATGTTAGGCAAAGTGCATTGAACCTATTACACGGATGCAGATCAGATCATGCCAAAAATCAAAGTTAATTGGCATTGTCAGATATGGCAGAGACAGATGCCTAGCTGTCTGTTTTTATAACCATAATTATACTTACAAAGTCTGAAATCCCTTTTTCAGCTTCTGTAATATGATTCACTTCAAGCTTTTTATGTTAGTTGAAAGAGTCAAGAGCACTTATAAAAAAATCTCATGAAGAGGTCACTTTTTTACCTGTGCAATTTGTAGCAAGTTTACATGGTTTATGACCTGCAGAAAACAAAAATAATAATATGAAATCTAACTCTTCATTTGTATTTTTATTGGTATTTCAATACATAATATTGTATCACTGTCAAAGTATATAATTAGACAAAATCAAGAGCTGGTAATTTCCAATAATTTGTGCATGATTTCATCCACAGATGGCAGCACCTGCTGGTGCATCCTAAGGTTTTCCCATTCTAGTTGTCATCTGCTAAGGACCTCAGAATTCCTAGGAATCATTACTCTCACCCTGCCTCTAATGTAGACAATGTAATCAAACATGTATACTGACTCAGGTTATCTAAAAAACAAAACATAAATCACTTGCTAAAGTACACAGGCTTAGACCCTGGTTATTGGGAATAAACCTATCACCGTTGGACCCAAATTATATTGATGAAAGTAACATACCACAGGGAAACATTTCAGCTAATTTTTGTTTTTCTACCAAAATCCTCTGAACACCTGATAATGCTGGCTGTATCGAGACTGACTGAGAGAGGACACAGAGAGGAGATTATCCCGTCTGTTTCTGCACAGCAAGATTGGTTATTGCCAGTTGGCTGAGTATGGGCTGTGCAAGGAATCAATATTCATAGAATCCAGCTTTCTCTATCTGTCTTTGATCAGGTTTAATGCCATAATCGACTTCCTTTGAAAGTCAATCGCACCAGAGATTAACCATTATGATATCCATGTTTTATACATTGTCATGTTTTTTCAGAATAATATTGAAAAACAATTCCGGGGAAATTCTTTGCTTTTTTCTAAACAAACCTGTAACAACATTCAAATGTTTATTTACATCTGTGCATGTAACAACATTCAAATGTTTACGTGTGCACTTTTAACAACATTGAACATTCAAATGTTTTCATGTGCACTTGTAACAACATTGAACATTAAAATGTTTACATGTGCACTTTTAACATTGAACATTCAAATGTTTACATTTGCACTTTTAACAACATTGAACATTCAAATGTTTTCATATGCACTTGTAACGGCATTCATGTATTCCAATTAGATAAACTGTAATGCAAGTTATGCACCACTAATCAGGCCATTAAATTTTCATGAGAACCTTATTTAAAGGTCACATTAAAAATGTCACTAAAAGCCTCTACACACGAGTCTATAGGTATTTAATTACTTGTAGGCTTAACTGAAATGGAATTAGGTAACTAGTATATTCAAATTAATTTATTATTTGACATTAGGGAGATTTTTACATGAAGAAAAGAAGGTGAAGTAATAAAGTATTCATTAAAAAAAATTAGTATCAACAATTATTTACAGGCTATGTGAATGCTAGCAGTGAGAGTATGCTTAAAAACAGATTTTTTAAATATGTAGCACAAGTGCGCTAAGCATAAATGATAAATTCTGGACTTTCAATAAGTCACTGGCTTCTGTGTCTATCTGTAGCTTGTAGCTTGTAGCTTTCAGTACATATCGTATTATACAATGTGTATGATTATGCATTCCATGCATCAATCAAGCATTCTCAGACACATACACTAAGACTGCAACACATACACTCTGTCATGTACACTAAGACTGCAACACATACACTCTGTCATGTACACTAAGACTGCAACACATACACTCTGTTATGTACACTTAGACTGCAACACATACACTCTGTCATGTACACTAAGACTGCAACACATACACTCTGTCATGTACACTAAGACTGCAACACATACACTCTGTCATGTACACTAAGACTGCAACACATACACTCTGTTATGTACACTTAGACTGCAACACATACACTCTGTCATGTACACTAAGACTGCAACTCATACACTCTGTCATGTACACTAAGACTGCAACACATACACTCTGTTATGTACACTTAGACTGCAACACATACACTCTGTCATGTACACTAAGACTGCAACACATACACTCTGTCATGTACACTAAGACTGCAACACATACACTCTGTTATGTTCACTTAGACTGCAACACATACACTCTGTCATGTACACTAAGACTGCAACACATACACTCTGTAATGTACACTAAGACTGCAACACATACACTCTGTCATGTACACTAAGACTGCAACACATACACTCTGTTATGTACACTTAGACTGCAACACATACACTCTGTCATGTACACTAAGACTGCAACTCATACACTCTGTCATGTACACTAAGACTGCAACACATACACTCTGTCATGTACACGAAGACTGCAACACATACACTCTGTCATGTACACTAAGACTGCAACACATATACAGACCAGAGATGTCAGCTTTGATATAATCTCAGTTTCAATGCCAATTGCCTCATTTAGATTATCGTCATATATTCTAGCCAAGAGACCAGTGACTGCGTTGTAAGTTTTCACATTGTCAGTTTTCACATTAAGATAAATTGATGATACAAAAAATCACAGCTAGAAAATAATACTATCAAAGTTTCAAGATGCAGTGGTACAGGAAGCTGTAGAATGCAAGGTGACAAAATGGTCTCTGACTCTAGTGATTCTAACATACTAATTGTAATGGCCACAGCAAGACTACTAGAACTGGGTCCAGTGTGTGTGTGTGTGTGTGTGTGTGTGTGTGTGTGTGTGTGTGTGTGTGTGTGTGTGTGTGTGTGTGTGTGTGTGTGTGTGTGTGTGTGTGTGTGTGTGTGTGTGTGTGTGTGTGTGTGTGTGTGTGTGTGTGTGTGTGTGTGTGTGTGTGTGTGTGTGTGTGTAATGTTGTCTTTATTCATTATTCCAGGGTTGACCTTCCACACCAAAACTAATAAAAACATGCCACAGTGTGAAACGACTGATATTGATCCTAGCAGCGAGAAAGAAACATGACTTGCAGTGCATGCAAACACCTGCTTACTCACGGAGACACTCTCCCAAAGGCACCTTGGCGGATATGATGACTAAATCAACACCCACCAAATTGTCATGAATATAGTGCAAAATGGAACCACAGTGGCAATTCAGAAGACGTCTTGGAGGAGAAACCAGCACAGGATGTGACATACACATATAGGCCTAAACTCATGCAATATTCAAAACGCAGCATCAGTTAGACATTCTGTTAATAATACGGCACTGAAATTTACATGACATTACATGACGAGTGTTACATAACTAGAGGAAAGCCTATTACAATTACTTGCCATTGGACATCACTGACCATGACAGTCAAGACACAATACCTACTTGACTGCAGATGCTCCAAATTCTTGTTCCTCACCAGCACGCAATGACCACGGGTCATCCAGGAGGTTTTACTTCACTGTTTCACATCTACTGATTACATCTGCCGACACGAGAACCTTCATCACTGCCAGATTGTGAAATGCAACTCTCGCTCTGCCAATGGCACTGTTGTCCAGACAAGGTCTATCAAATATTTATGGCACGAGTCCAGTGCTTTACCGTGCTGACAGCACAGGAATCTTCACACCACTATTAACCCGGGGCCATGCATACGTGCGTGCCGCAAGTTCCTCATGCAGGTGACATTTGCGTGCAGTGTCACTGCACAGCTGCTCGTTTCCGAATCATGTTTACAAATTTAGAAAAGACAATTACTTGGGTTAGCAGGAACCATTAGCACTGAGATCCTCAGGAAGGGCAAGTTGATGGGAACTCCAGGAACCTTCCGCAGAGTGATCCATCCCCTAAGGACATCTGTCAAAGTGCCCACGGCCTACAGTTGGCATCAATTATATTTATTACATTGTGTATGATATTCCAACAGATTTACAAGATTTCATTATTATATAATGAAATATATATTGCATTATTAATTTCCATATTAATTTAATATGACAAATTGTAATATCTTTACTTGTTTGACACATGGTGTATACCATTGTGAGAAGTTTAACTGTCATTAGTACAAAAAGAATACAAGTACATGTATAAAAAGACATTACTCACTTCTAAATGTTTTCATTCAAATTGACTCATGAATGATTTTAATACGCTGCATCTACAAAAGTATTAAATAATTCCATGAAGTTGTATATGAGTTGATATCTTAATGTACTACAGTTTTGATTTTCACTGTAATACTTTTAATGTGCACTGGATAATGCCTATGAACATAAATTATCTTTATATACATCCACTACTGTTATGTGGAGTGCGGTAACATAGCAGTTCGAATGTAATGTTCTTATTTGAGAGAACCCGGGTTCGAATCCTCTTGCTGCTGTTTCGAAGCTTTGGCAATTTTGTTCATTCCACGTTGCCACAGTTCACTCAGCTGTATAGATGAGTACCTGGCCACAGATATAGGTGGATATCTGAACTAATAGTCTTCGTGCAGTAATTGCAGCATGGCTGAATGCTTCCCAGAGAAGTCGAGATGGCATTGGAATGAACAGGTCTGCCAGGGGTGAAGTGTCAAATCCTTTGAACAGTCCAAAGGACTGGATACTGCGCTATAACTTGTGTTTTAACTTCTCCCTCATTTCCTTCTTCCAGCATATCTACTCATCGTACTACCTATATCCCTCTCCCTTTTTTCACTCCACCCCCAACCCCTCTCCTTACCCCCTCCATCTTTCCCACTTTACTGTATGGAGTAGCCTCATTCTGTGCCAAGGGCTTGGCTTCACCATCAACTGCCCTGGACCCAAAAAGCATGAGACCACACTTACATACAGAGTATCACAGAAGACCTTGACATTGCTTGGCTGCAGTCTACAGTTAAGGTAATATCAACAGACACATACACTTGGTGTGTAGCCACTGCCACACATGTCGGGCGACTTATTATTAAAGCCAGGCCGTAATGAAACATGGAAAATGCATTTACTGTGCTAAGAAACTATGGGCAAGATCACATTATAGGGTCTACATTGTGCTGTTCTTGGGAGTGCTGGATAAGATCACAGTAAAAATAGCATAGAGGAACCCTAGATATGCCTCAATGTTTAGGGTTGGTGGACTCAGGTATCATATGTGCAGCCTCAGATGAGGATGATCTACACAATCCCAAGCTTTGAATCACACAACACACAGGAAACTAGGAGGAATTACATTTGTGTCAGAATTGTTCTCCCCCATTAAAATCGATGTTAAAACTCAGACTTCACAGTGCACAAACTGACAATTTGGTTTTAACAAAAAACATGCACTTTGATGTTTGCCCTGTCACCAAACCTGAAGTAATTTTTTTGTCAAATCATGCAATTTTGTTTTTGGGAAAAAAAACATGGAAGATGCTCTCTGTCGTCTGTCGCCCAAACAAACTTGATTCTGTCTTCGCACACCAGGGACCCTTCCATGGCTGACATGAGTATATACGTATGCTGCCAACTACCAACTAGAATTTTAAACCTGTGCAAGGGTGCAAAAAAATGCCTCAACAAAACGGACGTAAATTAATTATCTGTCCACATGTGCCGCCACAGATTGGGATGATCTACAAAATCCCAAGCTTTGAATCACTTGACAAATTGGAAACTAGGAAACATCACAATTGTGTCAGAACTGATGGTCCTATTATATTTCAACACGCAACATATCTGCTTCATCGTTAATTGACACTTCTATCAATTATTCAGGATGCACACATCTGTGTACATAGAAACATGCAAGTTTGTGAACATGATCTCTGTAGCATGTATTGTGGTAAAACAGGCTGTTTTGAAGAAAAAAAATATATTTATATTCTAAAAAAGATCTTGGGCCAAATCCTCCATTACAAATATCTCGGGCCAAATCCATCATCATAAAGATCTTGAGCAATATCCTCCACCACAAAGATCTTGGGTCAAATCTTTCATAACAAATATTGGACCATATTCTCCATCACAAAGATATTGGACCATATCCCATATCCTCCATCACAAAGATATTGGGCCATATCTTCAATCACAAAGATATTGGGCTATATTCTCGATCACAAAGATATTGGGCCAAATCATCCATCACAAAGATCTTGGCCTAAATCCTACATCACAACTATTTTGGGCCATAACTAACACCATACAGAAATTGGGCCATCTATTGACATCACAAAGATATTGGACCATATCCTTCTTCACAAAGATGTGCCAAATCATCCACAACAAAGACCGTAAGCCATATGTTCCATCTAACAAAGATCTTAAGCCATATCCTCCATAACTTAATTATACCTCTTTATAAAGCAATAGTTAGACCTCATTTAGAATACTGTATACAAGCAGGATATAGATACGCTTGAACGCATACAAAGGAGAGCAACTAAAATTATTCCAGAACTTAGAGACCTTAGTTATGAAGAACGCCTGAAAGAATGTGGTTTAACAACTCTAGAGACATGGAGGTTAAGAGGAGATCAGATTGAAGTTTTTAAGATATTGAATGGGTATGAAAATATTGATAGAAATATGTTTTTCTCACTCAAGAAGGATAGCAGAACTAGAGGACGAGGTAAAATTAGTAAAGGATCAATGTAGATTGGACATCAGGAAGCACTCGTTCTCACAGAGGACAATAAATGAATGGAACAAATTGTCTACAGATTGTATAACTGCTAGCAGTGTGAATATGTTTAAAAACAAGGTTAACACATATCTCAGGAGGGCGGGTTATAAGTAGATGAACATTGTTGGACTCTCGATAAGCCAATGGCTTCCTTGTCCACTTGCCATCTGGGCCTTTGGCTTGGATGGCAAATCTTGTTAAATAACAAAGATCTTAAGCCATATCCTCCATAACAAAGATCTTAAGCCATATCCATCATCTAACAAAGATCTTAAGCCATATCCTCCATAACAAAGATCTAAGACTACATTAAAAAAATCTTGCTTGAAATAGATAAACCCTCTTCCCAAATGTGCGGTTCATGGACTACTTATCATTAAAAAAATACCTGTAAAATATTCTGCTGAAAAGGTAGGACTATTGTGCATTGGTACAAAGCCATTAATGTTATTGTGGCCGTGAGAATATGAGAATGAAGAGTGGAGTTCTAATGAGAGTATGGATTGCAGCCAGCGTGAGATCTGATGGGACTGGATATTGCACTCAGACAATATCTTAATGACAGGTGTAATAAATCCGAGTGATAAAGAGAGTAGCATAGCTGAGCACGGCCGTGTCTAATTAGCGAGATGTGCAATCAACAGCAGTTAAAAGGTTTATTTATTATGCATTGTGCACGACAAGCTTAAATGTGATTGTGTTAGAAATGCCTGATGGGCATCCATGTTTCCAGTGGGATAATATTCAGAATGCACATATCTGTGTATATAGAAACATGCGAGTTTGTGAACATGACTTCTGTCGCATGTGTTGTGGTAAAACATGGCCACCCATCCAGCTGTAGTCTTCATCAAAACAAAATATATAAAAATAATGAAACACTACAATAAATTATAGCACCCTATTGTCTATATAAGGAACACATTTTTCTATCAAATGTGTCTATATACTCCATCACAAACATATTGGGTCATATCCTGCACCACAAAGATGTTGTGCCAAATCCTCCATCACAAAGATATAAAAAAGTGTTCTCAAGTATGCGTTATGATATTATGTTGCCACCCTCATTTCATAATAAATGCCATAGGCACCAGAAGCTGTTGAATATTGCGGGGGGAGCAAAATTTATGGCTCCGAGGTTCTGTAAAGGTGGCTTAGCAAAGGTTCTAGCAAAGATTCTATTCTTTGGATTGTAGATGCTAGCTTGTTGATGCAGTGTTATTTAGTTTTGAAAACATCATCAGACAAACTATTAAATTATTTTTTATTGGGCTGAGTTGAAATTATGAAGTAAAACAGGTTCAATTTCAGCAAAAGTATGCACTATTTTATTAAACCAACTGTACACAACTATTACTTAAACCAACTGTACACAACTATTACTAAAACCAACTGTGCACAGGCCTACTACTTAAAGTTAACTATTCACACATTACATATATGAGCGAACGAACCTGATTCACAATAGACTAAATGAATTGCAGAAGAAACTTTGACCTGTCAATTGCAATATGCCTCCTCTATGAAGCTTTCAACTTACTTATATACCTAGAGGTATAGTACCAGTGCATAGTGCCAGTGCATAGTACCAGTGTAGATCATGGCAGCTGGTGCCAAGCCATAAAATACAAGCAGTGACACAGCAAATGTACATCTGATATGCATGCATGCATGCTTGTATGCTTGAATGCATGCATGAACGCATGCATCTAGGATGTGTGCAATAACTGTGCATGCACATAATCCCTCTGTCATTAACACAACTACGACACAACTGATTACTGTATTACAACCAGAAAAATCAATGCCACCAACAACACCATCACTGCCACAACCAACACCATCACTGCCACAACCAACACCATAACTGCCACAACCAACACCATCACTGCCACAACCAACACCATAACTGCCACAACCAACACCACCACTGCCACAACCAACACCATAACTGCCACAACCAACACCATCACTGCCACAACCAACACCATAACTGCCACAACCAACACCACCACTGCCACAACCAACACCATAACTGCCACAACCAACACCATCACTGCCACAACCAACACCATAACTGCCACAACCAACACCACCACTGCCACAACCAACACCATAACTGCCACAACCAACACCATCACTGCCACAACCAACACCATAACTGCCACAACCAACACCACCACTGCCACAACCAACACCATAACTGCCACAACCAACACCATCACTGCCACAACCAACACCACCACTGCCACAACCAACACCATCACTGCCACAACCAACACCACCACTGCCACAACCAACACCATAACTGCCACAACCAACACCATCACTGCCACAACCAACACCATCACTGCCACAACCAACACCACCACTGCCACAACCAACACCATAACTGCCACAACCAACACCATCACTGCCACAACCAACACCATAACTGCCACAACCAACACCATAATTGCCACAACCAACACCACCACTGCCACAACCAACACCATAACTGCCACAACCAACACCATAATTGCCACAACCAACACCATAATTGCCACAACCAACACCATCACTGCCACAACCAACACCATCACTGCCACAACCAACACCATCACTGCCACAACCAACACCACCACCACTACAACCACCACCACCACAACCACAACCACCACCACAACCAATACCACCACCACCACCACCACAACCAAAACCATCACCACCACAACCACCGCCACCACAACAACAACCACCATAACTACAACCACCACCACCATGACCACCACTGCCGCTGGCACATCACCGGATTTGCTCCAGGCACATGAAGACATCAGATGTTCCTGCAGCCAGACAAATGAATCGTCCACCTCCTCAAGGAACAAAAATACATCTATTTCCTAGCGGCAGACGTCACTTTACAGCACTGGGAGGCTGGACTAAGACAAGGTCAGACTGCAGGTGACTCATGACGCATGGGACCAGCCAGACAGCTAGCCTAACCTGAGAACAACAACAAAGTCCAATTACAATCACTACAGTCCCAGGTGAGGTCACATCACTGCTCTTCCCACATGGGGACGATTGCCAACATAAACTGGTCTCACTACAAACATTCAGCATGTTGGCATACATAACTACATGCATTCATATCAACTGTCATACAAAAATCACGTTTCAGAGATATACTGGAAAACTCCAATAATCCAAAACAAATGTGGCTGTGGGTGGGTGGGTGGGTGGGTAAAGGATCCACTTGGATTATCACACAACTGTTGGAAAGGAATATTAAAAAGTTTTTTGTACAGAGCCTCTAATTTTCCAATTTTTGTTTTATTTTTGGATAGGGATGTGGGTCGGCGGATTATTTAATTTATTTTATACAGTATGCATTTACAAAAACCCTAATTTAAAATTATACAGAACAATTTATAAAAAACATTTATGTATAATACATTATTTTACACTGTTTTACTTCTTAATTAAATATATCAATAAGTTATGCAATTTTATGTAAAGCTCCCAATAGCACTTTACTTTAAGTGGTTTCAGGTGCTATATAAATTTGTATAATTATATTATTATATAAATATATTTGGAAAGGAAATTGAGAAATAAGGCCTGTCTCTAAATATGTAAAAACAAAATGGAAGCCATGGTCACCTCAATGAAAAATGTTACACCAACATGCAACAACGTACTAAATAGGACTGTTATTTAATAAGTTGATCAGTTTAATTATCTTAGATCATTAATAACTGCGAATGACTGACGCAACGATGAGATCAAGAGACGAATTGCCCAGGTCGAGAAAGCTTTTCCAGAGCTTTCCAGAGCATTTTATCAAACAAGTACGTCATTTGGTGTAACAGCATGTTCTGCAATGGTATGTAGTACTGCTGTATGGATATCAATCATGGTCAGTGGGTAATCAATTAGAAAAGAACATAGAAGCAACAGAAATATGGTTCTGAGATGAATGTTTAGAGTATCGCAGAGAAAAAAAAAGCAATGAAGAAATTCTAAGAAATGCAAATGATAAAAAGAAGATTGTATGCAAAATCGGGAAAAGACAAGTATAATTGCTCGGTCATCTGATGAGAAACAGAAATCTAGATCTTTTTTCTTTTTCATAGAGAAAAATAATAAATTAACATTTCTGCCAATTTTTTCTGAAGTGAAATAACTCGTGGGTGAAATACTGAATAAATATTGTTAAAATTGAGAGTAATAAAATAATAAATTTTACAATTTTTGCTATGCAAGTTTACCATATTATGCTTTATATAATATGAACATATCAAATCGTTATATTCCTGCAAGTTTTATAGTTGAATAGTAAATAAATTTCATGTTGAATTATAATGGTCAGAGTACAGTATTCTGCTGGTGACGTAGCTGTTACTATATCATATATTTCATAAAAATGCACAAGACCCCCACAATTTTTATCACCTCTAATAGATTTCAAACAACCTGTAAAATTTTAAGTTTCATTACTTTTATTTCAGGGTTGTCGGCCACCTTAAGAGACATCTGTAATCGGGGGAAATAGAATGTCATGATCGCCTACACCAGCAACAGACCTGACACCTGATGATGATAGTGATGTATAATATCTGATAATTTGGTTAAAATATCCACTGAAAATATTTGCATGCATCTGCATAATATAATATACCCTGGTTTATATACATTGTTCCTTTAAGTGTAATATTATGTTCTATGAAGAGACAATCAATGAAAGATTCAGACAGATGATTTAGGCAGTTTACATAAGCAATCCTTTTTGCATATTCCTCCCACAAAATTATTTCTCTGACTCCAAAACACATTACTTTCATAATTTGCAGTATTATCTTCTGCATTTTTCATTTGTAAAAATTAACTGTGCCACTCCTACAATCCTAACAATGACTCTATAAATTAGCTTTATGGCATTTCTTAATATCATGCAAGTCATAACAGCCACAAAAATTACATTAGAAACATGCCATCTATGCATTCTTATTTTCATAATTGTGGTCTAACCCCAAGTTTAAAACTGCTAGTTTTAAAACAGTGCCAAAGTTCAATTGAGATGCAAAGAGAAAGTGCATTCTGATGGCCTCTGTGGAGCACGCCAATGGTGCCTTGCTTCCCATGGCATTCTCCTTGGTGAACTATAAATGAAATATACCGTATTCGACCTACATGCCCTAATTAGCATACACCGCATTTTTTAATCAGCATGATCCATAATTATTGTAATTTGGCAACTGTGGAACTGAATAGTGTCACCATCTGGTGTTGGTTGTTGGCACTACTTTTCAATTGTTCTACACCAAATGACACCAACAACAGTTGTGTTAGACAGTTACATTATTGTGTAGAGAAATTTTTTTATGTATGCTTATGAGAACAGATTCCTTGATATTTTTTCATGGCCCAATTTTTTTTTCAGGCATACTTTAGGCTTATTAAGTGGAATACAGTAAACTGACAAGGCATGCCCTCAGTGTTCTAGTTCCAGGAACAATACCGTGTAACATTATATGCATTTAATCGGACAATATCCTTGCACAGGAGAATTATTATAGGTGCAAAGACTCGGGTCATTCTTATTCTGTGGCGAGCATTTAAGGGAAATACTTAACGACAGACGACAACCATTTCCTTCCTATAACTGCCGCATTTCCAGGCTGTTAGACACTTAATGTCCACGACGGCTCATGGTGTATCGATTATGCTATAAAGTGCTGGTTACCAGTTGATGAATGATAAAGCCATTTCAACAATATTAAACATATTAAATGTAATTTATCCTTGTCGGAGACCTTATCCGGCCAGCACAGCAACAATCACGGCATCTCTATAGCAATGCCTTAAATACCATCCACGCCATCAAAAACTGTTATATAAATTCTCCTACTTTGCCTGGATAATAAAATATTGGAACTCACTACCAGACACAATAACCAGCATCACAGAACCCCAACAGTTTAAAGCAAGCTCTAACCCTCTCAGTTAAAAGCAAACATGACTAACGGGTTATCAGCAATCACTCCATGCACACACAACCCTAACCATTTGACTCCTTAGGAGTGTTGGCAAGTATTCTACACAAGACAAGACAAGACTCCATAAAAATAAAGCATTAATTTTGGGTTAGTGGCAGAGGGCAAGTGGACAAGGAAACCATTGGCATTGACTTATCGAGAGTCCAATGGTTATTCATCTACGTGTAGGCTAGACTCTTGAGATACCAGTCAATTTTGTTTTTGAAATTATTTGTACTGCTATCATTTACACAACCAGTAAATCATTTTGATCAAGTAAAAGTTACGGTTTATGCATAATTAAGATGGGAAAACAATTGATATTTTCTACAGTTTGCCAAATAATGTTGCTAAATTTGTGTAACAACTGGTTGCGTATTAATAAATACATAATAAAAAGCTACTGCCTGAATCAACATACCAAAACACGCAGATTCTCCAATATTTTCATTGTTTTTCAAGATACCACCATTTATATGCACTCTCAAATAATTGGCCTAAAATAATTGGCAAAAAAACTGCCAACATTAATATTGATCGTGATTAAAATATATCTCAACCATCTTTAGAAGACACAAACACCTGGTAGGTCCTTTTAAAATTGGTCAGCAGACAGTGACTGTAATTTTACTTTAAAAAAATAAAAAATTATTATGCGACATTTTGTTACATTATAAATTTAAAGGTATATCTAACAAGTTCAATTTTATTAATCTGAAAATGAAAAGCAGCGCACATTTCAACCATGATGTATGGTTGGGTCACATTACAACCATGATGTATGGTTGGGTCACATTACAACCATGATGTATGGTTGGGTCACATTACAACCATGATGTATGGTTAGGTCACATTACAACCATGATGTATGATTGGGTCACATTATAACCATGCATATTCCTATCAACTAAACTATGCAATACACACCAGTATTGTAAATTTGAAACCTATCAAGATGCTAAGAAGATGTGACAATTTAAGTGTGTCTTATCTAACAGGGGAAACATGGTATCCAAAAAGGAGCAAGACGCCTAATGGATGTTCGGTGAACCTTTCAGACACCAAATCCCAATCTCCCTAAAGGATCCATGCGTAAGTGTGTCAGCCTATTGATTTTCCATTGAAGACGATATTCTTAATTTTTGAAGTGCCCTGGAAATGGAGACGGTAACTCTACAAGGGTCTAGAGCAGCCAACACCAGGAGAAGCATGTCATTCACATAATCTTCGTTCTGCCTTTTCTCAAGCTCAATTCCTCCAAGTTAATCAACGTGTGGCAGCCCAAATAATCTAATTTCCAAACCATCTTTTATGCCATCTAAATTGAACAAATTCAACTTGGGACAGCCACTGCCTAAACTCTGATAAATATTACAATGGCTAGATGTATAACCAAATTGAATTGTCATGAAGAATTACTTTGTGTTTCAAGAAACTCTGCATCTAATTTAAATCATAAAATTTTTTTTTTCTTTTTGTGATTTACATAACACATTTCAGATAAAATAATAAATAATAATAATATGGCATTTTTTCTGCGGTATAAATTTTGCAGCTGCGGCCATTCAGAGCCGCATTAGAGTACTAAAACAGTTATACATGAATTTTAGATAAACGAATATATATTAAAACATTTAATGCATTAAAATAATATTGACAATAAATCAATAAATAAAAATATAGCATAAAATACAAGTTAAAATACAAGCTAAAAATTAATAATATTACCTAAATGTAAGCACTAAAATGTTTGCGTCATTGAACTAAGTGGCACGATTGCCTAACTACCGGGCACACACACGTGAGTTAAAGCAAAACCAAAGTCAAGGGTTTGAGGCTATGCACCTAAAAGAGATAATAAAACTAATGTGCAACTAAAATTTAGAATATTATATCGCTGGTTTACTCAGAATGTGTTCTAAAAGTAGGAGATTCCAGTGATTTCTCCAAATGACTGAGGGCTGACATGTTAACCAGCTTGACCGATAAGTGCATGCGCAGTTCTAGGAAATCGGAGTAACCTAGACTCGAGTACAAGTGACGGAGGCTGGCATATACAGAACCAATGCAACGTTTCAGACAAACGTGTTATTTTGCCAGGAAGAGGACTAGTTTAGTAAACAAACGCCAAAATATGTTACATAAGTTGACTTTGGACGCAAACAGCATATTCATATCGAATTGGCAGGTATATAGGAATATGTGTATATAGTCGCGCCTCGTTATTACACGCCCCGTTACGCGGATTTGGATATAACGCGGTCGGTCCTGGACTCCGATTTCCTGCAGCCAGGGGAAAATGCTAAATGGGCCTGCTTAAACCTACTTCGAATTGCTTTGACAATTCTCAAGAAACATTAGGCGAACAATGTCAATGAACGAGTATCAACGTGTTGTTTGTTTTTTTTGCGCTGTCGCCGACATCAATCGCTGTCGCTGACTTCGCTTCGATGGTTTGTAAATTGCAATCGAGATTCACAAATACGCCTTACGGAATCAGATCAGGTTTTAAATGCATTTTGAGTGCAATACCAACGTAACACTTGGGTGAAATGACATGCTTCCAGTACATCGTAAATTTAATCGCGTTCGCGACGCGAAACCAACATGCCAAATCCCTAACCCAAGGCTCTAGCGGTGCGCGAAAATACGAATTCGTCATCCGTATATGAAATGATGAATCGAGGTTAAGTGGTGCGTAATAAATTTATGCCTCGGTCGTGATCGGTTGATAGACGAAGTGAAACAATTATTAATTCTACCTATTGTCGTTTTCTGTGTTTTATCAGCTTACATACTACGTTTGTCAAATCATACACGTTTTCGGCTGCTCAGATCCAGGTTATTATTTTCGATTCGTAGGCCTATTGGTCCAGTACATCATCATCGCAGTAGAGCTATTCCATAACGGTATACGTACATGTGTTTTATTCAATTAAAGAACCAACAGGGTGTGACATTTTAAAATAATACACGTTGATGCTAGTATAATAAGTTCTATAAACTGCATGTTGGCGTATAAGACAGTGCTGCAAGCACACAGGGCTTCGACAGCGTTCGTGGACTTGGTGCAGCGGGCGGCGATCGCTGTTGTTTAGTAGCTCCCTGGTGGCAGATATGGGAACACCTAACGCGCCTCGCGTACAGCGCGGTCCGAAGTCGTGGACCCCGACCACCGCGTTATAACGAGGCTCGACTGTACAAACATATTTTCATTTGGTGAGCGAATTTTGCTAGACTTTGACATTCATGACTTAGGGTTGTCTAACAGTATAGCGTGGCCCATGAAATTAAGATGATGTGTGTTCAACAAACCTTTCCTAGTAGCCTAAACCACTGGCATGATATTCTTAATTATAGTTGCAAATGGTTATGTTTTAGTAACTCTTGGTGCATAGGCCCAAAACCATGACATTTCTTTTCCCGTAACATAATACCTTATCCCATTTCGCCTAATCAATCTGTAAATGGACCGTTCAGGCAACATTTATGAAAGTTTGGGAGCATGTGCGTCACAACCCACGGATCAACTTTCCCCATTTAACACACTAGTCAGCAACGTCGTGTCGACACAGCAGAAAAATCCATACCGCAAATGTCAAATCCGTTCATTTCTCTGAGAATCAGCTGCTTCAGCCTCCACAATTTTCTCTCTATCGATATGCAATTTCGGCAAATTAGGACATAACACATGAGAAATGGAAAAGATAAAGCAATTTTCTTTTTACTTGTTATTGCGTTGAAGAGGCTGATGAATTGACAAATGGGGATATTTAGTTTATCGGCGAAGGGCAGCAATTACAAGTGAGGAAAAGGCAGGCCGGCAGTCTGCAGATAATCTCTAGAAATGGAGAACAGTAAAACATGCATTTCTTGATTGGGATAGATCACAGTAGAGTCAAGTAGTTGCTACGTATACTGTAAGTTCACATCGCAGTGTGGAGATAACTGTTTCATGCTAACTCAGCCTACACATGAATGTTAAATTTTAACAAGATGTAACCAGACTGCCAGCCAAAGCAAACAACCCAGATGGCAAGTGGACAAGGAAACCATTGCATTGGCAATGACTTATTGAGAGTCCAATGGTTATTCATCTATGAGTAGGCTAGACTCTTGAGATACCAGTCAATTTTGTTTTTAAACATATTCGCACTGCTATCATTTACACAACCAGTAAATCATTTTGATCAAGTAAAAGTTACGGTTTATGCATAATTAAGATTGAAAAACAATTGATATTTTCTACAGTTTGCCAAATAATTTTGCTTAATTTGTGTAACAACTGGTTGCGTATTAAAGACTAAGTAATAAAAAGGTACTGCCTGAATCAACATACCAAAACACGCACATTCTCCAATATTTTCATTGTTTTTCAAGAAACCACAATTTCTATGCACTCTCAAATAATTGGCCTAACAAGTCTAGCAAAAACCTGCCAACATTAACATTGATCGTTTCATAGAACCGTTAGGGTTATGTTAACAAATCATTTATTTTCAAAGTAATACAAAATTCTACAATATATAGAGAAACATTATGACAGTGGTGGTGGTGTCAATGGAAGTGGTCACAGTGGAGGTGGTGATAGTGGAAGTGGTGACAACAAAGGTGGTGACAAATGAGGTGGTGATAGTGGAAATGGTGACAGTAGATGTGGTAACAATAGAGGTGGTGACCATGGAGGTGGTGCCAATGGATGTAGTGACAATGGAAGTGCTGACACAATGGAGGTGATGACAGTTGTGGTGGTGACAGTGTAAGTGGTGACAGTGGAGGTGGTGATGGTAGAGGCGGTGACATTGGAGGTGGTGGCAGTGGCTTTGGAGGTGACAGAGGAAGTGTTGACAGTGGAGGTGTTGACAGTGGCGGTGGTGACAGTGGAAGTGGTGACAGTGGAGGTGGTGACAGTGTATCTGTTGATAGTGGCTGTGGTGACAATGGAGGTGGTGACAGTGGAAGTGGTGGCGGTGGAGGTGCTGACAGTGGACGTGATGACGGTGGAAGTGATGACAGTGGAAGTGGTGACAACAATAGATGTGGTGACAAATGAGGTGGTGTTAGTAGAAATGGTGACAGTGGATGTGGTAACAATAGAGGTGGTGACAATGGATGTAGTGACAATGGATGTAGTGACATTGGAAGTTGTATGACACAATGGAAGTGGTGACAATGGAGGTGGTGATAGTGGAGATGGTTGCAGAGGAAGTGGTGACAGTAGAGGTGGTGACAATGGAGGTGGTGATAGTGGAGGCGGTGACATTGGATGTGGTGGCAATGGTGACAGTGACATTGGAAGCGGTGGCAGTGGTGGTGGTGACAGTGGAGGTGGTGACAGTGTAGCTGTTGACAGTGGCCGTGATGACAATAGAGTTGGGGTTGGTGGAGGTGGTGACAATTGTGGTGGTAACAGTGGAGGTGTTGACAGTAAAGGAGGTGACATTGGAGGTGGTGGCAGTGATGACAGTGACATTGGAGGTGGTGGCAGTGGTGGTGGTGGTGGTGGTGACAGTGGAGGTGGTCACATTGTAGCTGTTGACAGTGGCGGTGGTGACAATAGAGGTGGTGGTGGTGACAGTGGAGGTGGTGACAGTGTAGGTGTTGAGAGTGGTGGTGGTGACAATGGAGGTGGTGACAGTGGAGGTGGTGGCAGTGGAGGTGGTGACAATGTAGCTGTTGAGAGTGGTGGTGGTGACAATGGAGGTGGTGGCAGTGGAGGTGATGACAATGGAGGTGGTGACAGTGGAGGTGGTGACAGTGTAGCTGTTGACAGTGGAGGTGGTGACAGTGTAGGTGTTGAGAGTGGTGGTGGTGACAATGGAGGTGGTGACAGTGGGCAGTGATGACAATGGAGGTGGTGGAAGTGGTGACAGTGTAGCTGTTGACAGAGGAAGTGTTGACAATGGAAGTGGTGACAACGAAGGTGATGACAGTGGATGTGGTAACAATAGAGGTGGTGACAATGGAAGTTGTGACACAATGGACGTGATGACAGTGGACGTGGTGACAGTGGACGTGGTGACAGTGGAGGTGGGGACAGTTGTGGTGGTGACAGTGGAAGTGGTGACAGTGGAGGTGGTGATAGTGGAGGTGGTGACAGAGGAAGTGGTGACAGTAGAGGTGGTGACAATGGAGGTGGTGATAGTGGAGGCGGTGACATTGGATGTGGTGGCAGTGGCGACAGTGACATTGGAAGCGGTGGCAGTGGTGGTGGTGACAGTGGAGGTGGTGACAGTGTAGCCGTTGTCAGTGGCACTGGTGACAATAGAGTTGGGGTTGGTGGAGGTGGTGACAGTGGAGGTGGTGACAGTGGAGGTGGTGACAGTTGTGGTGGTGACAGTGGAAGTGGTGACAGTGGAGGTGGTGATAGTGGAGGTGGTGACAGAGGAAGTGGAGACAGTAGAGGTGGTGACAATGGAGGTGGTGATAATGGAGGCGGTGACAATGGATGTGGTGACAATTGTGGTGGTAACAGTGGAGGTGTTGACAGTGAAGGAGGTGACATTGGAGGTGGTGGCAGTGACATTGGTGGTGGTGACAGTGGAGGTGGTGACAGTGTATCTGTTGACAGTGGCGGTGGTGACAGTAGAGGTGGTGGTTGTGGTGGTGGTGGTGACAGTGGAGGTGGTGACAGTGTAGCCGTTGTCAGTGGCACTGGTGACAATAGAGTTGGGGTTGGTGGAGGTGGTGACAGTGGAGGTGGTGACAATTGTGGTGGTAACAGTGGAGGTGTTGACAGTGAAGGAGGTGACATTGGAGGTGGTGGCAGTGACATTGGTGGTGGTGACAGTGGAGGTGGTGACAGTGTATCTGTTGACAGTGGCGGTGGTGACAGTAGAGGTGGTGGTTGTGGTGGTGGTGGTGACAGTGGAGGTGGTAACAATGTAGGTGTTGAGAGTGGTGGTGGTGACAATGGAGGTGGTGACAGTGGAGGTGGTGGCAGTGGAGATGGTGACAGAGGAAGTGTTGACAGTGGAGGTGGTAACAGTGTAGCTGTTGACAGTGGCGGTGATGACAATGGAGGTGGTGACAGTGGAAGTGGTGACAGTGTAGCTGTTGACAGTGGTGGTGGTGACAATGGAGGAGGTGACAGAGGAAGTGTTTACAATGGAGGTGGTGACAGTAGCTGTGATGACAATGGAGGTGGTGACAGTGGAAGTGGTGACAGTGTAGCTGTTGACAGTGGTGGTGGTGACAATGGAGGTAGTGACAGAGGAAGTGTTGACAATGGAGGTGGTGACAGAGGAAGTGTTGACAGTGGAGGTGGTGACAGTGGAAGTGGTGACAGTGTAGCTGTTGACAGTGGTGGTGGTGACAATGGAGGTGGTGACAGAGGAAGTGTTTACAATGGAGGTGGTGACAGTTACTGTGATGACAATTGAGGTGGGGACAGTGGATGTGGTGACAATGGAGGTGGTGACAGAGGAAGTGTTGACAGTGGAGGTAGTGACAGTGTAGCTGTTGACAGTGGCGGTGGTGACAGTGGAAGTGGTGACAGTGGAGGTGGTGACAGTGTAGCTGTTGACAGTGGAGGTGGTGAAAATGGAGATGGTGGCAGTGGATTTGGTGACAGTGTAGCTGTTGAAAGTGGCGGTGGTGACAATGGAGGTGGTGACAGTGGAGGTGATGACAGAGGAAGTGTTGACAGTGGCGGTGGTGACAATGGAGGTAGTGACAGTGGAGGTGTGGTGACAGTGGTTGAGGTGACAATTTGGTTGTTGTTACGACATCATCAGAGTGATAATGATGAACTGAAGTAACCTTATCAAATAAACTTGATTTCAATTAAATTCAACTAAACTAGCATGTATGGCCCTATTCAAGAATGGTGGTTGTTTTATCTACATTGTCACACTATATACACTGTCACAAATCTCAACAGATTCCTGTAAAACAGGTTGTGTGGGAGGCAGAAGATGCAGCATGAAATTTCTAAGAAGCCAGTGTCTGTAGCCTTCAGCAAACAGCTGATGACAAGCTAATACCACAGATGCATCTTGAGCGCTGAAGATTTTCCCAGATTAGTCTTAGACAAGCGCCAATGACATCTCTCGCAGGAAATTGACCTTTAAAAGTAACTCAGCTGTGGCATTAACATGTATTGAAACATGAAAACATTGACATGTTGATTTGTATCTACATCATGATACATCATCTTATGTCTGGTAACCTGCATCGATTCTAAAGATCATGGTACTTTTGCCATGTTCAAAGATTAATTTTAATTAACTTTGTGATGTGTACAAATAAGATCGTGTTGACTGCACAGACTCATGTGTGCATTCATCACTCGCTATTCACATCACTGTTGTGATGTGAATCAAGCACAGGCCACAGCTGTTGAATAAAACACAATGTCAGTGAGGTCAATGACATCGACCTGTGGCTATACCGTGTCAGTGTACCCTCTGTCAAGTCTCCCAATCTGGGCAATGGTAACAAAGCCTGGGCGAATGTATCTGCAATTTTAATGGGTCATTGGTGTCACCTTCTGCTCATGAAAAGTGGGGAACACCACCACTAATTTTTTCTTCGTTTTCTCTTATTGATAATATTCACAGGAACAAGGTACTAATTTTAAGGTACACTGTATTCACACTAGACCATTAATAGGTATATTACAAATAAATTCAAAATTGTTTTATAATCAACTTTAACTATTACATCATGCAGAGCTTAGCATAAATATCACTGTTAGTGATGATAGAGGGCTGATATTTTGTGAATTTCGGTGAAAGACTATCCCACAAAAACTAACTATAATAAACATGAATGGCTGGGCTCAGTTGCCACAGTTCTATAGTCTAGATAATAGCCTTCAGAGTAAAGTTCTATAGATAATAGCCTTCAGAGTAAAGTGGTGTCACGAAAACATGTCTGGTACCAATAATTTGTTGGTACCACGAAAAACCGCCCAACTTAAATACTGGTAGTGGCTTTACCTGATTACTATTATTTGATATATATGTTATATATATATATATATATATATATATATATATATATTCGAAGTTTCAAGACGCGTCTTGAATAGCCTACGATTCTGTCAGTTGCAAGGGAAAGTAATTTTTTAAGCATTTATGAAATCGGAACATACCTTCTGGTAAGATGCGCATAATTTAGTTGGTACTTTGTCATGGATTACTTTGAGCCGTAATATTCCAATCGGCAGCATCCATAGTCGTTCAACTGCATTGGCTAAAATTAACATTAGGTTTTGAGGAAAAAAATCGTTACACAAAGTTGGTCAAGAAGAGTGTTATATAGCAGAATAATATGTTGCAAGGTAAGGCATTGTTTTCAACTTACGTAACCAATAATAATATAAAATTAAGACGAATAAAAATTAAGCAATATTCTCGGTTTTGCTTTTATGCAATCGTAGCCTGCAGGGGCGGATCCAGGGTTTAGAACAAAGGGGTTCCAAGCCAAGGGCAAGGTAATATATGAAGCGCCGAAGGCGCGAAACGAGGCGTGAAGCGCCTCGGGTGTGTGTGGTAGGGGAGTACCCCCTTCCTACCAATTTGACGTTTTTTAGACAAAACACTTGAAATTGTGTAATTTGGGACACCAATAATCTGGTTTTAATCGAGTTAGGGCCTAATGTAATCAACCGAAAATTCAGACATGCGACATCGTACATGTACAATACGGATTTTTGGGAGGAATATGGCCTTGGGCCGTGTCCCGTTTTAATACGGATTTGCTGGAAAAAAAACATCGTGATAAAGTAGTCCTATGTATTTTCTTGTATTCGTCACATAACTATAACTTCAAATGTCAAATTTACAGTAGACGAGGTGCAACTACTTTTGAGTCTAGAGTTTCGGCAAAACGCAGTATATTTTGTTTCATTTACACCTGTAGATAGGCCTATTCTACACGAGTATACTACAATTGACTAAACCAACACGTAATCGTCTTAACTCTGTATCGGCATTATTGCAAACTAGAGGCACAGTAGTAATAGCAAAAATATATATTTATTCTTACGACAATGTGTACAGCTCAATTACAATTGAAGTATCTTTGCACACAAAGAGACTAACACGTCTTTGACTAAAAAAGTGCTACACGCATTCTCTATATTATTCAGCACATCCTTTGCCAAGGAAACTGTTTAATAGTTTCTCATCCAGCCCCTTCTGATAGTGGTTCTGAATGATACAATAAAAGTAGCTAGGTTTCATTTTATAGAAAGTCGTGGCATCAAGTTTGAACTGAGACAAAGTGTAACTGAAACTTTTAGACATGTATGAACCAATACCCCGAAGGGCTAGATTGCCCTCTCAAGAGAGTCTATCCAAACTGTTGTTGCATTTTAAACTACTCTGTATAAAGCGCACCATTCGATTCTGAACTTGAATCGGGAGACATTCTGCTAAAAGTAGTAGTACCATGTAACAACAGTGAGTGCAAACTGGTAGATTAAAACGTTTCCTGAGACCTTTGCGCCATGTAAATTAAAATGCATTATAGAAACATACACCATAGAAAGAGGAACAGTGTGACATTACTAATTGACGTTGTGTACTTATATATCGAAACACAAAAATGTAAATGTAGTGATTAGCACATCCGCCTTTCATGCCATAGTTCTGAATTAAAGACTCAAACCGGAAAAAGTACATGTGGTGCTTGGCGATAAAGTTCTGAAAAAGGCTAATTAGTTGAATGTGCGTGTTCGTGTGCCTGTGTGCGCGGGTGCACGGGTGTTGTTTGTAATTTTTTTTTACATTTACAATATAAAAATACAAAATCAAGTGAAAATTAGTTTTTTTAAACATTCTGCACGATAGTATGTTCCTACACTAATAACTCATACCACACCATCATTATTACCAAGACTTTGAGGATACGCTGGACGCCATGTATAATATCGCCTGTGCTAGATCAGTGTCTGAAAACGTCGGCCTGCTACTAAAGTATGCGTATGTAGTAAGCGAGAATTTTTACCTTGTGTTGTTTCTTGGCAATGCCTTTGTCCCCCGTTGACATGCAGTTGCAATGGATTTTTTTTACTCAAAAAGGGGGGTCCGGACCCCCTGGATCTGCCTATGGTAGGCTTACTATTGCGAAGGCCAATGGCATCTTACATTATTTGGTAGTGGTGGTGTGGTACGTTCGACAGTTGGCATTTTCGAGGAAACTCACCTTTTTTTGTTCAAAGCATTTTAGTGATCGTCGATGAAAGATATTTCCACGCAAACCGTTGGCGTGGCTGATTGATCATGTGATTATTAGGTGATTATCTGCGTTTCTGTCACAGTCGCGGTGACTTAGAAATCAGTTTACATATTTGAAGAAAGTGCATTAGCTTGACCTCATCCTAGACCTCTTAGTGAACAAATCCCTGATGAATAATGACACTCAGTGGTGGCAATGATGTATCATTTCCTGAGCGGAGACGTCAACAGGTCGACATTACTGGTCATCGCTAAGGTCACGTGGTGTCCAGAAGGAAGCCCGGTGTCTAGACGTTTATAGCCAGCCACCTGCCCGGATTACTTTGTCAGGCGGGACTTCGTCTATAATCAGATAGGTAGCAGAACTTAGGCCTAGTTTTGGAAGGAATGCGAACTTAGAGTTTAGTCGATTTTGCATCGTTTAATACGAGTTGAGGTAACACTTAATATTGCAAGACACGTATCACGAGTTATAAATACATGAAAGAGATCGAAGGTTGTTATGGTAACTTGACCCGATCTGATACAATGATACAACCAAGTACCCACGTGAGAATGCACGAACGAACGAACGAACAAAATAAATGAATGATAAAGTTCAATAATAGGTACCAGGAAAAGCGAAATCAAATTCGTGGTTTTCGGCCTATGCACCTGTAAGAGTTACTAAATACACAACCATTTCTAACTACATTTAGATTATCACGCCAGTGCTTTATTATGAAAACCTTGTGATATTCTGGCAATATTCGCTCGCCAAATAAAAATATATCTGTATACATCTATTCCTATACTTGCCAATAGGATATGACCATGCTATTTGCATCAAAACTAAACTTATGTAACATATGTTAGCCTTTGTTTGCTAAACTAGTACTCTTTCTAGTAAAATAACACGTTTGTCAGAAACTTTGCGTTGGTTCTGTTTATGCCGGCGTCCTTAGAACTGCGCATGCGCTTATCGGTCGCGTTGGTTAACATGTCAGCCCCCGGTCATTCGGAGAAATGACCGGAATCTCCCACTTTTAGAACACATTCTGAGTAAACCACTGGTGTCCTATTCTTGGTTTTTATTATCTCTTTTAGGTTCATAGCCCAAAACCATGACTTTTTGTTTCGCTTTAACAGCAACATCAATCATACTCTGAAGAGTCTGGTTTTTTTTGCCAATTCCGCTTTCAAACAGTTTGCGTGGTTTCATCATTCGCACGGGTAGCGACAGAATACTCTCGTTAGTGTTTTATCAAAAATGTTCGTGCCAACAGCACGGCTGTTCGATCGAGTCTGTCAATGTGCGATCAACATCGACTCGTCGCCTAGTCGCTTCGGTGGCCTCGCGGCAGCTCCTCCGGTCGGTGTCGGCTGTCGTTCGTTATCTCGTCAGGGTATCGTACGGTGATCGTGATGTGTGTGCGTGCGGGCGTGTGTGCGTGCAGTTACGTAAACAAAACATGGGAGTAGAGATATGGGATTGGTAGAGAGTGGCTCTTCAGTGGCCATAATGTCGAGAGCGGTTTCCCGGTGGCCATACCACCGAGAGCGGTTCCCCGGTGGCCACACCGTCGAGAGCGGCTCCCCGGTGACCATACCGTCGAGAGCGGCTCCCCATTTGTCCTATCGTTGAGCGCGACTCCCCAGTGGTTAGGCCGGGGAGTCATATTGCCATGGTTGGATCTCGGGCCCACGTTTATCCGGTGGTTGGACCGCGAGATCAGATCTCGGGTGGTTGGACCGTGGGTCGGATTTCCGGTGGTTGGACCGAGGGGTCGGATCAGTGGCTGATTAATATAGGGACATGCCTCAGTTAGACTTCCTGGTGTGTTACGAATGTAGGGCACAGTAATTTTAGATATGTAATTTTCAAAAAATCATGTCATCTGACATAACTGCATTTAAGCAGACACATTGGCAAGTTTGCTGGCAGAACATGTTAGCAGTGTAACCGTGGATTTTTAGATGATTTCAATAGGCGGAAGGATTTTTGGCAATTTTTTCGCAGGTGTGCGTAGTAATTTAAAAAAAAAATTGTAAACATTGACGGGTATGGCACGTTCAGCCATTTTAGAAGAGTTAGAAATATGTGATTTTGACAAAACTTGACCAGCATGTCAATGAGATGATGACAACGGCAGGAAAGAAGTTTCATAATTGTTTATGGTCCCGTTTTCTTATAATCGTGCAAAACGTTAACATGGTCACCAATGGGAAACGTAACAATAGGCTGAACCCTATAGTGGCAACTGAGGTACGTGCCCCGGGTCCCCAGAGGACACGGATCTCCACTCAAGTACAAAAGAAATACAACGAAAACTCGAGTGAAATTGTAAAAAAAATCTGAAATCCAACAGATATACGCTAGTCAGCATTCAAAATACCACCTTTTGATTTGATTTTCTTAGCGATCTTAGCGTTTCATTGGTGATAAACCTTACATATACCAGCAGCCAGAGGCACAGGCGTAGCACGATTCCAGAATTTGGGAATGTGGGCGTGTATCCTGTTTGACAAGCAGGCGATTCGTGTTGGGTTTTTTTGTTGTGGCAACATGCTTGTTTCAGGACTGCAGCGCGTTATTGTAAAACGTTTGGATGTTGAAACGTTTTGACAACGTTATTATAACGTTGTTTTACCCATGCAATACTTGAATAAGAAGGTCGGAAAGTTGGACATCCATATGAGTTTGGCGCACATGTCAGTGAGTACTTCGACGAAGAAGCTCTGCCCACACACGTCACATCTATAGATGTGTTAGCAGCGAAGACCAAGCTCAACAACACCAGAGCAACCGACTAGGACTGCGTCCCGGGAGAACAGCTTAAACTTTTATGCGGCAAGATTTCTGGCAAATCCCATTGCGGAAATCTGCAACGACGCGCTGAAACATCGTGAACTATTGGAGCTTGATAGAGGTGTCTTAATTCTACTACAAAAGCCCAGTACGACAGTGGGACCTCTGACGAGTTTGAGACCCATCGTTCTACTGACAGTCCATCGCAAAACTCTTGTACGTTCTGTCCCGAATTACATCGAAAGTCGATGAGCATAAAAAAAACGAGCGAAACTCTCTGCAGGCACACCGACCGTATATCCGAGGAATGGCGGACGACTAAGAAACATGGGCGGATCCAGTCCTTGAAACGGGGTGCGCCCAGATTCCCAACAAGACACTAGGGGCAGCACGTTTAATTATCCCAATGTCGAAGCGTGCGAGTGTGCGTGCGTGTGTGAACTACTGTAGAATGTGCATAGAAAAAAAAAATCGCATTGATACTTTTTAATTTTACAGCAAGATTATATATGGGAAATAGGCCTATTTATTACATTCAGCCACAAGTGATTGTCGTTTAGAGGCGATAGTTGACGAGATAATGCACTTCTGGGCCCCAGGTTGTGCACATGCACCATAACACTTTAAATGTACCTATGTTATTATAAAATAAACCATTGATTTAGTATTATCACATTTTAATGCTAGTTGTTTTAATAAGCAATATATGTGTTATTGTTTGTTCTCTGTTTTAATTCCAAATATTTTTAGGTTAATGTGTGAAATGCTAGAGCGGGCAGCAAATCGTTGGGGACCGGAAGTGAGCACTTATCGGTAGTTATGGGCAAATTTGCATAAACTAACATGGCGGCTAACTAGACTTGCGTCCCCTATTGACAAAACCGTGGTGGAAGCCTTCTCGATCATACGTTCAGTACATGATTCTGAATCTTTCGGAAGTCCAAGCCGAACTTCATTACAAAGTGTAGAAGAAAAATGTATGTAGGATCTACTGCAGTTCATCTGCAAACAAAGTACTTCACATTCCGGACACAACCTTCAGCTGGATCTGCTCCCATATGATGGTAATCAGTTCTTTCTGAATTACCTATCTTATTTTGTGTTGCCAAGTGCGTCTCCAGAACCGCATCGCCGACATCATCCCAGAAGTTAAGAACATTTAAACTGCCGTAATACTCATCAGTGTCGAGAGGGCTTCTCAGGGCAATATTCTGCTTTTCAAAGAGAATTATCGACTGTAGTACAGGCTGTAGGTTAAGACGAATGTCCCTCATACGGATTTGCAAACATGCCAATATGCAGCTGCTGTCTGGGCAAGTTTGAATGTTGTCGTACCAGAGAAAGTTGTCTAGTCGTTGCGCTGAAGTGTGTTGACCGTGTCAAAAAAACTATTCCTCACACAAAGAAACAATCTGGTCGAGATAAAGAGGGGTTGCCCGGGCAAATGGTGGACACAGGACACCCCCCTGGATAAACCCATGAAGAAGATTGGCTCATTACTGGGAGACGCAAATGATGTCGCACGCCATAAGCAATTCGCAAATGTCGCATTTCCATGCATGTCAACTCTCAGTTATTCGTACGGAATTTTTTATATAGCCGATAAACCTCACGGAAACGGACATCTCCGTCATTTGATGTTCAACGGACAACATATTTACAAATTTGCACTTCTTTTTTTCCGTTTTATTATTCGCGAATTGTGCTTATTCATAAAATCTTTCGATGAAACAGTCATCCATGTACGAGGAACAAGCAGTTAATGCTTTAACATGTCGATGATTGGTTGCGTAATTGACCGCGTCATCCAGAAAATTCAGCAACGAAAAAAAACGATTGTACCAATGGAATGTGAAGGATAGTTGAAAGAAAGACTGACCATGCGAGAAGAACGAAATTCTTAATATTTTCTGATACACGTATAAATGTGTATGAACACATCACCCGACACCACACCATCCCAGAGACCGTCCCGCAAGGCACCGCGGAGGGCCGGAAAAGACGAGGCCACCTGGTGAGAAACTGGCAGGATAACAAGCAGTGAATGGACCAAGCAATGTTTATCGACCCTACTATGCGCACAACAGAATTCTGTTGTGCGTAGTAGGATCGGTAAACCTTGTTTGGTTTACCGACCCGGCGAAGACTCTGTGGAGATGACACATCTACGACCGTCCCAGTCCACTTACAATGTGAACAAGATTGTTTTACAACAAATCTAAGTATTGTAACTGCAGAGTTTCACCTTTCTGCCTTTGGCGCTACATGGCCACACGTGCAATTAATTACCTGCCCCACAACAATGTCAACTCGGGCAAGTTTGATGGTAAACAAGACTGACATTGAGTACCGCTCACAGTTGGCAAAGGAGACTATTATTGCCATTTTCTCAATAAAGGTGAACTGCAGCTCAAACTCGCATAGCTGTGAACCGTCGCAGGAAGTCTTACGGACAGCAAAGACCGCCACCATCGACTATAACCACACACACAGGCCTTCAACGTAACAATTATTATTATTCTCTGTAAATAAATGGTTTGCTTATTTTGTATTTCTTTGTTGTGTTTCCTTTGATGGGTTTGAAGACGCGCAAAGCGGTTATGTGCGAGGCAGCCCAGCCTGCACGTGGGAGCATCGAGTGGCTAATAATCTCAGTCATCTTGATCACCATAGGTTGGCATGTATGCATTTCGTAAGCTGTCGATAGTTATTATCATTATTCAAAATGGAATCGTACCATAATGTTATGAAAACATTAAGGTAGTGTGGGGTAAAGCGCACACCCCGGGGCAAAAGCGCACCCCACCTATCTCGGCAGATGCCATTTCCATTGGCGCAATCTTTCAATCAATCGATGCAACAAGATGCCAAACCAGTTTTGGTCACGTTCGATTTAAGCAGAAACATCACGCCAACAGAGCACATCAATTTGAATGTATTACCTATATTATTATAACAAATAAACTATAAAGGATCCCATAGGATAAGTACTTTAACTAAAAAAAATTATATTTGTTTATATGTCTCCTATATCTTGCCATAGTAGGTGTCATTGGTTCATACAAGCAATATTATGGCACGCGTTATTTTTGGATATAATAATAGCATGGCTATAATAATAACACACCATGGATATAATAATAACACACCAAGGATATAATAATAGCACACCATGGATATAATAATAACACACCATGGATATAATAATAGCACATCATGGATATAATAACAGCACACCATGGATATAATAATAACACACCATGGATATAATAACAGCACACCATTGATATAATAACAGCACACCATGGATATAATAATAACACACCATGGATATAATAACAGCACACCATGGATATAATAATAACACACCATGGATATAATAACAGCACACCATATAACATACAGTAATGGGGCAACGTCAACCGGGTGGGGGGGGGGTGTGCTTTGCCTCACATGACGAAATTTTATTTGCTAAATGTGTAGCACTGCAACTAAAATGTAAGGTTGCTGTTGTTGTTGTGTTGTTATTAATGTTCTGCAAGTGTGTTGCTATTTAGATAAGATATGTGACTGTGTTAACCTTTTCCGTGTAAAATGAAAATAAGTGGGTCAAATCGTGTTTACTTCTAAAGGGGTGCGCTCTGCTCCCCACTACTCTATGTGTTAGGTGGTGGTTTAAAACAAATTTAACAAGATTTAACAAGATTGCCATCCCAAACAACAAGTTCCAGATGGCAAAGTGGACAAGGAAGCCATTGGCTTATCGAGAGTCCAACAATTTTCTCATCTATGTGTAGCCCACCCTTATCAAATATCTGTAAATTCTATTTTTAAACATATTCACACTACTAGCATTAACACAATCATTTGGCAGTTTGTTCCATTCATTTATCACCCTCTGTGAGAAAGAGTACTTTCTCATGTCCAACCTACACTGCTCCTTAACTAATGCTGCTTTGTGTCCTCTAGTTCTACTGCCTTCTTTAAGTTTGAAGAACATATTCCTATCAACATCCTCATAACCGTTCACTATTTTAAATACTTCTATTTGGTCTCCTCTTAGTCTCCTGGTCTCTAGTGTTGTCAAACCACATTGTAATAAGCGACTTTCATAACTAAGGTCTCTCAATTCTGGAATCATTTTGGTTGCTCTTCGTTGTATTCTTTCTAGCTTGTCTATGTCCTTTTTACGATACGGCCTCCATGCTTGAATACAATATTCCAAATGTGGTCTAACTATTGCTTTGTACAGGGGTACAATTAGCTGTTTCTCCTTATACATGATAGTTCTCCTAATTAGCCCTAGAATTTGATTTCCTTTTGAAGCAGCAATCCCACATTGCTCTGAAACTTTCATGTCAGCACTAAATGATACTCCTAAGTCCTTTTCTTGTGTGGTTCTACCTAGTACAGCATCCCCCATTTTATATTCTTCGTCCATGTTTCCATGCCCTATGTGTATACATTTGCACTTCCCAAAATTGAATAACATTTGCCATTTTTCTGACCATTTAACTAATTTATCTAGATCATCCTGTAAACGTTGTTTATCTGTATCATTTGTAACCTTTCTGAATACTTTTGTGTCATCTGCAAATTTGAGTACTTTGCTAGATATGTCATCTTCTAGATTATTTATATATATTAAAAACAGTATAGGGCCTAATACTGATCCCTGTGGTACCCCACTCAAAACCGATTTCCAGTTTGAAATTTCACCGTCTACTATTACTCTCTGTCTTCTGTGTGTAAGCCACTTTTCTATCCAGTTGATTACATCATTACCTATACCATGGGCTTTTAGTTTATGTATCAATCTTGCGACTTGTCGTTTAAAGATGCATTAGGGGAGATCGGGGCGGGTTGGCGCATGGGGCGGGTTGGATTTGGCGATTCGTTGGGAAAATAATGTACTAATCCTACAGCGGCTCAACCAGGCAAACACCTAAAGCACTACGTACAATACGAGAACATTGCATCCACAAAGACGAAGTCACGCAAACGTTATTTCAGCTTTTCACTTTTTCAAAATTGGAACATTATCAATGTCTTCTATACCATAGGTATTTATTGGTCATGTGCCGTGTATGACAACGTGATGAAGGTACGGCAATTAGGCATATGTCGAAAATAATTCAAACCCTATCGCATTTTTGCATATTGTATTTGTTGTGTCATGCAAAAAGCGGACGACCACGTCGGGGCTGGTTGGCGCATTTTATCCGGTTGGTTTGACGCATTTGAGATTTGGCAAACCTCGAAGTTACGCAAGATGTCGCCTGAGTCAGTAATGAAGCCTGCACAATCGTTGAAGCTCAGTCCACCGACGACGCCCAGTCCCCCGGGACATTTAATAATAACAGATCCGGTCGCACGATGAATTCACTGGTGGTGATCGGTATTATATATGCCACAACTGTGATTCTGGTGTTTGATAGCCCATGCTTGACCTATACATTGCCTTGTGTTGAATTAAATGATTGCTTGGAAGCCATTTTGATGCATTTTATGGGATGCGCCAACATATCCCAGGGGTGGGCCAACCTACCTCGTATACGGGGCAGTTCGGCGCAGTTGCGGAGAGGTCAAATAATGGGTAATATCATAAATACTACAATAGTTAGGAAATCGCTGAATACGTCTACTAATGCACGATGGAATTGGGAACATACGTGTGCCAAGCGGGTGTACCATGTCTACGCTACATTAAGAAAACATGAATTTAACTGAAGTTTGCCCAACCCTCCCCGATCTCCCCTACAAATGACCACCCCAGCGTTGTGGGGCTCACAATCCAAATTTGCCCCAGTAGGACCCACCCTTTAATTCGCCTACGGGTCAGATCTCCGGTGGTCGGACCACGGCACTAGGTTGAATAAACTATTGGCAGATCTATTAACTAATTATACTATTTATTTAATTTACCATAATATAATATTAACTATTTACTCACAACCAATTGCCGTAATGAGCATATTTGTTTTCATATACTGTCTGTATGATATCACTTTTGTAAAGTGCTCACAATACTTGTGTAAGGTCGTTATGCAGCGTCGCGGTCACGTGGTTGAGTAGACTATTAGTTAACGTTTTACGCTCCAGACGCCACCTGATTCCATGAAACGTGGCAGCATTATTACGTCATTTCCTGGGGAAGCACAGCCGCGCAACGTTTTATGGGATCGATTGCAGTATAATCCTTTGCCGCCACCAGGGGACAGACCACGTTTGATTTTCCCATAGGCTGCCATTATACCACTTCTTTCCTGGAAAAAATTTCTACGATTTTCTGCATCTGCATCTCACAGCACATTTATCTTCTATTGACAGACATGCTGTGTGAAACTCGTGAAAATCACATACCTCTGAAAAACACACCCAAAGCTGTTACCCATCGACTGATTTGGAAATGTTGGTACGTTTTGCGGCATAGTCAGTGTAGTGACACGCGAGAGTTCAGCGTCTGTCTATCGCCATCAAATGAAAGATATAATGCAGTTGCTCAGAGAACATTAACTTTCCTAACTTATCCGATGTGAAAGTGCTCGGAAAAAAATCCACTCATCACACGATATCCTCATTTTGTTAGGGACTCTTTAAATGTGGTATGTGAGCACTGTTATCCAATGGTGAATGCCTAGTTTTTTCAGGGTATCTAAACAAACTGAATTTATCACAATAGTCGTTTTTGACTCAGACAATTCGCGTGTGTGAATCCATCGTCGAAGATCGTCTGGAAGATCATCTTTCATTGCTTGCATTACATCATCCTGAGTCGCCTGAACTTCAGCAAAACGTCAGTCACTGACGTTAAGGATGGTTGAAGTTTTCTGTGCAGCTGCAGACCCGTCCATTTGCGGTGTCCGGGATACGGAACCCTTTCTTAACTTCCAAAAATCATCACGGAACTCCCCAAATGATTGTTTTGTGTTTATTAACTTAATATTGCACCGATTAGCCTTAACATGCAAAAGTCGAATATTTTCCAAACCCCCTTTTCTAAGTCCCGAGGACGGGCCTATGAGGTGGGAGGTTGGCTTTAATCTCGCTTATCCGATTTTCGCTTGCCTTCGTGAACTCGCTGAGTAGAGAGTCTGGTTCCAAACACGAGGTTTGACTGTTACCCACTCCGTTTTATGAAGGCGTTATAATGAAACGCCAGCAGCCAATCAGTGCCAATGTCGAGATTCTACACTATACAATAATTTTGCACTATTAACTTTTCAGTGTGACAGTTGTGTCAATATAATCAAAGTTTAAAATTGATTCGAATTGCATCGTATAAACTGATAGAAGTTCACTCTTATATGACGAGTTAGCCAAATTCTACCAAACCTCCACTTGGCGTGCTCGAGGCAAAGTCTGGTGAGCAAACGGAGCTCTCTGAACATCGTCCTTATGTGCATTGTGTGGAACAACATCCTGGACCGAGTTAACAAGGCATTGCAAGCTCCAGGAATTGAGATCGGTTCAGTGGTTATGCATTACCGTGTCTTGCTGGAAAACATCCATTCTTTGCGTGACTAAGAAAGGTTCGATCGATTCGAGAATGAAGCAAAGTCCGTTGCACCAGGACTTGATTAAAACGATGAAAACAAACGAGCAAAGAAGA
Source organism: Lamellibrachia columna (assembly GCA_963662155.1). Classification (NCBI taxonomy): domain Eukaryota; kingdom Metazoa; phylum Annelida; class Polychaeta; order Sabellida; family Siboglinidae; genus Lamellibrachia; species Lamellibrachia columna. The sequence continues at coordinate 44,765,410 of OY759264.1, read as the reverse complement.
GAAAGTTGTTCCATGAGGAAACACCAGACGAGGTAAAAGTGAGCGACTGTCGAGAGAACTTCCGAGTGAATACGTACCTAGTCATCATTGATAGATTACTCTCCGAAATCAAGAAATGAAAAGCCGCCTACACAAATGTCTATGAACGTTTCGGGGAGATTCGATCTCTCGCCGACAGCGATATCACTTCGAAGTTCGAAGAGCTCACTCGGTATTACGATAATGATATTGAGCCTGATTTTGAGAAGGAATTCCGTCTCTTCACAAAATATGGAGACTTCGAGACAGGTGCCGAGATGACAACCGTTCTTCATGAAAATAAGCTGATTACCAGTTTCCCTAACGTTCACATTGCGATACGGATATATCTGTCAATTTTCGGCTCAAGCTGCGAAGGCGAGCGATCTTTCTCTGTACTGAAACATCAAAGACTACCAACGTTCCACGATGGGTCAATCGCGCTTGTCGACACTGTCACTTTTAGCCATAGAGTCAGAAATGATGCGTTCACTCTGTGTTTATGTTTTTCATCAAGAAAATAGGCAAAGTAAAACTGTAGGCTATGCATCGCGAAGCATTAGGTGTGAGATGGTGTTAGTCGACTTCGACAATCGCTACCAGCCTACCGTACACCACGACAATATCTGCGATCTGTAACTTGCAATGGTTGACTTTTAAAAGAAAACAGAGAGTAATAGTAGACGGTGAGATTTCAAACTGGAAATCGGTTTTGAGTGGGGTACCACAGGGATCAGTATTATGCCCTATACTGTTTTTAATATATATACAAATTATCTAGAAGATGACATATCTAGCAAAGTACTCAAATTTGCAGATGACACAAAAGTATTCAGAAAGGTTACAAATGATACAGATAAGCAAAGTTTACAGGATGATCTAGATAAATTAGTTAAATGGTCAGAAAAAATGGCAAATGTTATTCACTTTTGGGAAGTGCAAATGTATAAACATAGGACGAAGAATATAAAATGGGGGATGCTGTACTAGGTAGAACCACACAAGAAAAGGACCTAGGAGTAACATTTAGTGCTGACATGAAAGTTTCAGAGCAATGTGGGATTGCTGCTTCAAAAGGAAATCAAATTCTAGGGCTAATTAGGAGAACTATCATGTATAAGGAGAAACAGCTAATTGTACCCCTGTACAAAGCAATAGTTAGACCACATTTGGAATATTGTATTCAAGCATGGAGGCCGTATCGTAAAAAGGACATAGACAAGCTAGAAAGAATACAACGAAGAGCAACCAATATGATTCCAGAATTGAGAAACCTTAGTTACGAAAGTGGCTTATTACAATGTGGTTTGACAACACTAGAGACCAGGAGACTAAGAGGGGACCAAATAGAAGTATTTAAAATAGTGAACGGTTATGAGGATGTTGATAGGAATATGTTCTTCAAACTTAAAGAAGGCAGTAGAACCAGAGGACACAAAGCAGCATTAGTTAAGGAGCAGTGTATGTTGAACATGAGAAAGTACTCTTTCTCACAGAGGGTGATAAATGAATGGAACAAACTGCCAAATGATTGTGTTAATGCTAGTAGTGTGAATATGTTTAAAAATAGAATTGACAGATATTTGATAAGGGTGGGCTACACATAGATGAGAAAATTGTTGGACTCTCGATAAGCCAATGGCTTCCTTGTCCACTTGCCATCTGGAACTTGTTGTTTGGGATGGCAATCTTGTTAAATCTTGTTAAAAAGAAGAACTGTTCGTGTATTAGCTTCATTGATGATTCATTCATGTACATTATGCTGTGTAAATATAAATAGTGAAATGCTAACTTGAAAATATTGTTGTTGGTTTACTTGGGGCCCACGAAAGTGCCGGGTGCCTAGGGCCCACGAATGTCTTAATCCGCCACTGCTGAGACCCCTCCCACATCCTCCTCCTCAGATGTCTCGGAAGGCATTGCGAGATATTACGAATGCGCGACTATTACCATGTAGGTCTACGGTGCTAATCATTACCGCTGTTTTTAACATGAAATTATCGTTGCACAGTATCTTGACTCCCCGAAAGGATCCGATAGACGTGGAAAAGGAAATATGGTGTCGCCACCTGTTAGACTTAAACGAGCAAACCAGTTTCACCCTGTTAGATGTCTCAGCTGGATTCATTGCGACTCAAGTTCTGCGCTTTGTGGCAAAAAAATAGTAAGGTTTGGGTTGCGTCGTATTACGTAGGGCAATGCATAACTTTTTTTATGGAGTTACGTTTCAGTAGGCATACTATGGTACTTTAGCTTTCCAGTGGCCGAACGCAGTTTGAAACAATAAAATCCATATTCGGCCTACATATACGAATGTGAATTACATTTACAGTTGCGGTTCGAAAATGTAATTCAGGCCGTAATTGCAATCCCGATTACATTTACATGTGCGGATTACATTTACATTTGCCACAGTTACCTGGAAATGTAATCCCGCTCATATATGTAGACTAAATCAGATTGTGCAGGGTCTGTAGGTAGGCCTAACGTTGTTATGATTGTCGCTCGCACTATTACGGCATTTTTGGTTATTTTGCTTCTTGTCTAGTTATTCAATAACGTCCAGGTTCCCCCGTTGGCGTTGCTTGTTAACAAGTGAAATAATTTCATTCACAGCGATTCGCCGGTTTCTAGGTGACAACAACTAAGCCATGTCGTACAATGCACAACCGTCTTCTAAACGGAACACGTTAAACAATAATACCTATATTTGACGCATATGTATTGTTTAAAAAATTGAAACTCAGACCATTCGATAAATGTAAATGGTAGTCTGCACTTTTATAGCCATATATACAAAATTCCATTGCAAATCAAACAGGATGTAAACAAAATTTTATGCGATTTCTTATAGTATGGATTTTAACAAAGGACGCTGCTGATTCAGTCGGACGAGAATCCGTTACGATTTGGCCGACTTTCAATTTGCTTTCACGTGACTACGCATTGGTCATATATGTTGTTTCTTTGGAATAAAATTACATGGCAGAACTACTACTTTGTGTAATATTCATTTCTTTGTAACTTTAAAGATTCATTGCCTAGGCGCGCCTTGAAGCGGCTGCCTTTCGTGCGATTTGTGTCCGATTGTTACGACACTGCCCCGCTCCGCGTTTAGGGTCACCTTATTCAACGACAAACTGGCACATGATTTCTACATCCTATATATTTTTTTTATATATAAAATTAAACGTAATATAATATACTTATTGTATTTCGAATAGCATCGCAATTAGTTTATTGTAACAGCTGCAGAGGGTGCATTTATTTTGAAGTTCTGATGACGCTGGCGGGACTGATGTAATATTGAACGCTACACAAATGAAAATTAATGCGTGCGTGCGTGCGTGCGTGCGTGCGTGCGGGCGTTCTTGCGTGCGGGCGCGCGCACACTATGACAACTACATTTTGTTTAATATTAATTGTTTTATATTAATTAATTTATCTTCTAATAATTAATCTTATCCTATTAATTAATTAATCTCTTGCTATGATACATATGCATATTGATTGCTGAGCTCGTCAGCTTTCATTTGACATATCACACATTACGATCAATGCAAACTAGTTCATCTTGTTTAGTTGATTAATTAATTACTCTTGTTCTATTAATTAATTAACTAATTGCTTGTTCTCTGTGAATATGGAACATGTTAATTAAATCGCTTGTTGAGGTCCTCATCTTTCATTTAATATATTCTTCGCCGTGATCATTGCAAAATAATTCACCTTGTTCCATTAATTAATCCATTTTGTTTAATTAATTAATTAATTAGTTGCTCCATCTAAAATAATAATAGACACATTTGGCTTTTTATTTGTTACTTACCCAAGATAATCACAACAAAATAATAAAAGAAATATTGAATTAATTAACTTCCATGAAAATCATGCACATTTATGCAAATTAGGCCTACATAGATTGATGAAATGTTACAGTTTTTGACATATTTGAAATCGAGAACTAGAAATCTTGTGCCAAATTTCATTGATAACAATTGAACATAACTGTTTTTCTTACAGTTTGGGTCCATTTCTTGTTCAGTGTTACTGTATAAAGGTAGGCACACACTCTGGAAAAAAATTATTTGACGTCTTCAAAAATTCATATCTCGAAAAGTACTTTACCAACCTTGAAACTGTTTTTACATTTAAATTGCTCATGGCTGCAGCCATACCATAAACATATAAAACAAAACAGATCTGCAATTTGAAATGTCAATTGACATCCCTACTTATAGCGCAGCCATTTGCATTGAGTGATGTCGCAGTAATTGTAACGCGACAAACCTGTATTCTATCTGATGATTGTTCTTTATTCCAACGTCCGGTCGCACGACGCTAAAACAGCATGACGCTCATTAATCATTACCACCAACAAATGGGGTCATCGGGGAAAACGCGAACACTCAAATTATCCTCACATTTGACGGATGATTAGTAGGCGCAGTGAAGCTGGGTGAGTTTTTGAAATGTTTTCCCATCTCGATGTGACGTAATCTGTCTTCGTTGCCAGATATGATATTTCAAAGACACCGCGCGTATTGTCAAGGGAACCAGAATGTCGCTGTGCAATTTTACATTAATGGAAATTATAGCGCGCGACGGAAAACATACAAAAATTCGATTTCAATGCATCACAACAAATTGTAATTTAATATGTGATGGACGATGACTCGATTGCAGATTAATGCATCCGCACGACAATATCACATCCCTCGTTGATAGGACCTACAACTTCAGGGCAAAACACAAAGCTGCGTAAAACCATTCAAAATATAGATAACTAAATCCATATACAAAGAAAAATTCGAATGAGTAATGAAGACTCTGACAGCGAGTCCGGGTCGGGGCACTGTGCGCGTACATACACCGTGTATGTGCTTTGCGGTAGGTTGTACACGGTTTTACAGCCTCGTAGCTAGCACTGTAACGTCGGGACCTCGACGGAACAGCACACATTTAACAAGATTTGCCATCCAAGCCAAAGGCCCAGATGGTAAGTGGACAAGGAAGCCATTGGCTTATCGAGAGTCCAACAATGTTCATCTACGTGTAACCCGCCCTCCTGAGATATGTGTCAACGTTGTTTTTAAACATATTCATGCTGCTATCAGTTATACAATCCGTATACAATTTGTTCCATTCATTTATTGTTCTCTGTGAGAACGAGTACTTCCTGATATCCAACCTACACGTATCCTTTACTAATTTTACCTGATGTCCTCTAGTTCTGCTATCCTTCTTTAGTGAGAAAAACATATTTCTATAAATATTTTCATACCCATTCAATATCTTAACAACTTCAATCTGATTTCCTCTTAACCTCCTTGTCTGTAGAGTTGTTAAACCACATTATTTCAGGCGTCCTTCATAACTTAGGTATCTCAGTTCTGGAATAATTTTAGTTGCTCTCCTCTGTATGCGTTCAAGCGTATCTACATCCTTCTTACGATATGGTATCCATGCTTGTATACAGTATTTTAAATGAGGTCTAACTATTGCTTTATACAAATGTATAATTAGCTTTTTTCCTTGTATGTTATGTTTCTTCTAATCAACTCAAGAATTTGATTACCCTTTGAAGCTGCAACAGCACGCTGCTCTGAAACGTTCATATCATCTGATTCTGGATGCCGTAGACTCTGTAGTCTTAGTAATCCGTCTTTGCAGTATTAAATAACCACCTAACCCTAAACTGCGCCAAGTACAATTCAATTGACCAAACAATCAAATGCCCGTGGCCATGGTGCACTGCTTTCCCCTAAGTGACTTGGTATGAGCAATCCATGTTGACATTTATTTAATCCTAACTTTAAAAATCAGGTTCTGAGAGACAAAAGACAATATTTTTTCATTTGTATTTTTGGGGACATAGTTATTGATCAACTTAGCAATGTTGGCCGGTGTCGCGAAGGAAATTAATCGCCCCAAAAAGAGCCACGACTCCAAGAAAATATTTCCTTTGAAACGTCTTGCGAACTAGAAGTATATTTTCGGAGAAAGAATATTAAGATTAATATAAAGTAGATACAGAGATGGGATGCTTGACAACGATAACTAACCTTCACACTATATGTAAAAACGTATACATCTGGCTCTGAGTTTGAGACGACATTGACATTGTATAGTCACCGATGTATTTCTCGTCTCATGCCAGATTTTGCCTCATTTTGTGATCTCGATGGATTTCACATTAGATAGGTCATTGATTCGATATACAATCATATCGGTCACTGGGAGTATAAACGTCTGATAAAGTAAACTTTTTCGAAGAAAAATTATGCATAAACAGGTTTTTGAGGCATATTTTCGCATATATAGTTCGACGTTAATCGCTAGGTGGCCTTACTGGTATGACACATCGCTGCATTTTGTAAATATGCCAAATTTCACTTTATCGGACCAAACGAAAATGTCCGCAAAAGTAATCGAAAAGCCTCGTAATTTTTATACATTTAAAGCGTTGCATATCACTCACTCAAACCAACTTTTCTAGCAACTTGTTTGTACTCAATAGATAAAATAACAGGTATAGCTGTTTAGAATATTGATCCCATGCACACATGTTACTTCAGATTTGTGTCAAAACGGCGCACTATATTACATAAGGCAAAAACCATGCCAATCAGTATACTGGTCAGGGTGGTTTTTTGCTTTATGTAATATAATATACCGTTTACACAAAAAGCTGAACACACTTTATGCGCATGGGATCAATATTCGAAATAAGTACCAGTTATTTCATCTATAGAGTGTGAAAAAGTTGTTTTCAGTTAATGACTTACCTTACCAATATCTCAAAAAGAACGTGTGACAGCTAGACTTCGGAGGAGCTACTTTAGACACAGAGTAGTGAACAGGTGGAACTCTCTCACAGAGGTCTCAGGATGTGGTTTCAGCACATCCTCTTACAGAGTGACAACTTCCTACCCACACACACAAACTACAGTAAAAACAAGCTAAAAGGTTATTAGCCTAAAAGAGCTGAAGAGGATGTATGTATGTATATATGTATGTAATATCGAACAACGGAAATACGCCTCTCAAAACGAGGCTAACGCCGGAATTTGCCTTAAAAGAAAGATTAACTTCGAAAAAGCCTCACTGTATGGTAATATTCAACGCATTAAACGTATACAAATTACGAGGACGTTCCATTACTTTCCTGTAATGATTATTACGAACGACATTTTTTTCCGATAAAGTGAAATATGCACTGACTATATATAACAGTTATGTATAGTTCAGTGGAAATATGGCGTATTTACAAAATGTACCGATATGTCGTACCAGTAGGGCCACCTGGCGATTAATGCTGAACTAGCTATACGAAAATATGTCTCAAAAAAATTATTTTTCTTCGAAAAAGTTAACTTTGTCAAACGTTTATCATCCCAGTGACCGATCTATGATTTTATATCGGACCAATGACTTATCTAATGTGAGATCCAGCAAGATCACAAAATGAGGCAAAATCTGGCGAGAGGCAAAAACTACATCGGCGACTACTATTAGCAATGCCGGAGCTCGTTCGGCGGCGCTAGTAATTGGCAAGTTGACCAAAACGTGTACCCGCGGAGGGGGTGCTTATTAGGTCCATAGCAGCTGACATGGACAACCTATGATAAAAGTGTACATATGCCGGTAAAGCTGAATAAACGTACTTTACTCTGACATACATCGTGTTTTATTTCTTTAAGTGAAAGTAGTTTTTTTATTAAAGGTGAAAATTTCATGATTCTCGCAAATTCGGGATTCACCTTGATTCACGGAAAAAACCCATTGTATGTCTTTCATTGATCACTTATTAACATAACTAAACTATATTTGGGCTTGGCTAGCTCTGCGACGGTGTCAACAATTCATTGCATTGGGCCGCTAGATGGCGCCGCTCGTGCAGTGATAAAATTCTACTATATAAATAATGATTTATGGCACTCATTTTTAATATTTAGCGTCCGGTGAATGATGAACATTGATTTATAAACATGAATACACGTAAATCCTGCATTTTATTGATATATTTTCATAGTCTAGCAGGATGCTTAAAATCGAAAACGGCGCCACATAGTGAGCATGTTGCAAACCAATACTTTGTTATGTCACTGTGAACATTTCAAATTAACTTGTTTAATTGGTTAATTACATATGTGTAGCTACATAAACACAGTCCCTTGATCTACACAATCCATAAATGGTAAAATGTCTCCAGCAGTTGTTTACTTGTCATTGACCTACTTAGCATTACTTATATAGACACCTTGTAAACAATACATTATTTTCATTACATAAAATTATTATTAATGTTCAATAAATACTATATATAATGTAGTACTTAGGCTCACAACTATTGTATATATTCAGAGGTAATTCATCACATAAACATCCATCACACACTGTGTGTAAACATTCTATTTCCTATGTAACCATGCAACTTCATTATCATCATCAGCATCGTCATCATCATCATGTGGTGCCATCTCCTCTCGGAAGGTCAGCTATCACGAACAGCTACTCATATCTGCATTGTACCATTCTGACCAGATCTTCATACTTTATGTTCTCCATCCATGCCTTGCAGTTGTTTCTCCATGTGGCTCTTGGTAGCTATGCTAGACCATGTTGAGATAATTAAGTTATTGCAGTGTTATACATCATTGGAAAGGTATATTATTAAGATACATCATGGCATCAGTTGTGTGGCTGTATGTTAAAATTAGTGTTCATGTTAGAGCACTTTAAAGACACCCCCGTCAACGTTTTCAAAACACGTTTTTTTTTATATTTTGATAAAAAAGCGTACCTGGCCTAAACAAATTAACTAATATTAATTGTTACATTTTGTCAACCTATTGGTTGTCAACATGCAACCGTAGTTTCATTATTTTGCATGCAACAGAGTTGCAAACATTGACTAATGTGACAAATTTAGCCACATTATACGGGACCTTGTTATAGGCTTAAATATGATACAATGTATGCATTTAATGACGACTTGTTCATATGCTATACACACGTGTATGTTGGCTCAGAGGCAGACGAAGATCAAGACTACAACTATGCATATAAAACAGGAGGTCGTCGCGCTGCCATACTTTTTATGAGGCATTTATGGAAAGTGTGACACACGTGGCATGGCGCTCAAAGCGCTTGGTGCTTGTTTGATTGCGGTATTGTTTATAGTTTCAGCGGAACAAAAGGCATTGCAAATTGAAACAGGTAGTATGTGTTATGCTTTATGAAGCAGCATATTGCTTGTTTAATTAGGACTGGGAACACTAGACATGTGCTACTCGAATTCCACCGGAAGACAACACAACTTTTTATTACTCCAAAACGGTGAAAGAGCTACACTGTAGTAAGTAGCTGTACAACGCACCAGTTATAACGATCCTATTACATGACATCCCTCCTTTAAAACATCCCTCCTTTAAACGTAAGGTCAAAAAGAAACCATTCATCAGCTTTAACGAATGTTCGCTGTGGATAAATTGATATCAAGCGAGTAGCAAACTAGGCTAATATAGTCACATTATATCGACTATCAAAATCACATAGAATGTCACAGAATGGTCACTTGTGAAACAGATCAATAATACTATAAATGCCAAATAGTATTGAAAACACAATTAAATGTCAAATCGCATAGGTTTTCTGATTGCACGACCGTATCTAGAGAATCGTTCATTCTGTGGAATCTCTTCTAACGGAGGTGGCTCAGCGACGACTCTTCTTGGCGGCACAGCGACGACTCTTCGTGGCGACGGCACGTCTGGCGGTACCGGCATCTGAAGAGCGTTACCCTCTCGAGCGTCGGGATCGTCCATCTGAGGAAGAATCAGCGGCGGCTGCTCACGTGTCCTCCATAGGTGACGACGATTGCGGCGGAGTTCTCCTCCCTCGTGCTGGATCACGTATGACCTCGGACTCTCGTGTGTCCGCTGAACGATAGCGGGATCCCAGCCCCACTTTCTCTGGACACGTACTACATCACCAGGCTTCAATGGCTTCAATGATGTAGCACCGTGGTCATAGTCCTGTTTGAACCGTGTCTGTCTGTCCGTTAAGTCTTGTTTCGCGTTTACGACTCGCGGCTCAAGAACGGCTTTGGTTGTCGGCAACTTTGACCTGAGTAGTCGGCTCATTGCCAGTTGTGCTGGTGCATAGCGGAGTCCACTGATCGGCGTGTTCCTATATTCTAGCATCGCTATGTAGGGATCACGACCCTCTTCGTCTGCCTTCTTGAGGAGCGACTTCAACGTTTGCACGACTCGCTCTGCCTGCCCGTTCGATTGAGCATATGTTGGGCTCGATGTAGTCACTGTGATACCCAAATTCTCCGCGAATTGCCGAAAATTATAGCTACCAAACGGTTGGTTGTCTGCTACGATCTCTTCGGGTATTCCATGACGTGCACTGATGCTCTTAACATGTGAGATGACACATTCGCTTGTCTTGTTCTCGAGCAGTGCCAACTCGGGATACTTCGAATAGTAGTCAACGACTACTAGGTAATCTCGACCTTTGAACGACATAATGTCCATTGCCACTTTGCGGAACGGGCCGTCTGGGATTTTGTGTGCTATCATCGGCTCCTTCTGATTGCTCCGGGCGAACTGTAGGCATGTTTTGCACCTCGAGACGGTGTCCTCGATTGCTTTCGACATTCCCGGCCAGAAGATAGCCGATCTAGCTCGAGATTTCGTCTTCTCCATCGCCATGTGTGGTTCGTGCAGCACTTCCAGCATATCCGACCTCATCGACTCTGGAATAACAATTCTTTCGCCTGCAAACACGAGTCCGTCGTCTGCACTCATCTCGTCTCTCATGTTCCAGTATGGTTTAACGTCCTCGGGTACAGCTGTCCTCGACTCTGGCCAGCCGTTCATCACAACCTGAAGTAGTCGCTGAAGAGTTACGTCATCGGCTGTAGCACTTCGGATTTGCTCGAGTCGTCCTGTACTTGCAGGGAAGTTCTTTGTAACGCTGTGGACCATGATCTCAACATCGTCAATGAGCTCCCTGTCTGGCTCACTATCTATGTAAGCACGTGAGAGAGCGTCGGCTACGTACAGCAGCTTCCCTGGAACGTTTGACAGGTTTATCTCGTATCGCTGTAGCTTCAACATCATACGTTGCACGCGTGCCGTTGCGTTTCCGATCGGTTTCTTCATTATAATCTCAAGCGGCTTATGATCAGTCTGCGCTTCGATTTCCTTGCCATAAATGTACTGATGAAACCGGGAAGTCGCGAAAACGACCGCTAACAGTTCTTTCTCCAACTGTGCGTAGTGTAGTTATGGACCGACTAGTGCTCTTGACGCATAGGCAACAATTTGTCCTTCTTGTAGAAGACACGCCCCTAGTCCACTCTTTGACGCGTCCGACTGCAACGTTACTGGTTTGTTCACGTCGTAGAACCTCAGTACTGGCAAACTGCTTAGAATTGTCTTCAACTCATTCACTGCATTTGTATGCTCTTGTGTCCAACACCACACCGCGTCCTCTTTCAGCAGCGCACGTAGAGGACCAGTGATGTGCGACTCTCGCGGGATGAACTTTGCCTGATACTTCACAATGTTCAGAAACCTCAGGACTGCGCGCTTGTCCTCAGGCAATGGCATGTCGACGATAGCTCTTACTTTGCTAGGGTCTGGGCTGAGGCCTGCTTCCGATACTACATGTCCCATGTACAGCACCTCATTGACTTTCAACTGCACCTTTGACGAGTTGAACTTCACGTTTCGTTCTCTTGCCCTCTGGAAGACAGCACGCATGATGGCATCGTGATCTTGTTCATCATCGCCCGCGATGATGATGTCGTCAGCTATCACGTACGCTCCTTTGATGTCACCAAACGTTAGTTGCATGCGCTTCTGTAGTACTTCACTAGCTGAACTAATGCCAAACGGCATGCGCAGGAACCTTTTGCGGCCCCTTGGCGTGTGGAACGTGCAGAGGTAACTGGACTCATCCGACAGTCTGACGTGCCAGTACGCCATCGACATATCTATCACTGAAAACACTTTCTTTTCAGCTAGACGCGACTGCACATCCTCAGGTGTCGGGATCTCGAACTGTTCACGCTTAATCGCTCGATTGAGTGGTTTCGGGTCGAGACATAATCTCAGCGATCCATTCCGCTTTTCCGTAATAACCAAGTTATTCACCCATGGTGTAGGTTGTTCTACATCTGCGACGATTCCGTCCCTCTCTAACTTGTCTAGAGCCTTCTTCAAACTCTCCACTCTGGTGTATGGAAGTTTCCTGGTTGCCTGGACTACCGGCTGTACGTCTTCTTTCAGCTCGATATGATACGGATGTTCAAGTTCTCCAACTCCAGTGAACACGTCTTCATATGCTTTCATCAGAATGTCACTCGTTAGTGGCTTCTCACGCGACACCTCGCACACTCGTTTGACAAGTCCTAATGACTCACACGCTCGACATCCAAGTAGGGGTACATTGGTGTGCGTAGTAACAAAGAACTCGATCAGTGTCGGTTTATCCGCGTTCTCTGGTATGCACTGAAGTTTGACCGTTCCAGCTGGCTTCACTTTGACGTCATTCACGAATGCTGACAGTATCGTCTTTATAGGCTGCAAAGCTACATTCGGCTTTATTGTCTCGTAAATCGTCATAGGCAACACATTCGCCTGTGCGCCAGTGTCTAACTTGAAGCTTATCTGCTGGCTGCCAATAGTCATCTTTGTCATCCAGTCATCATCATGAGTAGTGTGTGCATGTACGTCCAAGAATAACGAACACAGATACAGGCAGTCATTACTCTCACATTGTTCATTGTTCATCATCCGCACCTTGCTATCGACTGCAGCAGTGCGGTGGTGTTCGCACGTTATCGCGAAGTGGTTCCACCCCTTGCAACGGTTACACTGTTTGCCTACGCAGGGCATGACTTTGGTGGGTGTGACCTGCTACAGAATTTGCACTGAATGCTTCCCTGTGTAGCCCGTGGTTTGTACCTACCCTTAGTGTCATTGTTAGTTCCTTTATTTAATACCCCTGCCACCTGCATGGGAGCCCTTGCTAAACGTGCTTGAACGAGATCTCTGCTTCACTACACTCACTTTAGCTTCTGGCTTTCCTTCAGACGCCATGACCTTCAGTTGCGCCCTTGTCGTCTCGGCTGCGCAGCACACATCTAATGCCCTAGCTAGCGACAGATCGGACTCTCTCAAAAGTCTCTCTTTAACACGCTCGTCATTGACGCTGAACACTATCTTGTCACGAATCATCAGATCCTCCTGGTCACCAAATTCACACAATTTAGCTTTCATTCTCAAGTCTTTGATCCACTGATCTACTAGTTCCCCATTGCCTTGATTGCGAGACCAGAAACAATATCGTTCGTAAACTGTATTTTTACGTGGCTTGCAGTAGTGACGGAATTTGTCTAGCACTGTTTCCCAGTTGTCTCTATCTTCTGCTGGTGCCGTGGTGGGACGTTAGCAGGTCCTGCTGGTCTAAACTCAAACTGGTTGAATACTTCCTGGGCCTCCGGTCCAGCAGTATGTAGTAGTATGGCCACTTGGACAGCATTAGGCTTTTTGTTCAATTCACACGCTGTGTAAAATGTCCTAAACTGCTGCTCCCAACTTCTCCACGCCTCATCCAAATTGCAGGCATCGAACGCAATACTACTTGGACCTTGGTGGCTTGAAAAATTCCATTTTTCAGCCGTTGACAGTGTGACTCGACTGTCGTCACTTCAAACTTCACCAACACCGTTTTTTTCCGACCAACACATCCTACACCAGTATAACTCTGTGTAGTTTGTCTTCTGACACCATGTTATGCTTTATGAAGCAGCATATTGCTTGTTTAATTAGGACTGGGAACACTAGAAATGTGCTACTCGAATTCCACCGGAAGACAACACAACTTTTTATTACTCCAAAACGGTGAAAGAGCTACACTGTAGTAAGTAGCTGTACAACGCACCAGTTATAACGATCCTATTACATGACAGTATGTATTTAAGGCATCTGTGTGATTTAGTAAATTACAAATAATTTAAGCATACTCCCAGTGACCGATATATGATTTTATATCAATCATTGACGTATATAATGTGAGATCCATCGTCATCGAGATCACAAAATGAGGGAAAATCTGGCGTGAGGCGAAAACTACACCGGTGACTAATATACATATAAAACATGAGGTCATCGCGCTGCCATATTTTTTATGAGGCATTTATGGAAAGTGTGACACACGTGGCATGGCGCTCAAAGCGCTTGGTGCTTGTTTGATTGCGGTATTGTTTATAGCTTCAGCGGAACAAAAGGCAATACAAATTGAAACAGGTAGTATGTATTTAAGGCATATGTGTGATTTAGTAAATTACACATCATTTAAAATAGTTAAGTTGTTCGATAGCATTGTTAAGAAATGGCGCTAGCTGAGCTGGCTTTGCTTGGCCCGGCTTGGGACTTGGCCTTGTCACTTGATGTTATTTGGTGACAATGGTCCATTGAGTTCTTCCTGCTTTCTGAAAGAGTTCGCGACACGGTCACAGTTGGATGAACATCAGGGGTGTAGGGCCGTAGCTAGATATTAATACATGTGGAAACACAAATCTAAGTCTAAGAGACTAAGTGTAAGAGGTGGTCTGTGACTGTGTGCAAACAAAAAACAAAACAAATAATTTTTTATTTCCATTCTGGTTGTGTATTTTTAAATCGAAATAAAACAAAAAAGAATGCCCCTTTGGCCATAAAGAATATATATATATATTCTTTACAAATTAATATATAATGTTATCCGTTATCGCTATATTCCATAACAAATTTTAATTATTTAATTAAAACAATATGACAAAAGAATATGTCATTTGAACCAGCAGTGTATGCTATGTATTCGCATCTACTAGCCAAAGGTACCATTGGTGATTGGGATATTTCAGGGCCATTTCAGAGCATGCCACTGGCTAAAAGTAAAATGGTCACATTTTCCATTATTATGTGTAAAGTATTTGTAAAACGATGTTAATGAGTAGGTTATACGTCATAGCATACCAATAAATACATATTTCATCATAGGAATATTTGAAAGTTTGTTGAGATGCACCCATATAGCTGGAAAAAAAATTTCCTGAAAGTTTACCGTAATTAGGGAATGAAGGGTGATATGCCCTGATTTATTTTGCAGGAAACAGTGCACAGTCAGATCCCATGTCAAATGATACATGCATCAGTAACCCTTGCCAGAATGGAACAACCTGCCTACATACTCTGGCAGGCTACTTGTGTGAGTGTAAGGAGGGCTACAATGGTACAAATTGCACAACAATGTCATCATCAACAAGTAAGTATGTTCTTAAAGCTAATAAAGGCAACAAAGGTCAGTGGTCGGTATGTATGTTGTTTGCATTTGTGTGTATCTGTTACTGAAATTTTACAGACAAATTAGAAATATTACAACTAAGTTGTAGTCACTATTCATGAATTACCATCTAGACTTGTGCGTGTTGGTCCAAGCCTTTGTGCACTTATCAAATGGTAAGCCAAATTGTTGCACTGTTAATAGAAGTATGTATTCATAAACGTGTAATGTAAAAGTGTAGCTTTTAAAAATGTGCATACCTAAAAAGCAAGCATGTAGAACAGAAAAACAGAGCAAACTGCCCAAACCTTTAAGTAAGGAAGAAAATACCTTTGTGAAGGTATTCGTGAACATTGTGTTCTGATGCTTGCCTGATCTACACCAAGACAATGAATACATCAAACTCTTAAAAAGGCATGTCAAAACAACACCAAAACAGAATCAGTTAATGCGATGGGTTATGCTGCAAATTCTTCTAGAACCGACTAACCCTGGAGAGAGCTGCAAAATCACAAGTTGCAGAAGATCCTTCAAACGCATGTAAAGGCGAGTTCAACTGTACGTAGCATACTTTCGGGACATGCAACCATTCTGTGGATATGGTTTGGGTGTACTCGGGTAGACATTTCCCCAGCCATAATTAGTTTTATTTACTGAAAAACGTTGCTATAGAAGCACTATGACTATAGTTTGTGACATTAACAGTGTGTATGTTTGTTCTGCAGAACTTCCGTGTCAGCCAGAGCTGGACAGAAGCAGGGAGAAGAGTCTCTGTGTGCCATCACTACATATCAGG
The DNA here is from genome assembly GCA_963662155.1 of Lamellibrachia columna. Lineage (NCBI taxonomy): Eukaryota > Metazoa > Annelida > Polychaeta > Sabellida > Siboglinidae > Lamellibrachia > Lamellibrachia columna. Next base: position 44,749,248 of record OY759264.1, on the reverse strand, counting down.
TGACTATAGTGAAATAATTAAATAGAAAATACCAGACTAACCACACCATACAGAATATACGTAGGCAATGTGGATTTTAGGAAATTTGAGAGGTATACTGCCATATCCCATTTTTATATGGATTTGTTTCAGATGAAAAAAAATGTGATAGCGTACATATTTCCTTCTGTTTAGCATGCAAGTATAAAACCGAATGACAAAGTAAAAAATACGGATTTCAACCAAAAAATGTGGTTGGTCTAAATTATGTCTATATATGCTTCATAGTAACTTACAAGTTTCTGGGTTTTAAAAAGAGCAATGTATATACAGTCCGTGAGTCCCTGGCTCCCTGTTTCACCCTTGGGAGGAGCCCGTGTGACTCCCTACTTTAGAAGACGATAAATCCAGTGCTAAACTAGCTGATGTCAACATACGACATCTTGAATAAGCTCCAGGCTGTATCAAGTGGTAACACTCGCTTCTGTTTGTTGTAAAATACCCGTGAGCATGGCGCAACAGCACTGGTCTTGGACACAACTTTCTTCAAGTAGTATATTTCAATCCTAACTAACTGAAACTAATCCATGGTTCGGCGTTTTATCTTGGTCTTAGATTATGGGGAGAACAGAGGCGTTCAAACAGTGGCGCCACACTGGACTGGTGACCAGTCCACAGTGTGGCGCCACTGTTATAGCCGTTCCAATGCATAGATTAGCATTCATTTTGTAGAAAAAATACTCCCAAATTTGTCTGTGGACTCCAAAATATGGGCAGAGTGGGAGTGCGATGGACTCCCATTAGTTTCCTATGAAAATCGATGCCTGACATATCAACATATCCAAAATTGAATAATAATAATGCTCCCCTCCAAGCCACAGTCATGTGTGCCTCATTAGTAAGTAAAACAGCTGTTGTGAACATGCTTGCATGTTTATAGGTGTCGGAGAAACTGCAAGTGGCGTGCCAATGTGCATGATGTCGTAGGACTGTCCCTGGAGTGCGTTGGCTGTGACCTGCGTCACTATGACATCCAGTGGACGGTCAACACTAGCCTTGACTGGGATAGGGGCACCGGGACAGGGGACAGTCACAGGGCACTCAGCATCTACCCTGATGTCCTGCAGGTAGCCACGGTCTACCTGGTCAATGCCACTGGTCAGTTCTTTGTCTTTTCTCTAAGGTAGACCTACCACATCACACAGAAATTGAATAGTATTGTAAACTCTTGTGATCTACAAACACTATTTTGTCATAGACATTGTATGGTTTTCTGTATGCATAATCATAATTGTTTTTTCTTTGGAAAACATATTTATAATTAAGAATCTTGAAGTGACATAAACATAATTGTAATCACACCCATTCATGTATACTAACTCTACTGGTAAATTAATTTAAAATGTAGAAAACAACAATTTAAAAAGTAAACTTCTTTATTTAATAAAAGAAAGCATTCCTTTGTTAATAAAAAAAATGGCTTTGATTGTAACTTGCGAAAGTGCGAATAGACTTATGTTGTAATATATATAGATGTACCACTTTTGTAAGTTTTTGGCCAATTTTGACAGGATGTAGTAAAAAAGTCAGTTTGTCCAATGTTTTCACAGAAACTAAATACGACGACCAAAATAATTAAATTGAGGAGGGGCCTTTAATATGTAGAAAACAATCGTACAATTGGGGTAACTACATGACAACATCGCACTAATGAAACGTTTACGTTTTAGCCACACAGACAGGTTCTCACGACTCCTTGCCCTTGGAAGCGAGCTACATTCTGCACATGGCGCGGCCGCCCCGCGGAGGTCTGTGCCAGGTGGTACCACAGGAAGGCGTCGTCATGACAGACCTCTTCAACGTCACCTGTGTGAAGTTCTTTGATCCGTCAGTGCCACTGAACTACCTCTTCTATCTGAATCCAGACTCAAGCACTGGCAAGAATGGTTAGTGGTGATGTGGATTCAATAATCTGAGCTTGCAACAGGGTATGTTTATAATAATGGATGACATGACAGATTTGAAAAATAAACCAACAAATTGAATCACTTTGCTATGGTATTTAGTAGGGCCGGAACAATACACCAATGCACCCGTGTATTGCGATACACACCGCACGGTATGGTACACGATACACAATATCTGTATCATGGCACACTATGATATGCGATAGCGGTAGGCAAAACATTATTCACGTCACCTTTGTGAAGCAATAAACGTTCAATGCGAATCACACCTGCCGTGTATCGATAAAATAGCGAAAGATAACATGTAGTATGTTTCCCATATATGTATATCTAACTATAATCTATATAAAATCTTTACACTATTATTTTTTTCAATGCATGCATGCAATTTGGACCTCATGTGAGTGACAATGCGATGTCTGCTGTAGTCCACGTGATAAATATACATGTGTTTTACTGTTGTATCATTCTAGTCAGTGTAGTCTGTATTGCTATATATCATAATTTGAAGTAGTGTATTGTTCCGGCCCTAATATTTAGTGTTCCAATATTAATTTATCAATGAACTTACACATTTTTCAAGCATAAATTTGCTGTAGTATATAAGATATAGCTAAAAACACAATTTCAGCTAATTCACAGCAGGATATTTAAATTGACAAAACACATTTTAAATAAATATCTTATATTATAACTATTTAAAAGTAACTGTTAGGGTTCGCATCTTTTGCAACAATTGGGACTTGGATGTGTGACATTCACATAAAAAAATTTTTCTAGGAACCCTGATAAAATTTTATAAAATTAACGTTATCTCTGAACAACACACTTTCAAACAACACCAAATTTATTTTGATTGCATTCAGAACAAGAAAGATCCATGCAAGACATCATAAGGTGGCCATACATTGTTGTTGCCAGTTGTTGTGAAACTGCCGTATGGTGGATCTGTCAGCTGACCTAAACAGCTACAATATTTGCAAAAAAAATTATCTTACATTGCATGATAGCATGGTACTTGGTAGTGCTATACATAGTTTAGCATTGTAATTCCCACTAGATGGCTGCACATACTAACATATTTCCCACAAGAGGGAAGCACCTGATTTTCAATTTCTAATTTGTTGAAATGTGTGGCCATATGATGGCAAGTTTCTGCCTGGCATATAAGCAGAAAATTTACTGACCCTTGGGGCTTAAGCTAGGCGGATCTTGGGGTCAGTTTCTTCGGATGGGGGATGGGGTATGAACAGGTTTGGTTGCACATGTTTCTAATGCTTGTATCTGTGTAACCTCAAAGTTATATCTATCACAAATTGTGTTGTGATTTTGGATTCTTCATGGCTACACCTAAAGACGATTGTACAGTTATGACATCACAACAATTGGAAACTAATTTTAAATTTTCTCCTCTTTATCCCTGAAGTCTGGGGTGAGGCTGGAAACGATACCGGTCATAATTTTTTGTATACACATTTTAATAAATTTTGCAAATTCATTGATACCTAAATTAATGGATGTGTGACATTTCGGTGAATAACACAATGTATGAATGAGTTAATTCAACATTAAATCATACAACAAGAACAAACCGATTCAGTTCCATGCACCTCCAGTCTCCTGCCTGCGGAGTCACGTAGCCGCCCTCCTGGGGTGGCGATGAGGTCAATACCACAGATGCAGTCAGTCACTAGGTAATGTTGAAATCACAAAAAATCATCAGACAAGTACATTTATTATTGTTCCACAGAAATGTTCTCAAAATAAGTTTATAATTTGCAACGTTGTTCAGTAAAAGTGATACGACGTGTGTGCAAGCAGGTCAGCTGCTACACATGAGTGTGGGAGAGCCTGTCATGCCCCCCCTACCCCTGCCAGTGGGGCCAGCCCGCAACAACTACACCAGCGTCATCAGAGTGGCCATAGCCGACAGTCTGGCTGCCTCTGTCTATGTAGATCTTCATGTCAGGGTGAGTCCACAGTTAAGGGCATATTATATACTTTCTATCCATGTTGTTAACTTTTTATCACAGAGGCCCATCCAAAATAAGGTTCTTAGTTACCAAGCAGATTTGCTTTCGCACCGATATCATGTGTTTTTATCTGAACAGTTCATATTGTATTTGTTTTGCTTCATGTGTCAGCAAGTACCATAAACTGTATATGAAATACATTTTTATAAATGTTTGAATTCCTAAAAAAAATTAAAGTTATAACTACAGTCGACTTCAGATGCCATAATAACAATGATTAATTATTTTTAGCCACAAGTACCAGTGAATGAAACCTTCAGAATTAAGTTCTGATTCAAGTGGTAAGAAAATAAAAAAATTCCATTACAAAGTTGTGATATATTTGATCAAAAATATCTGTTTGAAAAGAACAACAACTAAATTGATTAAAACCGAAAGTGTCCTGGGCCAGTACACATACACACATATGTATGGTGTACTCAATGTAATTCGATAGGCCTGTGCGCCTATGCTGTAACTACACAAAAGTCTTAGTCGGGATAGAATAGGTAACTAACTACGTAAAAAGTCGTAGATAGAAAGAGTTAATACCATGGAATGTGTCAAATTGGAATGCTGCTAGTACCTCATTGTTTTGATATGCATGAGTGATTATTGATGCTTCAGACGATCTTTATGCAGCAAAGGTCTGTTTTATTTATAAAGAAAACTGATAGCAGTAGAAATTAATGATGTTGGAATTTTTGTTTTGTTTTTGGCTCTGCCACTTTACTGCCTGTAAAGTCTTTCACATAGTTTATCACGAAATAAAATTAATTGAACTACCAAAAAATAACTTATACAAAGGAGCTGATTTTTATTAGCCCATGTTGGGCCACAGTTTTTTTTTTAGGTTTACAGATTTTTACAGTCATGCCTAACATCGGAGGAAGGGAAAATGTTTTACTGTCATGTCAAACACCGGAGGGGTGAAAAAGAGAGAAGAGAGATGAAAAGGGGAAAAAGGATTAATCAAGGCCAGTTATTTTTCTAAAGTTTTTGTATGGATTATTACAGTAATGTTTAAGGTAGCTGGGGTGGCTATTATATGCTTGTCTTGAATTGATTAGTTTCAGTAGAAGTTGTTTAAGATAAATTAACCATTTATTCACAGATTGTATTCCAGATTAATAAGAAAAATTAGTTTTTTATTTATTTGGTCATGTTACAATTTTTTTTTGTAAATGTAAAATTTTTTTCCACAAAATGCGAAATTATTTCGTTTTTAAAAAATCCCAAAAGAAATAAATGACATACATATAAGTATGACAGTGTCACTGATAACTTTGAGTTAGATTTGGGTTAACATAAACGAATTACGTCTGGTACACCACCGTGAATGAATTAAGCAAAAGTTGAATGACAGCCTAAAGTGGCAGTGTATTTTTGACACAAACCCTTCACCAATCGTAATTCAATATCGTATTACGTTGCCTACATGTAAGACGCGTTCATATGTCAAATTGCAACATCATAAGTGTTGTATTTATTTTTAAATAAGAAATTAAGCATAATTTCTTGGTTATTAATGAAAACACAATCTTAACAAATGCTTGTTTTTGTGTCGAAATTTATGGGTTTTTACTGGCGTTTTACGAATTGTTGACAAAACATAATGACCATTTGTAATATTGACATGTCCCCTTAATTTGCAGCCACAATGGCCCTTGAATCTGTATTTGTAACGTGTAACGTATAGTAATTTTTCCATTGGCATGTTGTGAACTTGTGAAAGTGAATCTAACAATAATTATTCAAAGAATTACGCATGCATTTGATTATGCATTTGACAAATCAAATGTTTGTGGGTCGCATTAAAATGAAAATGTTTAAGGTAAGTATTCAAATGCAAATGCATTAAAAATGTTATGGAGGCATTTGAATGCGCATTCAAATGCTCAACATTCAAATGCGCATTCAAATGCAGTTGCATTTGTTAACAAACCTGATATATGTTGCCATTTCCGTTTGTGTCAAAGTCACGATAAACTACTTTAGCGCAGATATATGCTGGTTTAAGGACATGGTTTAGTGTTGGGGGGGGGGGCAGCCGTGGCCTAGTGGTGTTGGACTGTAAATTCAAGGGTTGTGAGTTCAAGACCCACACTGGGCACGGTTCGTTTTCTCAGTCTACTCAGCTACAAATGAGTACAAACACTGTTTGGAAGGTACCTGCGATGGACTAGTGTCCCGTCCAGGAGAGTCAGTATAACTGCACTGTAAGTTGCTTCGCACTATAAAAACCAGGTTTAAGCACTGGCCATATAAGCCTTCATGGCTTCCTAAGGCGTAATGCCAGGGGAATGACTTTACCTTATGCAAGGTAGAATCACAGTAACCAAACGATATGTTCTGCTTTCACGGCGAATGGATATAGCTGGTTCGAACATTGTAGCAACAGCCCAAGTACGCCTGGAAATAGTCTATATTTCGTTTTGAAACTTTCATGACTATGAAAATCACTTCTCTTACAGAACATTATTCACATAAATGTTGCACGAGACTGATCATTTATATTTTGTATAAACAGTAGTAATGCAGTACAATGCTACCGTGAATGACGTTCCCCAGCATTGTGAATATAATTATTTTTGGTGTCGCAATGCTTCTCTGCCATTCGATTTTTGTGAACATTTTGTTTGTGTTAAAATAGATTATTCGCAAAAAAGTGTCACGTGAGAATATCAGCAGGACATAAAAAATAAACCGCTTTTCAATTTGTATTGTATTTATTCCCCAAAATGTGGTCAGCGGATCGGTAAACCCCAAAAAAATAAAAACTGTCACCTCACTGTAAATGTTATATTTCTGTTTTCTTGTTTTCAGGTTTTACCAAAGAAAGAAAACAAAAGTGTTCAGTTGAAAGACTTGCAACTGCTGAAGAAATACATTGTAGGCATGCACACTTCCAGCAACTTCTCAAGCTTGGGTGTTTTACATAAAACATCAGCAAACATTTCGGGTGACACTGCCCTGAATAGAGCGGCTGCTAATGGCACGGTACAAGGATGTCCAGTTCTAGGAGTGCATCCAAATAGTACTTCATCAAATGCAACATTTCCAAATAGTACATTACTGAATGAAGTATTTTCCAATGATACGTTACTGAACGGAACATTTACTAGTAGTACATTCCTGGATTGTCAATTTTCAAGTGGTGAATCTTTGGATACGGCGTCTGAGAATGATACACTTTCTGAAGGCGTCTTCTCCAGTTTGGACCTTCAAACAAGTACATTCAGAGATGGTAAGTATTCATTCATTCAGAGATGGTAAGTATTCATTCATTCAGAGATGGTAAGCATTCATTCATTCAGAGATGGTAAGTATTCATTCATTCAGAGATGGTAAGTATTCATTCATTCAGATATGGTAAGTATTCATTCATTCAGAGATGGTAAGTATTCATTCATTCAGAGATGGTAAGTATTCATTCATTCAGAGATGGTAAGTATTCATTCATTCAGAGGCAATGAAGAAATGAGTATGGGAGGGAGGCAGGGAGGCAGGGAGGCAGAGAAGGATGTGCGATAGAAAGAGGATTACCAGGTGTAGTCTCCTCCCTATCTAAAAATCTAACCGTTGGTGTGAGACAGAAGAATTATGGTTGGACCAACATTTCAGCCAGGAAAAATGTGATGGACGTCTCTTATTAATCATTAACTATTTTGCTTCCATATATGACTTGTTAGAGCAGTTTATGATTGACTAGATGTCACTGCTGGGTTGATGTTCATTTGTCACAAAAACAAAATATATTTAGTTAATTATTTTTCGGCGTGTAAGTAAATTCCATATTCTCGTACATTCGTATTGAAAATAAGTTAATTACCTGTCAGAATACTGGTTATGCTCTACGGAGCTTTTCGGGACCTTCGCAGTCCCTTCATCAGTGTTAGAATCATAGGAGGCTATCAAAATTAGGGAGAGGCACCCAGAGATAAACGGAGACGACCACTACAACATTCCCACGATCTTCTTGGAACTGCTGTCATGTGACAGTCAGCATCCAGGTCACATGACACTAGACATCAGCGCATTCTAATGCTGATGAAGGGACCGTGACGGTCCCGAAAGCTCTGTAGAGCATAACCAGTATTCTGACAGGTAACTAACCTATTTTCAATATTTTTTACATTTTTAATAAACCAAGAATTACTTTGCGAGTTTGTATTTTATATTGCCACAAATAAAATTCAATATTTGTTTCTGAATGTTCTTCTTATTTAAATGGACAACTGCCCTTTGATGTGTGTGGTATGCGTCACGCTAGTTTCTCTTTCTGTTGGTAGAATTTGCGTCAACAATAAGTCTAGCTCTGAGTGTTTCTTCCATTGTGACAAGTGCATCACAAGTTGGGGATTTGGAAAAACAGGTTAGTAATTGTGTGATTTTATTTGTTACGTTCAGCCTATCTTCAATTAAGACTGGTGAATGATTCTAAATAAATTCAGGTTGAGTAACTTACGTCATTTCCAATTACAAATACCAGTTCCAATAAAAAAATAAATTTCAGTTATCAATTCCATATGAAAATTAAAAGTATGCGAACAGAGAAACCACATATATACATAATGCCCCCAAAACATCTATTTTAGAGCAACTAATTTCTGCTTATTATGGTACAAAATGGCAAACAGATATGATAAATGCAACAATATTATATTTCATTGATTTTTTTTAGTGAATAATTTGAGGTAAAGAGTTACATGATGTAATTGCAAAGGTGAATGAGAATAACAATTACATTTTCACCAATTCCAATTAGTTTCAAAAACAAAACACTGGTTACAATATTGGAATTGGCGTTTCAATTCCAGCTACAATGTAGCAAACTAATTAAAACTAAATTGTATGATGGCGCAGTGCAAACGGCAGTTAAAGGCCACAAGGCACTTAATTTGTGGCAGTTGCAGTAACTGGGTGGACTTCGTCAAGTCTGGGTGCAAGAAGTCCTGGGCTGAGGTCCAGGCAGATAGTTTTAGTTTTGAGTGTAGGGGATGTACGAAGATGAAGGAACTAGAGGTGGAGTTGGAAGAGCTGAGGCTGCTCGTTGTGGCAATGGTGGGAAGGGAACAGGGGGGTTGTGCCAATAGTTCTGGTGGGGGAACAGTAGATGATAAAGTGGGGAAAGACACAAGAGATGCTAGGGAGAGCTCACCGCAGCCTGGGAGGAAGCTGAGAGGAGGGAAGGTGACAGGTCGTAGGGAGACGGGAAGGAAAGGAACAGGAGGGAAGACAACCGGAGTGAAGGAGAGGGGAGACAGGAGGGAAGGAGAAGGGAGTGGGGGAGACGGGAGGGAAAACAACCGGAGTGAAGGAGAGGGGAGTGGGAGAGACAAGAGCAAAGGAGTGGGAAGTGGGGGAGACAGGAGGGAAGGGGTCAGGACAGAATGTGATGGAGGGGATCGAACGGAAGAGTTATTCTGCAGCAGTGATAGAGGGGGTGAGGAAGAGAGCCAGGGTGTTTGTGGGGGATTCGATAGTTAGGAAGACCGACAGAGTCTTAAACAAGGGAGATGATGTGGTGGTCTGCTTGCCTGGAGCCAAAATAGAGGCGATAACTGAGAGGGTAAAAAACATCGTAGGCTCGGGTAAGGGTGGATCTGTTTTAGTACACGTAGGGACAAATAACGTAGAGAGGGAGGGTACAACTGCCATAGTTAGGAAATATAGGCAGTTGGTCAGAACACTAAAACAGACGCGGGTTGAGCAGGTAATTCTGTCAGGGATTTTACCTGTAATGGGCAGGAGGGGTCACAAATATCGAAATTGTCGGGGGATGGCAATTAACATGTTAGTCCTGAAGCTATGTAGGGAAGAGGAAGTTGGATTTGTGGATTTATGGGGAAGTTTTGTTGGGAGGGCTGATATGTACATGAAGGATGGGCTTCATTTAAGTGGAAAGGGGGCGGCAGTATTCGCGGACAAACTTTCAGCAGCAGTAGATAGTGACTTGGGTACGATGACAAATATTTTTGGAAGTAAACATTCTTTAAACTAGAAGTGCAGGGGGGTTACCTAGAGGTGTCTCAAGCAGAACAAGAGGCCACTAGCACAGATAAACCAATATCAAATCATCCGAAAAACATCTCTGAAAAAGGTTATAGATGCGTATGTTTAAATGCAAGGAGCATAGTAAATAAGAAAAACGAATTAAACATTATGGTAGAAGATATTGACCCTCACATAATTGGTATAACTGAATCATGGGCCAACATAGATATAACAGATGCTGAATTAGGACTGACAGGATATGTAATGTTTAGGAAAGATCGAATAGGAAGAAGGGGCAGGGGAGTTATTTTATATGTTAAAGAATCTATTCAGGCTTATGAAATAAAACTAGAAAGGGAAGCAGATTGCGATGAAGCTGTTTGGTGCAAAATTGTTTCAGGAAATTCAAAATTAACTATTGGATTAGTTTACCGAAGTCCAAACATAAACGAAGAGGACAACACAAAAATAAAAAACGCTATAAAGGAAGTTAGTAAAGGGGAATGTATCATAATGGGAGATTTTAACCATGGACACATACAATGGAATTCTCTAGAGAGCACAGGGATTGAGGACCAACAATTTCTATTTTTAATCCAGGATAGCTTTCTTACTCAGCACGTACTAGAACCAACCAGGGGAGAAAATGTATTAGATATAGTTTTGTCATCACAAAAAGAATTAGTGGACAATGTAAAAATATTTGAACCATTGGGTAATAGTGACCATAATCAAATACATTTTGACATCAATGTAAAATCAGAAAGTAAAAATAAGAAAACGTACAAGAGAAACTTCCACAAAGGTAACTACAAAGATATGAGAAAATACTTAGCAAAGCTAGATTGGAATAACATGCTGATGAATAAGACCGCAATTGAATGTTGGAATATTCTAAAATATGAAATTGAGAGTATCATCGATAAATTTGTTCCCTTCCAAAAACAAGGAAAACGGTGTAGAAAGAAACACTTGTCAAAAGAGGCTATTAGAAAAATAATGCTAAAACAAACTATGTGGAGGGTTTATAGGCGTACCAGAAAGGACGAAGACTATGCAAAATACAAAGAGGCACTTAATGCAGCTACAACTGAATCAGACAATCTAAAAGAAGCTATGAGCAAAAACTAGCATGTAACATAAAAAATTACAGCAAGAGTTTTTATGCATATGTCAGGAGTAAACAAAACGTACAAGACAAGGTTGGACCTCTAGAAGACAGTGCTGGAAATATAATATCACAGGGGTTTTTAATGGCGGAAGACCTAAATGGTTACTTCAGTTCAGTGTTTACCAAAGAAGATATTAGTTCATTACCAGTTGCTGATGCTAAATTTTAGGGGGCTAAATCTGACTATTTAGGTCCGTTAGTTGTAACTCCAGAATTGGTAGCTAAGAAAATAAAGGCAATGAAGGATAACAAATCACAATTTAAGCACGACAACGGAGTTAGGAGATTCGCATGCAACACATCGCATAGACAAATGGTTGGGCTGAAACTGCGGCCACACGGAAACAATTACTGCTGATCTCTCAAATATTGTCCAGCAAATACCGTATTCCACTTCGATTTTTCGATACACAAATGTAAGACGTATATGCCGTTTATTAACATAATATCTGATATCCCCAGAGACGTTCAATACATGCATTAAATGGCTACTCGCAGACTGTACATCCGCGAAATGTAATTTACCTAAATGATTACTTCAGTTCAGTGTTTACCAAAGAAGATATTAGTTCATTACCAATTGCTGATGCTAATTTTCAGGAGGCTAAATCTGACTATTTATGTCCGTTAGTTGTAACTCCAGAATTGGTAGCTAAGAAAATAAAGGCAATGAAGGATAACAAATCACCGGGAGTGGATGGGATTCCTCCAAAATTACTAATGGAAACAGTAGAACAAATCAGTATACCACTTGCAAGAGTATTCAACTTGTCATTAAAAGAGGGAGTTGTTCCGTTTGAATGGAAAGAAGCAAACATCATACCATTATTTAAAAAGGGTTCGAGAAATAAGTCAGAGAATTACAGACCAGTGAGTTTAACGTCAGTGATTTGTAAATTATTAGAAAGGTTAATTAAAGACCATATGGTGGACTTCCTCGTTAAGCATAAATTATTAAATTCATCTCAACATGGATTCCTTAAAGCGAGGTCATGCTTAACAAATATGTTGTTTTTTGGAAGAAATCACTAAGTGGATAGACGTGGGATCGCCAGTAGATATTATCTACTTAGATTTTCAGAAAGCTTTTGACAAAGTGCCACATCAAAGATTACTACTTAAATTAAAAGCCCATGGTATCGGGGATAGCATAACTGACTGGATAGAACAATGGCTGACTGACAGAAGACAACGAGTTGTAGTAGATGGAGAAGTTTCAAATTGGAAATCGGTCTTGAGTGGGGTACCTCAATGATCAGTATTAGGACCTATATTATTCTTAATTTATATCAATGACTTGGATGACAGTATAACAAGTAACGTACTGAAATTTGCGGATGACACAAAACTGTTTAGAAAGGTTAATACTGATGGTGATAAACAACATTTACAAAACGATCTAGACAGATTAGTGAAATGGTCTGAGAAATGACAGATGTTGTTCAATTTTGGGAAATGTAAATGTCTACATACAGGACATGGGAACTTGAATGTAAACTATAAAATGGGAGATACTGTTCTGGGTACTACTGTAAAAGAAAAGGACTTAGGAGTTACAATAAGCGCTGATATGAAAGTTTCAGAGCAGTGTGGTATTGCAGCTTCAAAGGGTAATCAAATTCTTGGATTGATTAGAAGAAACATAACAAACAAGGGAAAAAAGTTAATTATACCTCTTTATAAAGCAATAGTTAGACCTCATTTAGAATACTGTATACAAGCATGGAGACCATATCGTAAGAAGGATATAGATACGCTTGAACGCATACAAAGGAGAGCAACTAAAATGATTCCAGAACTGAGAGACCTTAGTTATGAAGAACGCCTGAAAAAATGTGGTTTAACAACTCTAGAGACAAGGAGGTTAAGAGGAGATCAGATTGAAGTTTTTGAGATATTGAATGGGTATGAAAATATTGATAGAAATATGTTTTTTTCACTCAAGAAGGATAGCAGAACTATAGGACATGAGGTAAAATTAGTAAAGGATCAATGTAGATTGGACATCAGGAAGCACTCGTTCTCACAGAGGACAATAAATGAATGGAACAAATTGTCTACAGATTGTGTAACTGCTAGCAGCGTGAATATGTTTAAAAACAAGGTTGACACATATCTCAGGAGGGTGGGTTATAAGTAGATGAACATTGTTGGACTCTCGATAAGCCAATGGCTTCCTTGTCCACTTGCCATCTGGGCCTTTGGCTTGGATGGCAAATCTTGTTAAATCTTGTTAAATCTGACCAAAGTATTGCATGGTGCCGTTTATTTTCCTTAAGCTCCAAATTGTAGTAGTTGCCTAACTTTTAAACATTAATAGTTGCATGACCAGTAGAATACAGACAGTATTTAGTTAGTTGCCTGACTAGTAAATGCATGTAATATTTAGTTAATTCCATGACCTGTAGAATACAAGTAGTATTTAGTTACTTGGGTGACTAGTAGACTATTGTGTTTAGTTAGTTAGTTAGCCTATTGTCTGAGAGACTGCCCTACAGGTACAGGATGTGGTAGTGAAGAGAGTGAGTCGGCTCACATTGAAGGACATGGCGAGTATCTCACAGAAAGCAAGCTGTCTCAACCAACTCACTGCTGCTGAACAGACGCTCAGCGAAACTAGTAAAGTAAGTGACACTTTTTGTTAAATATTTTACTTTCGTGTCATTTTCAATAGTCTGGGAAATGGCAAATGTTATGCAATTTTGGGAAATGTAAATGCTTATGCATGGAAACAATTGAAAAATATAAAATAGGGACACTAAACTACACATGTACAACCATTAAAACAAAACCATAAACTAGACATGTACAACCATTAAAACAAAACCATAAACTACACATGTACAACCATTAAAATAAAAGGGCAGCTAAGTGATTCCAAAACTGAGGGACCTTTTTTATGAAAAACACTTAATAGAATGTGGCTTGACAACACTAGAGATCAAATAGAAGTTGTTTAAATATTAAATTTAAATATATATATGTATATATATATATATAAATATATTGATAAGATATTGATAGAAATATGTTCTTCAAACTCAATTAAAATCATATTACTAGAGGGTAGTAAAAGAATAGTGTAGATTGGATATGAGAAATCACTCATTCTTACTAAGGACAATGAGTGAATGGAATAAATTATCTACACATTGTGCAAATACTAGTAGTGTTGACATGTTAAAAAACACAATTGAGAGATATCTAAGTAGGGTGTGAACTGTTGATAAGTCGATAGTTTCCTTGTCCACTTGCCATCAGGAGCTTTGTTTTGGATGTCGTCCTTGTTCAATCCTGTAGTTGGAGGCTGTCAGGAGCTACACAGAAATGGCCAAGTTTCTCAAGAATGTATCTGAGTCGCTGGATGAACAGAACTCGCTCGACATTCTCGCAAGCAGACCAGAGTTTGTAGAATCTGCTGCCTGGTAGGTGAAGTCTGTCAGTTTTGCTACAGCTACATTGCAGCCTTATTCTTACCATCCATTACAGCTCATACCTCTATGTTAGTCACATACTATGTGACTAGTGTACTGTTGAGCTGGTTGCATTCCCCACTTTGGTGGGTTAGAGATAGAGACCACCACTCTGTGTGTCTTTGACAGGTTACACATTCCCCACTTTGGTGGGTTAGAGATAGAGACCACCACTCTGTGTGTCTTTGACAGGTTACACATTCCCCACTTTGGTGGGTTAGAGATAGAGACCACCACTCTGTGTGTCTTTGACAGGTTACACATTCCCCACTTTGGTGGGTTAGAGATAGAGACCACCACTCTGTGTGTCTTTGACAGGTTACACATTCCCCACTTTGGTGGGTTAGAGATAGAGACCACCAGTCTGTGTGTCTTTGACAGGTTACACATTCCCCACTTTGGTGGGTTAGAGATAGAGACCACCACTCTGTGTGTCTTTGACAGGTTACACATTCACCCCTTGGGTGGGTTAGAGATAGAGACCACCACTCTGTGTGTCTTTGACAGGTTACACATTCACCCCTTGGGTGGGTTAGAGATAGAGACCACCACTCTGTGTGTCTTTGACAGGTTACACATTCCCCACTTTGGTGGGTTAGAGATAGAGACCACCAGTCTGTGTGTCTTTGACAGGTTACACATTCACCCCTTGGGTGGGTTAGAGATAGAGACCACCACTCTGTGTGTCGTTGACAGGTTACACGTTCACCCCTTGGGTGGGTTAGAGATAGAGACCACCACTCTGTGTGTCTACATGATATTGCCTCCACAAGCTACTGATTAGCACTGCCACTGTGTAGGAAGGTGGTAAAAAACACAGAATGTTGACTGGACTCAAATGATGCAATACAACATGCATTTCCAGCACCACAGGTTCCAGCCATTGTTGCTGCTCAGAAACTGTGACAACTTGCGATTATTTGGAGCGAAAACTTTGCTTTTATCAAATAAACGTACACATCCTGTAAATTTGGCTGCCTGTAAAAACTGCGTAACTGCGGTCCGAAGCCTGGGTAAAGGGGGAGGGTTGGGCATGGGGCTAACAACCCCATCCGGTAAAAAAACTGTTACAGAAACCAATACCAAAGATCAAGCCAATTGTGGTAACAGGAATGAAGCAAGCCAGGAAACTGGAAGGATGAAGGATGCCAGCCAAACCCACATGGAAGCTGACAGACCGATGGTGGATTTCCTGAAACCGAAGAAGAAGATGAGAGTCATCTGCTGGAACGTACGTACCTTGTACCAGACCGGCAAGCTGGCTCAGGTGGTGAGGGGGTTCGACAACTATAACTTGGACATTCTTGGAATCAGTGAAGTGGACAAGAACAGGGAGCAGAAGGAGTAGCCATAATATACCAAAGCAAACTGGAAAAAACACTTATTTAATGGAAACCCATGGCAACAAGAATTATAACAGCCAGATTTAACTCAAGATACACCAAGCTCACTGTCATATCGTGTTATGCCCCTATTGAAGATGAAGAAAAAGAGGACAAGGAGGCTTTTTGCGATTAGTTGCAAGAACCGATACAAAGGGTACCGGCTCATGACATGGTGCTGGTGATAGGTGACCTTAATGCCAGCGTTGGCAATGACAACACTGGCAGAAAGAGCAACATGGTCACACACGAGTGTGGAATCATGGACGATAATGGACAGTGCCTCTTCGAATTCTGCGAAGAAAACAAACTAGTCATCGGGGGACCATTTTTCATTATAAAGAAATCCACAAGAAAACTTGAATTTCACTGGACAGGGGCACCACCAGCCAGATAGACCAAATTCTTGTCAACACGAAATGGAGAAGTTCACTGCAAGATGCAAGGACAAAAAGAGGGGCAGATGAGGCCAGCGACCACAACTTAGTCACAGGAACAGTAACCTTAAAGCTGCGGAAGACCAAAAGAGGACAGGAGAGGGCAAGACAGCTTGACTCTAAGAGGCTGAAGAACGACTTGAGCTGAGAAATCGATTTAGCACCCTGGAGGAAGACCAAGAAATGAACATACAAGACAAAGAAAAGGAAGGCTTGGATGAAGCAGGACAATTTGACAAAGATTTCATAAAGGAAAGAGACCAGGCAAAAAATTAATGCACCCAGATCGCAAAGGCTGAAGGACAGACTGAAAATCAGATATGCTGAGCTGAACAGAGAGGTTAAGAGGATAGCTAAAGCAGATAAGAAATCTTTCATGGAGGGATTTGCAGAAGAGGCTGAGGAAGCAGCTAGAAAACAGGACCTTAAGACTCTATAGGATCACAAAAAACACTCGGCAGTGGATTAAAAACAGTGATGTACCAGTCAAGGATACACATGGAAACCTCGTCTCAAGTGAAACAGAAATTGGAGAGCTGGAAAGACCACTTCCAGACCACCTTGAACAGGCCGGAGCCAACTGAAACAGCTCAGATACTAGAAGCTGAGGAAGACGTGGATGTGAACACAGACCAACACTTGAAGAGGTGAAAATGGCCATAAATTATGAAGAATGGAAGGGCCCAGGCTGTGATGGAGTGACAGCTGAGATGCTGAAGGTTGAAGATACAGTTACAACCAGACTTCTGACATAGATCTTCAGTGACATCTGGGAAACAGAAAACATACCAGAGGACTGGAAAATGGGGCTGGTAGTAAAATTACCCAAAAAGGGAGACTTATCCAACTGCAAAAACTGGAGAGTATCACCCTTCTATCACTCAGAAACAAGTCTTTAACATAATTACAAAAAAAGAAAGACTGACCAAGGCACTGGAGCAGCATATCAGTGAAGAACAGGCAGGCTTCAAGAAAGGGAAATCCTGCAGTGACCACATGTATACTCTGAGGCAGATACTAGAGCAGAGCAAGGAGTGGAATACATCCCTCTATGCTAATTTCATAGACTTTGAAAAGGCTTTTGACAGCTTTCATCAGGAGTACTTATGGAGCATCATGAGACATTAAGGAGTTCCTGCCAAGCTTGTCAACATCATCAAAGTGCAGTATACAGTTTTTTCAGCACAAGTTATATGCAGCAGCAGTCTGACAGTACATTTGAAATCAGCTGCTGAGCATGGACTGGATCATGCGAAAAGTAGAACGTGCAGGCAGGCGAAGAGGGATTAGATGGACGCTGACAATATATATATATATATATATATATACATATATATACATATATATATATATACATATATATATACATATATCGATGAGAGCACATCATTATATATCTGATATATATATATATATATATATATATATATACAGTGTGTGTGTATGTATATATATATATATATACACACACCCTGTATATATATGTATATCAGATATATAATGATGTGCTCTCATCGATATATATATATATATATATATATAGTAAAAACTGTACATGCATGCCTCTTTCTGATCACATCAAACAATTGGTGCAATTTAGCTGATGTTTGATAATGTGATCAGAAAGAGGCATGCATGTGCAGTTTTTACTATATATATATATATATATATATATATATATATATATATATATATATATATATATATATATATATATATTCCCACTGAAAACTATGGTGCAATTCAGGTGATGTTTGCTAATGTGAAAGAGGCATGCATGCACAGTTTTTACTTACTTAATCCTCTTCATGCAGAAGTGAACATAAGGCCGACACCAGAGCATGCCACTGCAGTCTATCTCTTGATGTTGTCTCTTAATATATATATATATATATATATATACACGTATGTCTATATGTATTCATATAGACATACTGTAGTCTCAGTGGCTTTTAAATATGACATATTGTTACTTACTGTAGTCACAATAGGCGTAGGATAATGTGAACGATAAATAACCATGACCACATTGTCTTGTAGGACAGTCTTCAATAAATAAACATGACCACATTGTCTTGTAGGACAGTCTTCAATGGCAGTTTGACCTTGGTTGAGAAGATGGTGACGGGAAAAGTACATCTGGTATGAGAGCACGTCATTATAAATAATTTTATATAAAACCTTTCATCACAATATTATTATTGTTGCAAAACTTTATCCCAGGGACAAAGTTTACAAGCTTGTTTTTTCGAAGGTTTGATTTTATTTTGTCCATTTAATAATTTATCCCAGACTGCCAACCTTCCGAGAGGAGATGACACCACATGATAATGAGAGGGTGTTTGAATAAAAACAATTATTTGTCGTGGAAAAGCTCTTAAATTAAGTATTGTCAATTTATTGTACTTAAAAAGGTCTTGTACCTGATCATCCGGAAGTGCACACATCTAGTAGATGGTCTTAGAACGTCTGCAGTGGTGATGCATACAGTGTGTCTGTGATTGTTGCCTAGACAGCCGAGGTCGCCCGAGAGTGTCTTAGGACCGCGGAGGACATTGCCTCCACCCTGATCTCCCTGAAGGTGCCTGGACACAGGGCTATAGAGGTGTACTCCAGGGACCTGGCCATGCTCCTGAAGAAGGACTTCTTGGACCACCTTAGTGGGGCCTCCTTCGCACTCCGCAGCACCACCACAGACAAGGGTGGTGGGAGAGGGGGAGAGGTCAGGCTGCCTGACATCATCGGAAACACAGCTACCTCAGCCGAACAAGTACTCGGAATGCAGGTATGGTGGGCAGTCTCCCACATAGATCTAGTGTACTATTAGTTATAATAATTAGTGGCTTTCCTGTAATAATTACATGATAAGGTTGTGTTAGTGATAAAATCAGTAACACAATGATATTTTGTAATTGTTACACCTTATTTGCCCATAAATCATGGCATATCAAAGAGTTTAAATTATGATACTTTATCATTGTATATTATATTTTATTGTTGCAACACCTTATTTGCCCATGAATCAATGACACTCATGCACGCACACACTTACTCACACGCACTTATACGTGCACAAAAATATACTCATAACATTCATCTTCAGTGTAATAATTCATCACTGACGTTTTTCATTAATTACTTCGACCACAAACACTTTTTTGCAAGAGAAAACCTTGATCAGTGAACTGATATACATCATTAGCATTATTCAGACGTGCCACGTTGTATGAATTTCACATATGCAATAATGGTTTTAGGGAGGATTATACAGTCGTATCCTGTTTTAATATGGATTTGCTAGAAAAATTGTGATAAAGTACATATTTTCTGGTTTTCGTCACAAAGTTGCAAAATCGCATGACAAACGTATAATGGTCGAATATGATGCTAGGCAGATTTTCGACAAAACTTAGTGGATATTGTTTGATGTATATTTGATGGTAACACTCGATTGGAATAGGAATTCTGTACCCTGCAGTTAATACAACCGATAAACAATGTTTTATGGATCTATACAGCTTTCTACAGAATTTCTAGAAAAAAATTAGGATTTCAACCAAAAACGTGATGTAGACTGTTACTTTATTTCTGCTTACAGTTGATGTATGCCAGTCAGACGTTTTATAACTGGACTAGTGTATCAGAGATGGACGGAGCCACAGACATTGTGGACCTGACCACTTTATTTCTGCTTACAGTTGATGTATGCCAGTCAGACGTTTTATAACTGGACTAGTGTATCAGAGATGGATGGAGCCACAGACGTTGTGGACCTGACCACTTTATTTCTGCTTACAGTTGATGTATGCCAGTCAGACGTTTTATAACTGGACTAGTGTATCAGAGATGGACGGAGCCACAGACATTGTGGACCTGACCACTTTATTTCTGCTTACAGTTGATGTATGCCAGTCAGACGTTTTATAACTGGACTAGTGTATCAGAGATGGACGGAGCCACAGACGTTGTGGACCTGACCACTTTATTTCTGCTTACAGTTGATGTATGCCAGTCAGACGTTTTATAACTGGACTAGTGTATCAGAGATGGATGGAGCCACAGACGTTGTGGACCTGACCACTTTATTTCTGCTTACAGTTGATGTATGCCAGTCAGACGTTTTATAACTGGACTAGTGTATCAGAGATGGACAGAGCCACAGACATTGTGGACCTGACCACTTTATTTCTGCTTACAGTTGATGTATGCCAGTCAGACGTTTTATAACTGGACTAGTGTATCAGAGATGGACGGAGCCACAGACGTTGTGGACCTGACCACTTTATTTCTGCTTACAGTTGATGTATGCCAGTCAAACGTTTTATAACTGGACTAGTGTATCAGAGATGGACAGAGCCACAGACATTGTGGACCTGACCACTTTATTTCTGCTTACAGTTGATGTATGCCAGTCAGACGTTTTATAACTGGACTAGTGTATCAGAGATGGACGTAGCCACAGACGTTGTGGACCTGACCACTTTATTTCTGCTTACAGTTGATGTATGCCAGTCAGACGTTTTATAACTGGACTAGTGTATCAGAGATGGACAGAGCCACAGACATTGTGGACCTGACCACTTTATTTCTGCTTACAGTTGATGTATGCCAGTCAGACGTTGTATAACTGGACTAGTGTATCAGAGATGGACGGAGCCACAGACATTGTGGACCTGACCACTTTATTTCTGCTTACAGTTGATGTATGCCAGTCAGACGTTTTATAACTGGACTAGTGTATCAGAGGTGGACGGAGCCACAGACATTGTGGACCTGACCACTTTATTTCTGCTTACAGTTGATGTATGCCAGTCAGACGTTTTATAACTGGACTAGTGTATCAGAGATGGACGGAGCCACAGACATTGTGGACCTACGACTGACCAATGATGACGGCACTCCTAAATCACTGCACAATCTAGCACATCCTGTAAGCATTAGGATGCCTCTGTTTATAGAAGGTAAGACTTCACAAAAAATGTACCTGACTGGTTGTATAAATATTTATTGCTTGAACAAATATGAAGTTAAATGGGCATTTCCCTGGTAATGGGGTGACATTAAGTTTAAACAGTAATATTAATGGTGTGTTATTCATCTCCTCGTGTTATATGCTCTAGAGTTTCCATGACATGGAAATGATAAAAGTAAGTACAGTCAAACCTGCTGAAGCGACCACCTGCATTAGCCTGTCATTAACGACCACAGTAAAATCCTCCCGAATGAAGAGATTCAGTTAAATTGCCTGCATTAAACGACCACCTGTATTAAGAGACTGCTTTTAGGCCATCCCTTGTGTGGTCGCATAAGACAGGTTTGACTGTACATGTGAAGCATGTATGAAATCATGCACGTGACAGGCATTCAGGTTCATGTGTAGATCACTGCGTAATTTCTCTGCAGGTGATCCAGCTAGTAAACACAAGCTTCTGCTTATTCGAGCGCACGCGTTTGTGCTTGCTGATGCGCATGAAGCGTAAAGTAATCTGTACTGTTGCGGTTTCCCAGAGGACATCACGAGGAAAGTCACAGTGGCTCTCCCTGGTGGTCGCAGAGAGATCAACCCCGATGACATCACAATCTTCTCTCTGGAAGTTCCACAAAACAAGCAGTACTATGTCATGCTGTCACTGCTAGGTGTCGCCACTCACCTGTCATTTATTCTCATCGTCAAGACATACTCCATGCCGGACTTGTGGGACTTCTATGGCGGAGAACGTATCAGCAAAAATGCG
Organism: Lamellibrachia columna; assembly: GCA_963662155.1. Lineage (NCBI taxonomy): Eukaryota > Metazoa > Annelida > Polychaeta > Sabellida > Siboglinidae > Lamellibrachia > Lamellibrachia columna. Next base: position 44,727,095 of record OY759264.1, on the reverse strand, counting down.
ATCATATTCACTGTTAGCTTCACACACCAACAAACGATCAACATTACTCACTATAATGTGCCCGGAGTTGAGAATTTGATTGAAAGAAACGGCAGCGTTTATATCCTCGGACGAACGTTCAGCAGCATACAAAGAGTGCCACTGTACTTTGGCCTAATGTCGACCATCTATGACGGACACTTGTGTGAACAGTGTAGGAAAGTCAGCGATGTGATGTGTGGATTTTGTGTGCAAATGTCCAGTGATGACAGCATAGATTCTGTGGAGATGCAAGTTTCTCTCGCACTGCCCGATTGTCTGTCCTGGAATGAAAGCAACAGAAAATGGAGCGACTATGGATGTAAGGTAATATTTCACATTACACTACTTCTTCCCCCCGGTCCCTTGTGGGGTGGGGGCCACATCACTTAATTTCTTCCGCCCTCTCAATGAGTTGTCACCATCTGTCGGGACCCTCAGATCCATCAGGATCCATCAAACTTCACAGTTGCAATTATTTTTGCAGCATTTCTGTGGATATTGCATGTGCATTGTTATGGAAATCTAATGATTATCTAATATATGGTTTTCATAGTTCTAAAAAGTATTTACCTTTACGTAGCACTGTTGGCTCCGCAGAAATTGTCCATACTTGAACAAATGCTAATCTCTTCAAGATGTTTACGCTATCCTTGCTTTTAATTTGTCCTTCTGCTATTGCTGTGAAATGTTGAAGGGAGATTTAACCTTTGCTCAACGGCAAGGTGGGAAGCCTGGGCAAGTGTGACTTTGTTTTTTGTCTTTGTAACACCATCAATGCCCTTTTTCAGCTGCCCTCTTGCTTTACGTGTCTTCATGTTCCATGCCCTTGCTGCTGGTTGATTTGGCTGCATCCTCACTAAATGGCCCAATTTGTTATAAATTTGTTTTTTACACATTTGTCCATTCTATGGATTTATAAATTTTCTACATATTTTTAGTGCCAAAATAAATCTCCGGACTGATATTGAATTCCACACGAGAAAAGATAGTAGATGATCACATAGCATTTTTCCCATGTCACTTGCCATATATTGAATTGTCTATGTAAACAATTTCTCTGGATTTTTTTTACCAATTGGGCACCCCTATTTCTATATATCTCTTATACATATTATATGTATGTTCGTTTCTGGTCTTGTTCACAGTTATCCTCAGACACCTCATTTACCCATGTGGTAATTTAGCGTTCGTGTGTACTGGTAGTAATGAATTGTTTTAGGTTTCGGCGGAAACAACACCATCAAGTCTAGTGTGTGACTGCAACCACCTGAGTTTGTATAAAGGAAGCTGGTATGTGAAGCCACAAGAAGTCCATCTCAAAAAATTGGAGCTGATCTTTGACATTCTGCACAATCCAGTGGTGCTAATGGTGGTCCTAGGAGCATGGTCCATATACTTCGTGCTGCTTGCATGGGCACGCAATAGAGACCGTCGGGACCTAGCTAATGTAAGTCACAAACCATTATTTACTCTATTCAAACTTAACAAGTCCATCTATTCAAACTTAATAAGTATTCCATGATATTTATGATAACGTAATAACATGTATTGAATCAGGTTGCAGAAAGAATGTGTCATCTAAGCTAACAAATCAAGACTAAAGACTGCCTTAAAATCAATCAGTATAAAATCATCTACGAAACAAGTGAAATAACCAACTCTCTCTTTGTCTAAGCCTGCTTTGTTAACTTCATCATATTGTTTCAAATGCAAAGATGAGGCACAATGGTTTGACCATCTTTGAATAAAGTGATATTCTCTTTCTATGGTTTTTAGCATGCTGTCATCATGCTTGTTTTTTGTTTTAATATGTTGTTCTTGATTTTAACATGTCGTATATAATGTCTATTCTGAATATTTTATTATGTGATCATGCTGATATATCTATTTTAGCATGTTGTCAAACCATGCTGACACCAGTGTAATATCTTGGTGGCCATTACTACATTTTGAAGACCTCAACACAAAAGTCACAAACTAGGCGGGAAGCACACTTTTAATAATCAAGCAAAACCGTGTTACAAGACAGCACTATAGCGGCACCGATGCAACGGTTCTTTAATTGACATAGTCAATAGGTGGCAGCACCTTACGCTATGACACCAATATGTAACAACCAGGACTTTAGCGTTGCTCCATCAGCTCTAGGTTGGTGGAAAATTTACTTGGTGCTAAGAAATTAAGAATTTTGGGAAATAGTATTTTTTTTATGAGGTGTAAGCTATCTAAATATTTCGGGATGAACAAAGTATCAAGAAAGCAAAATAAAATGTACTTAATGTAAAAAAAAAATGCAAATATGATCACTGGCCTAATATTAAATGAACTCAGGTGGTTGCAGTCACAGCGACCATGTTATGCAAATTAACTACACTTTTATTCAATTAATTTGGGGCACATAAAATTTCAAAAAGGCACAGTTATGCCACTGATGTGCCCGTAAGGCACGTCTTTTTCCAGATCAATCCCTGTATGTGTATGTTTTCAATATTGGAGAGATTTTGACAGTTCAGTTTAGAATTGACCTGACATGAATGTCAGAGTAAAGGACATTACAATGTTATCATTTGACATGAATGTCAGAGTAAAGGACATTACAATGTTATCATTTCATAGAATATATATGTCAGATATAGCTGAGATAAAATTGTGCACATTAAGGCAAAATAGTACTTGTGAAGATTAAATTAAACTGTAATTTACATAAAAGATGGACACCAAAACGGGACATTCAAAAGTGGGAATTAGAATAATCCGTTGGGAGACAGATAAAACAAGCAACTTTTATGGAAACTATTTGCTAAGATTGTAGCCATGACTAGGTGAAAAGGTTTGGATATGTCACAAAAGACTGACGGGATACAAGACTAGTAAAAACCATGGTAACTCACTGCAACTGGTGTCCTTGGAAATAACGATCATTAATGGGTCCGGCTAGATGTGAAATAAATTTATGACTGTTCTTGTTTCTTTTTTCTTTTGTTACACTGTGTCGTCATCCTTTCAATGGCATTTTTATTCTAGTAATGGTATACAAGTTAATTTCATTTCCATTTTTTTCATGGTCTCCTGAATGTCCCGAAAGTTTCTGTTGCTTTCTTTTAACATTTTAATCGCACATTTTGGGGTAAATTTATGATAATTCGAATCGAAGTTCTATGTGATCATTAAACTAGCAATACAAATTCTCCTGTGAATGTCAGCGCATACACTTATTGCGTACAGTGAAATTTGGTGTCCACCAGTTTGTTACTTCGTGCTTAAATCATCGAACAAATGCTAATCTATGTAGATATTATGAAATATGTTAGTTTCATGGATAATTTGTATCATGTTGGTATTATTATCAGTTTTACTGCCTTCAACAAACTGAGACCAACAAACTTAAGAAAGATGTGGACCAAAAAGCTGTTACAATGCTTATGCGAATATTATAAAATCGTGCAGTTTCTTCTTCAAGTTCACTGTCACTGAGATTTAGTTTTTTCATTGGTAAAAACTTTTTTGGAAGCCGTCACAGGAAAGACCCATGTGATGGCAAAATTGGCTTTGCAAAAAAGGACTGCCCTGGCAGCTACTAAGACCAGACAGGCCATTGTTGGTAATGCACGGGACATTTACACTTACACTAAATATACCTTCGCCATCCCACAACAAGATGAACACAAAACAACATAACTTTTTGATCAGTGAGGAAGGGACATTTCCCAGAGAAAGGAGAGGCGGAATGCTCAATCGGAGGACAATAATTGACACAAGAGGGGAGTAGTTTTATAGGTACGGAACATACGGAATCATTCAGTGTCTGGTCAAGAGAGCAAATCTGCTTCTGTGCATCCTGCATTAAAGGAATAAGAGCATATCCCCCAATTTATTTTAAGAGAATTTAAGAGAATTGCACTTATTTACAAGTTTTGGTGTCCATGCGACGAATGTTACACATACACAATAAAGTTTGAATTTGGAGACGTTTAAGAGTTTGTGACTTTGATTTTTTTAAACTCTGAGATGAAGAAAGCTATCTGAATTGTAAGAAATGATAATTCCCATTAAATGGATACAAAATAGTTAGATACTTGTTGGCTCCATCATTGGGGTAACGCACATCGCTATGTCCTTTCTTAGATGTTGATTTAACATGATAAGATTACATGAAGGAAATTATAATTATACAATTAGTGTTATGGTTCCAAAGGACATTCTATCAACATACATTATATATTTGCTTCTGAGGTCACTTGAGGGCACAAAGTCATGAACATTACATAATAATGGCTTGTATTACAATGCAATTTTGTTTATTTACCATTGAGTAATTATCTTTTACTGTTTCCGGTTATCAAGATGGTGTTCAAGAATATAGTAAAACTAATGCCAGTGTCAATTAATGAATCTGAATTTTTATCTTCTTTGTCCCACGTTTGTGTGCCAGTATCGAAAACACACACATATCATACTTGAGAAAGGGACAAAGCATTATTTTCCACCCAAAGGTTTACTTCAAATGATTGTCTCGCTGACCTGCGTGTTAAAATGGTAAAATATACTATATAGCGCCGTGTTTTATGCGAAAGGAAGCGAAAGCTATAAAAGCTGTTACAAAGTAAAACAAATTGGTTAATGTTTAACTAAATAAATTATCGAATGAGAGAATATAATGCTTTATTCACGATACCACACACGTTAAGCTTCATGTGCTCGGCACACAATCGTTTCGGCCGAGATCACTATGCCCGTTGTGTTCTGAGGCCGAAGTCTCCAAAGAATGCTGGCCCAATTCACCGTGCGTCGACACCAACTGTATCCGCGCTGACAGCTCGCTTCGATCCGAGGTGGACCGTGGTCGACGACGCCCGTGTCGCTGCCTGTGTTGTACAGATTGATGGCATCAACATAGCTTCCAATACTTGCAACAATGTTGGCACAACATCCTCTTTCAAAGAGGTTTTAGCACCAAGATAACCCAAGGCTGCCATATTATTTGGTCCGGTTCGCAGTCGAAAAACATTTTCTCGAAGCGAGCAAAGCTGGCCGTGCTTCGTCGGCTTAAAGTTTGCTTTTTTAAACAAAGTTGGCTCCGTAGGGAATTTAAGAAACTACATGTTACTCTATTTTTTACCACTGTTTGCATTACAATCGAATGCCGCACAATATACCATTCTGACGCTCGCTCTAAACCACCTCTATCGCTGTCAACGGTACGGTGAATGAATGGAAAGTCCCAGTCTCGTATAGCACTTCCTTGTCATCGGTGACGTCACGTCGAAGCTTGCCGATAATCGCGGGAAGTAGTAATAATAATAATAAAAGTACTTGTATAGTGCCCGATCAATCGAGATTGTTCTAAGGCGCTTTACATACATAGTAGTATTTTGGAAAAATAGACATAATCGAGGCAGGCAGGTAGTACAGAGTATTATTTGGAATTATTAATTAATTGAAGTCTAATGAATTTGTCGGTGTTGTGAAAATGGAAATAAACTACAAGATGTAATATAATATGATTTCAAGAAATCGTTGTTTTTATTCTCTTTATGTAGATAGAGGGGTCTCAAAGATTTGTTGTGAAAGGGTGACATAATTTATTTGGCGTTCACATTGTGCATTGAGTACCCTCCGACACGCGGCTCTGCTCTGCTTTCAGAGAAGCGTGACTATATTAGCTGACAATCACCATACAGATCGGTACTACTATCTGATGACAGTATTGACGGGCTGGAAGAACCAGGCGGGCACGACGTCAGTGGTCGCCCTCTACATGACGGGAACCGACCGCACGAGCTGGTCTCACGTGCTGATCGACGAGGACAAGGAGTTGTTTCTGACGGGAGCCGAGGACTGGTTCCTCCTTACCGAGCCCCAGAGCCTTGGGGAGCTGGAGATGATCAACGTCTGGATCGATTGCTCCGGGCTCTTCCCCGCATGGTCAGTGCAGCCTAGCATTTTCTCCGTGTTCTTGGCATAATCGTTATCCTCGCTTGCCGGGATAGTAGTGGTATTACGGTACCCTTGGCAGATCGACCTGTAGAAACGTGAATTTGTCAGTTTACTCCACATCATGTGTGAATGTATGCTGCATCATTTTTACTATGTGCCACTTTCTGTCTTGGTCGACATGTTTACTATGTGCCACTTCCTGTCTTGGTCGACATGTTTACTATGTGCCACTTCCTGTCTTGGTCGACATGTTTACTATGTGCCACTTCCTGTCTTGGTCGACATGTTTCTGGGAACCAGACGCGCTTGCGCCGAAACTTCAAACTTTCCAGGAAATGCCTACCATCACCCGTCCAACCAATGACCACGGGTCCACATCCAATTAAAGTTGAGTAACAAAGTTCCCATTGGTTAACACAGCAACTGAAAAGTCAGCGTTTCAACAGGTTGGTTTGCCAGGGATACTGATGCAATCAACTACATGATTGGTCTAGCTCGCATCAGTCAAAAGAGGGCTCCACCAGGCTCCACTAGGTAACGGTACTGGCAACATTGGTTAAATAGCACTACAGCAGAATGGGTCCAACCACTTAGGAATGGCGCCTAATATAATGTGATTAGACAACATACTAAGAGGAGACTAAATTGAAATGTTAAAATACTGAATGGTTATGAGGATATCCAAAATTCCGTATATCCATTTGTACGCACGACAGTGCAGGATAGAACGAGGATTTGAAAGCTGTTCATTTGAAGTGATATGCTCCTTACATCGGGAGTCCTAATAGCGAACTGCCACTGTAGCATAATTTTACGCTACAAACGTTGAGATTGTGTGTCTTTAACATGCAAAATCACTGTCATAATGGGAAACAGATGCAAATTTGGCCACCGAGCTTCATACAAGTGTGTGTGTACTTCCTCAATGCTGGGCAACATATTGAACACTGTTGTGGTGTCCCCGTTACTTGCACATGTTGAAACCTTGTAGATTTAAATGTGACTCAGACAATTTGTTCTGAAAAACAAGTCCTTTACGTGGAAAGATCAATTGCATTAAATCGTCTTAGAACAATTCCAATTCAAACTGTTATTGGCTGTGGCTTATGTATGGTGCTGAGGTTATGAGGACATCGTTTGGCTCCATTCTGTTGCCCAGAATTGTGGAAGGGCACACATATTTATATGAGGTGTAAAAGGAATGGATCGTGTTTACAGGTACCTCAACCAGATCACGATCACCGACATCCAGACGGACGAAGTGTGGCACTTCATCTGTGACGGCTGGCTCTCCCCCGACCCCGACGTCGGTATCATCGAGCGGCAGATCACCGCCAACCGCAACCCGTCATTCTTCTACGCCTTCCGGGTGAAGTCCATCCAGAACATGCGCGACCAGCACCTGTGGATGAGCATCTTCGCGTGTCCGCCACACAGCTCCTTCACGCGCGTCCAACGGCTGTCTTGCGGGTTCTCCTTCGTCATGACAGCCATGATGGTGAACATCATGTTCTACGGACGCCTCGTGTCGGCCCATGACTATGTCGTTGTAAAAAACATCGAGATCTCGGTGACGCAGATCATTATAGGCACCGAGAGCGCCCTCATCAGTATCCCCATCAACATGGCTATCGTGATGGTCTTCCGAAACATCAAAGAGAGGATGCTGTTGTCACGGCAACAACTCAACCGGTATATGACCAGCAAGGAGACGGTGCGGGTGGATCAGGAAGACCGGCGAGAGTCGGGTGTATCCACTACAGGTGAAACCAACACAGAATCTGATGACGAAAACAGGCATCATTCCGTTGTAACGATGGCCGGGGAAAACAAGCAACTTTCCTCTGTAACGAAAACGGGGGGAAATAGGCGAACTTCTAGTATAACGAAGACAGGCGAAAAGAGGCGACATTCCAATGTAACGAAGACAAGGAAATACAAACGACATTATGATATAATGAAGACAGATGCAAATAGGCGACAATCCGATGTAACGAAGACAGGGAAAAACAGGCGACTTTCCTATGTAACGAAGACAGGGGAACACAGGCGAAATTCCGATGTAACGAAGACAGGAGAAAACAGGCGACAATCCGATGTAAGGAAGACAGGGGAAAATAGTCGAAATTCCGATGTAACGAAAACAGCGAAATACAAACGACATTCTGACGTAATGAAGACAGATGCAAATAGGCGACAATCCGATGTAACGAAGACAGGGGAAAACAGGCGATTTTCCGATGTAACGAAGACAGGGGAAAACAGGCGACAATCCGATGTAAGGAAGACAGGGGAAAATAGGCGAAATTCCGATGTAACGAAAACAGGAGAAAACAGGCGACAATCAGATGTAACGAAGACAGGGGAAAACAGACGACAATCCGATGTAACGAAGACTGGGGAGTACAGACGACATTCTGGTGTAACGAAGACAAATGGAAATAGGCGACAATCCAGTATAACAAAATCAGGGGAAAACAGGCGACTTTCCGATGTAACGAAGACAGGGGAAAACAGGCGAAATTCCGATGTAACGAAGACAGGAGAAAACAGGCGACAATCCGATGTAAGGAAGACAGGGGAAAATAGGCGAAATTCCGATGTAACGAAGACAGGAGAAAACAGGCGACATTCTGATGTAACGAAGACAGAAGAAAACTGGCGACAATCCGATGTAATGAAGACAGGGGAAAACAGGCGACAATCAGATGTAACGAAGACAGGGGAACACAGGCGAAATTCCGATGTAACGAAGACAGGAGAAAACAGGCGACAATCCGATGTAAGGAAGACAGGGGAAAATAGTCGAAATTCCGATGTAACGAAAACAGCGAAATACAAACGACATTCTGACGTAATGAAGACAGATGCAAATAGGCGACAATCCGATGTAACGAAGACAGGGGAAAACAGGCGATTTTCCGATGTAACGAAGACAGGGGAAAACAGGCGACAATCCGATGTAAGGAAGACAGGGGAAAATAGGCGAAATTCCGATGTAACGAAAACAGGAGAAAACAGGCGACAATCAGATGTAACGAAGACAGGGGAAAACAGACGACAATCCGATGTAACGAAGACTGGGGAGTACAGACGACATTCTGGTGTAACGAAGACAAATGGAAATAGGCGACAATCCAGTATAACAAAATCAGGGGAAAACAGGCGACTTTCCGATGTAACGAAGACAGGGGAAAACAGGCGAAATTCCGATGTAACGAAGACAGGAGAAAACAGGCGACAATCCGATGTAAGGAAGACAGGGGAAAATAGGCGAAATTCCGATGTAACGAAGACAGGAGAAAACAGGCGACATTCTGATGTAACGAAGACAGAAGAAAACTGGCGACAATCCGATGTAATGAAGACAGGGGAAAACAGGCGACAATCAGATGTAACGAAGACAGGGGAAAACAGACGACAATCCGATGTAACGAAGACTGGGGAGTACAGACGACATTCTGATGTAACGAAGACAGATGGAAATAGGCGACAATCCGATGTAACGAAGACAGGAGAAAACAGGCGAAATTCCGATGTAACGAAAACAGGAGAAAACAGGCGACAATCAGATGTAACGAAGACAGGGGAAAACAGGCGACAATCCGATGTAACGAAGACTGGGGAGTACAGACGACATTCTGATGTAACGAAGACAGATGGAAATAGGCGACACTCCGGTGTAACGAAGACAGGGGAAAACAGACGATATTCTGGTGTAACGAAGACAGATGGAAATAGGCGACAATCCGGTGTAACGAAGACAGGGGAAAACAGGCGACATTCCAATGTAACAAAGACAGGAGAAAACAGGCGACATTCCGATGTAACGAATACAGAGGAAAACAGGCGACATTCCGATGTAACGAAGACAGAAGAAAACAGGCGACATTCCGATGTAACGAAGACAGATGAAAATAGGCGACAGTCCGATGTAACGAAGACAGGGGAAAAGAGACGACATTCCGGTGTAATGAATACAGAGGAAAATACGCGACAGTCTGTTTCGTTTGCTATGCGAGAGGTGAAACCATTGAACAGTAACAATGCAAGTTCTCTGCATCCTGTCGTCGAGGAGACGGCCATGAGTGAATCTGATCACAGATGTGATACAGATGACTTATTTAGTTTAGATCGGACCAGTTCTACGTGGTCAACGACTGTAGCAGGAAGCGTCAGTGGAGGAAGCCTGAGCTCTGATATTAGTTTTGACGACGCTCCTAGAACTAGTGCTGCTGGTAGCGTGACAGAGCAACGGAGGAAACATATCAGAAACCCCGAGAGGAAGACCCTGACGTGGAGTGCCAGCTGTCGTTCTGTTGCTGGTGGGCCTCCGATGAGAGAGACTTGGTTTGGCCCTGACAGAGGTGATGTTGACAGTTTAAGTTCCGCCAGTTCTGTGGGTTCGTCGTCGTCGTCTACGTCGTCGTCGTCGACCAGTAGTGATGACCTGCCAGAGACTGTTACAAGCGGCAGGAGCACTGTCGTTAGTGTCGACGTTTGTACTGATACCGATGATATGTTTGGCGGTGATACTATTGATGGTAGTGGTGGTGGTGGCGATGGTGACGGTGATGATGACGATGGTGACGGTGATGATGACGGTGGTGACGGTGGTGGCGATGGTGGTGATGGTGGCGACAGTGACGGCGACGGCTACACTTGCAGCAGGGTACAAGGTGACACATTGAAAATGTGGCGTAAGGAGAACGAAACACGCAAGTCCAGGCCATTTAAAGCAACCAAAATCCAAAAAAGGTGATTACACATTAAACCAGGGCATGTACTGCGAAATGCTTACACAGTTTTACAATATTAATAAAAAATAATACCATAACCCAGCAGGCCAAATGACGTTAAAACGACATTGCTTCAACGTCAGGTACCCAAAGTTGTAGCAATGTTGTAAACTAGTTGGGTTTGAAAATTGTATCTACGTCAGGTTTCGAAGTCGGGTTTCCACGTTGTAGCAATGTTGAAAACTAGTTGGATTTTAAAGTTGTATAGACGTCGACTTTCCACGTTGTGTCGTCGTCGGGTATCAACGTCGTAGCAATGTTGAAAACTAGTCGGATTTGAAAGTTGCATCGACGTTGGGCTTCAACGTTGTAACAATGTTGAAAACTAGTTGGATCAACGTCAGGTTTCAGCATTGCGACAACGTGGCAGCTTGGCTGAAAAGACGTTGTATTTGTGTTGTTCGACGTCGCAACGTATATACAACTAACAATTAACGTCGTACCGACATTCTGAGCCAACTGGGAACCATGCAGTATAGCATACATGCAGATTCAGTTACAACTTATAACGCCTCGTGCTTAAATCCCGCCACACACATACCGATCCTTCAGTTGCCAACATGTTGGCGACTACTTTTTCAGTTGACAACTTAAATGTAGTCGTTATGTGTATGTTCTCCACCAACAGTAGACAACACTTGGTAGACATCTGGCATCTGAAAAAATCGGTCGGCCGATGGGTAGTCACCAACTATTTGTCAGCAGACAAAATGTTGGCGACTAAAAGTCGGCATGTGTATGGCGAGCTTTACTTTTATCCAGACGGGTTCCCTCTCTGTTCAGTTATCGAGGTTGCCGATTAGAACTTATACGAAACAAAGGTGCTCTGAATTTTAAAGTGGTGAGTAACAACTAAGTGGTTGTGTAAAAAATGGTATCGGAGCACAATTATTCTGCGGTTTATAGCGCCAGATTGTCAGTCGATAAGACCTGGGTTCAAATCCCACCTTCTGCCGTCACCCCACTACGGAAGACAGTATAATTCGCTGGTACCTTCAACCTGGTGTTTATGTCGGGGAAATAAAATACTCCACACAGGGAACTGGAAACAAACTGCCGCGGACTCACAGAGCCGATGGTCTCGATCTATAACAACCGTGCATTGGCTGCTGCCAAAACTTGCAGTGATTATGAAGTAAACGCCACGAATGTCTTGTCTAGGCGGGCACCGGCTCTATATGTGACTACACGTTATTATTGATACCATGGCGAGAAGACAGTAATGCTGTTGTCGTACATATGAAGAAGGTCAAACTTTAAACCACTGAGTTTGATGATCCCAAATGGAAGTCTGAATCGTCGCGTGAGAGTTCACACTAGCTGGCTTGTCTTGCATAGAAAATGCCAAAGGTTATATCCGGCGTGCAAGAAAACTGACCACCTGTTGCAAAGAATCTGCTCGCAAAGGTGTAGACCCCAGTGTCCGAAGTATCGGCACCATTTTAAGGGACACGAAATCACGAACTCTCTAGGTCCAAGCAAAACTACAATTCACTAGGTAGAAATTAAATGGATACATAGCCAGCAGACCATACCAACGTCTCTGCATCGTAAGTTCATGCCAGAACCACCTACTCTCTGTGCTGGATTCGAACTCCATGAAAGGATTGGGACAAGCTGAAGTGCTGAACCGCCAACGAACGGGAGTTGGGTGGTTTAACTAAAGCTTGCATGTACTGGAGACTACCAAAAAGCGCCTCATACGAACCCAGTGCTGGTGCAGCAAACTACATGCCACGTCACTAACGCCTGTACACTGTACGGTGCTCCAAACAGAGAAACTAGCATTGCAGAATTGCATATGGCGACCCGCGAGTGGCTGGTCAAAAGACTGCACATTTAGGGTGTTGACAAATAAAGAATGTTGAGACGAGAGCGGACACCAGCTTGCATGCACACTTCAATATAATGAATATATAGCTAATAAACAGCAATAATACCAACTGACGTAGCATGTTACTGAATAAATATTATTGATGAGGACATTGATTTGCTTATAGTAGAGACAGGAGACTGAATCATTTCGGGCCAGAACAATTTGATTCTGTGTAGTGGCTGATTCGGTTAAGCGGCGCACTTTAATAGAGCGGGGGCGGGGAATTATTCCAACACAGCCTGTATATTTGATTCTCCTAGGCAGCGGATCCTGTTATACGTGATTTAATAGAGCATGAGCGGGGAATTATTTCAACACAGCCTGTATATTTGATTCTCCTAGGCAGCGGATTCTGTTATACGTGATTTAATAGAGCGGGAGCGGGGAATTATTCCAACACAGCCTGTATATTTCATTCTCCTAGGCAGTGGATTCTCTTATACGTGATTTAATAGAGTGGGAGCGGGGAATTATTCCACACAGCCTGTATATTTGATTCTCCTAGGCAGCGGATTATGCTATACGTGATTTAATACAGCGGGAGCGGAGAATTATTCCAACAGCCTGTATATTTGATTCTCCTAGGCAGCGGATTCTGTTATACATGATTTAATAGAGCATGAGCGGGGAATTATTCCAACACAGCCTGTATATTTGATTCTCCTAGGCAGCGGATTCTGTTATCCGTGATTATGTTAATGTCAACTGCCCTGGAGCAAGCGCCTTGTCTTGGCGGATACCGGCGCTATAATTATAAGAACACACATTATACGTGCCCGTCCTCGAGGCTTGTCTTGGCAGATATCGGCGCTATAATTATAAGATCACACATTATACACGCCCGTCCTCGAGGGGGAGTTCAGGTTTTTCTTTTAACAATTTTCAGAAACCATCCCATAAATCCCGGCTGATTGTGTACGCCCAACCCCCTTTTCAAAACTTTGAGAACGGGCCTGTTATATGATTATTATTCTCACTAGCTTAAACGCACAGAGAATACATAAACTATGAAGTAGCTAAAAATATAAAAGTTAAGATTTTCGATAGTTATATTCAAATAAGAAGTGATACAAAATCTCATAAATAAATACTTTATCTAACTAATGAACTTTCTCTGCAGACTGCCCTGGTGGTTTGTCTACATCGGTTGGTCATTGGCAGCGACGTCCTGCTTCTTGTCGTCCTATGTGGTCGTCATGTACAGTCTGACGTACGGCTACGCGGCCAGTATGTCGTGGGTCGTGTCATTCTTCACCACCCTCACGCAGAATCTCGGCGTTATTCAACCGCTCAAGGTGGCGTCTGTCGTCGGGCTCATGACGTTCCTCTTCCGCAGCCAAGTGCAGCCCGTCTCCGACTTCAGCCAGTTCGCCAATATCAGTAAGTAGACATGACGTAGGCATACGTATTAGTGTGGCGCCATATTACCAGTGTATTGCGGGTTTTTTCTGCGCGATATGTGTCGCGATACGCCTTCGACGTCATGCATGTTAATGTACAATATAATACAACGGGTTAAGCCATCTTAACTAAAACAATCACAATATATTGCGATACGATCCTCTAGTAACGATACAGAAAGTTTGGCAATATCCACCCTTAATAGGTATTTACACAAAATTTCATCATGTTTATATCATTACTGTTGTTCACATATACACGCGTAGGAGTTAATAAAATTGTTGGAGAATTTCACCGATGGTATTGTCATCTAAAATATGTGTATCAACACCACGTCAATGAAATGTTCAGCAGAGCATAACCAGTCACGCACGCACGCACGCACGCACGCACGCACGCACGCACGCACGCACGCACGTACGCACACACACGTAAACTTAAATGTGTGTTCACTGAAAAAATATTGATTGTGACATCTAATGAATAAACGTATGACATCTCATGAATATACACGTGACATCTCATGAATATACATACGGTCATACAGACTATGTTTATCTTTCGACATATGCACACAAAGCTGTGTTACTTGCAGGCAAGGATGAGATAGCTGTCGTCATGAGACGGAGAGCTCAGTACATATCACGTCCACGCAAGTCTTTATACAGCCCGCCGTCCAAGGAATCAGTGACACATATTGTGTCCCGCCTGCGCTGGGAAAACGAAATGTGGGAGAAGTTTTGGAGCATCAGCGTCTACATAATTGTCACGTCACTCATTCTGACCATTGTCTACGGCCCAAAGGACCCAATGTCTATACATTTGACCACCAATGTCAATAACATGTTTATTACCTCTACGTTCACCAATGGCCAGAGGTTTAATGATGTGAGTGCTGACATGGCATTTTAGTTCAATGGTACATTACTAGTCACCCCACCCACACATTCACTTGCACTGAACCAAAATCAGGTTTAGCCAAACTTGATCCCTGATCACTCGTAAGGCATCAGATTGAAAAGTGTAACATTTACTTCAGCGGATGGGCGTCCTAATTTTGCGTCAGGGAGGTGTAAAATTCTGCATGTGACGCCACGGTTCTGGCTACGACACCCGTTTACATCGATGTTACACCCATCACCGAATAAGGGTTACATATTGCTGACATTTCAAGTTCGCTGACTCCTTATTATTTTCTGTGGTAGATTAACGTAACCTTCGAATTATGAACTTTTAGATGTTTTCCATTAGTAGAATGTAGGGCATAGACATTGTCGAATACGGTTGCAGGTGAAAACGGTGAAGGATATGTGGGCGTACTTTGAGACGACTCTCCTGCCCGGGCTTTCGTACAATGGCACTCAACATACCATCGATAAGATCAACTACGTGATTGGTCTAGCTCGTATCAGACAAAAGAGAGCTCCACCAAGTAACGGTACTGGCAACATTGCAATGTAATTTAGCTCAACATTCTCGAGAATGTTGCTGAATGTTATGACGTTTTCTGTGACATTTCTTCCATGTACAAGGATACCAGCGTTTAACATTTCACAGTGGCGCAGAATAGTATCCGATTCACAATACAGTGTATGTATTTATGCAATTTTGGCCGCTAGATGTGGTGTTTGTCAAACTGCACAATGCATGAATACTTAATTAACTGACACGATACAAATAAACAATAACACTAAACGCTCAAACAAAGCAAGGAACAAATGGCAAATACAACTCGTGTGACGTTTAAATACATGACTACATCGTGGTTTGCGGTGGCACCGTTCAGTGCTAGTGTCACAGTAAAATCTGATTTTTGGTTTGACAAGTGAAATAATAAAGCACCACGGATTACACTTAATATTGTGTTGTAATAACTTGCACACGACTTATGCTATTTGATAAATTACTGATTCTAGCAAAAATGCCCATCCTTCCGTCGGGATAACTTCGTAGTTGTGTTTACCAAATTTCAGGATGCACAACATCACCACAGAAATATCCATGTATGCCTTGGTACTTGGTGCTGCTAGTCAATATCTTGATGGCTTCTTGGAATGCAACTCTCGAATTTGCTACTTACCACTAGCAGTTATAGTAACGTCTAGCGATGCCTTGTCCTTGTATTATGTAAGTTCGGACAATCGTAGAAAAGATGCATGACGTTGTGAAAGATTATAGATAATTGCTGGCATAGCGTTGCGTTGTACGCACCTGTAATAACTACAAAGGGTAATTCGATTGTTCATAGAGAGGGTAACAGCAGGGTGAATTTTGAAAAGAAATAAAACTGACGACCCGACCGTTGGGTCGTAGACGAACCCCTGAAAGTTTGATTCCCGAGTTGCAAAGCGTCTAGGAGGAGTAGCATAACATACATACAAGCACACTTGCTGGATTATAGTAAGATGCTATGACGTGCTGGTAATACTCTGATGAAGCGTTGCCTGTGTTGTTATGCAGTGACGACGTGATATGTTGCAGTGCCAGAAGAGTGTAGCTTGCTCACATGGGAGGCTATTCTAGACCGCAACATGTGCGAGGAAACGTACAAGTGGAATTCGCGGGATAAAGGCAGTTACAACACATCATGGAAACCATTGGGAGAAAGAAGTAGTGGTAACTCCAGTGCTTGGGAGTATAACCGTGACAGGTACGGTATGTTACATATGCATTAATTGGCTACTGAGACGCACTCTTGACGTAGCATAAATAACGACAGGGAGCTGTATTTTGGTGTCTGCCTTATTCTTAAGTATTTGTTAATGCTATTTGCTCAGTCAGTATTTAACAATTTTGATGTACAATCATTCTGCTGATTGCGTGGATGCAACTTCTCGCAAAACCACCATCATAATGTGTATGTATATGTATATATATATATATATATATATATATATATATGTATGTATGTATGTATGTATGTATATATATATATATATATACATATATACATATATACATATATATATATATATACACACACATATTATGTTGCATTTCGTATTGTACTGTAGCGGATTCAGTGCACTTGTGGTGGACGTGTGTCCCATAATGTATTTTAAATCACTAGCTACGCATCTGTGCAACCGTGTTGTTTTATAAGGTAAATTACATTTCGCGGATGTACAGTCTGCGAGTAGCCATTTAATGCATGTATTGAACGTCTCTGGGGATATCAGATATTATGTTAATAAATGACATATACGTCTTACATTTGTGTATCGAAAAATCGAAGTGGAATACGGTATTTGCTGGACCATAGTTGAGAGATCAGCAGTAATTGTTTCCGTGTGGCCGCAGTTTCAGCCCAACCATTTGTCTGTGCGATGTGTTGCATGCGAATCTCCTAACTCCGTTGTCGTGCTTAAATTCGTCTGCAGTCAACTATTCGCTTGGTGTATCTGCGCATGCGCGAGCCGACAGTTGACATCAATTTATTAATAACATAAACATATTATAGCTGCAAAAATAGGTACTGTATGCAATAACAATGACTCATAACAGAAAATGTCAATAACGGGAAATAATGGAATGAATTTCCGCATTCTGTCCTAAAATATAAAACAATAAACAAAATGTAAAAAAACGTGTGTGTGTGTGTGTGTGTGCGTGCGTGCGTGCGTGCGTGCGTGCGTGTGTGTGTGTGTGTGTGTATACGCTCTATAACTAGCAATGCCCATGCTTCAAGATACGCGCGTGCGCAGATATACCAAGCGGATAATATTTTACGGCGGACAAATTTTAGCACGACACCGTAACTCCATTTCCTCTGTGGCTAAGACATAGTAAAGTGCAATGTTCTGTGAATGGCCAATGACGTGAACAACATGGTCAAGACGGCTTTGTTCAACACCTCATAAAACGATGCTAATAAATGAAACAAGTATACAGTTGTAAGCAGGGTTGAAAAAATCAAGATTTTTTTTATTTATTTGATTTTTTTAAATCTGGTATACACAATGTCATAAAATATTTTACTCTCAGACTATCTGGTGTCAATACAGCTACACAAGTGTGCGCGCTTTGTGCTTTTGTATTAAAAAACACACAAAACTTTGTTGATCTCGATGCTTGTAAACAATTATTTGTGTTAAATTCATATAAAAAAAAATCATAAATCAATGTTTTTTTTGGAGCGATTTAAATCATGATTTAAATCAATGATTTAAATCAAATGATTTAAATCAAACAACCCTGGTTGTGAGAACAAGATATGTAACAACCGCACTAAATTCATGCGACAGAATCAGAGGCGGCCATGTGTGGACAGCGTGTAACCCTTCATTGCATACATGCAGGTGAAATATTCTGTATGTATTGTTTCATTAATTTTATTCGTCCAATGATATGAGTTTCTATCCCGAAATAAAATCGATGTTATCTTAAATGAAAATTACTTCCCAGAAGGTGGGCATTGCGAAGCAGTCAGTTGCATATAACAGATGTGAATGATTGAGTTTGTGACCGACGCTTTTAGAAAGTGCTAATGACAGGCTTAGTTTGCATGTGAGATGTTCTGTGAACCAGCGTCTTGAACTCTGCGTTCATCCATGCCCGTCACCGGGGCTACACGACTGGCGGCTACGTGATACTGCTACTAGACGACGTGGAGTCTCAGAAGGAGATGTTGCGTGATCTCGCCGCGCATAACTGGGTCGACCAGTACACGCGTGCAGTCCTCGTCGAGTTCACCGTCTTCAATCCGCCACTCAACATGTATAGGTAAACGCAACCTCGTGGTTTGTTCGTTTGAGTTCATCAGACAAATGGAGGCGTTACGTCTTCGTCCCCCGCTGGTCCTCGAGGGGTGGGGGCCCCGTCACTTAGTCTGTTCCACCCTCTGGACGAGTCGTGGCGAACTTTTGTCATTTTCCCACTCTCGGCTGTTCACATCTGCCCTATTGAAATGTCAACACTGTCCCTCTATATTTAATAATATTTAATAGAAGGAAAAGACCGAAAATAATAATTACTTTCGGTCTTCTTCTACCAACCTGATCTGTTTTGTTTGCCCTCTTTGTTAATCATGCCTCAATCGTTCTCTGTATGTGTCCTGCCCATCGAGGTCTGCTCCGCACTAATTTCATTCCAATGTCGTCTCCCAATTCCCCCATATTCCTTCCGTCTTCTCATTTCACTTTACATATTCTCCGGCAGTGGCAGTACATAATAATAATAATATACATTACATAGTAGGTAATTCGAACCCACGTGGTACGTTTGTGGCAGCGAGCAGTCTAGATTAGACCGAAGTAGGTTGTACTATTTTATCAGACAGAGACACTTCTGTTGTTTGTGTCGTGTGAGAAACAAAATCCACAACTCACTGGGGGATTCAGCAGACATAGGCTATCCAGCTATGTATGTTGTCAGTACAGTATACTGCCATACAAGATACCAACGTGTAAATGATATTGTTTATTACGTTCAGTATAGTATAGGATGGTGTTAAATGCCTCCGTCGATACGCAAAAATGGACAGGTGAGACACTGTAGATTTTCGACTTTTATGTTATGACTATCAAAAATATGTTGGGGGTTACAATCTACAAACATATTGACCATGCCATGTAGCGATGTTTCTCCGCCACAAAATACAACAAGAAGTTTAGATTTAACCTACAAGTACAGTTATTACTAATCAAGTTTCAAAGCATGTATGTCATCAATTACTTAGTAATTCGAACTGAAAATGTCGTGAAAAAATCGTGGTCTGTGGATCACCAGATAAACATAGTTACATTGTTGCCGTCGCTTTGTCGAAAAGCCGTGTTCGACATCATCGCTTCTGTAGAAAATGATAGGTAGATGAATTGTCTACATTTTATTTTAGGATGTTTTAATATAATAGATGGCCAGCAGACAAACCGTGATTATGATGACGAATTTCGAATATATGTGTTCGAAATGTCAGAGTGATCAAACAATGATTACATTGAAATAACTAAGCTATCTCCGTTTAAAAGGAACAATTTAAAAAATCCCCTTTCTGGCCTGTCCTGTATATAAGGTACATCGTATATATGGGACAGTTCGACCAAGTCCCAATATGTTCCTTATAGCGAGCGTCCACTATATGTGTTATAACGAGGTACCCGTTCTATCTGCAGCACTGTCATCTTGGCATTCGAGTTCGTGGAGACTGGCATCGTCGACCAGTACAGTGCGATCTTCACGGGCAAGCTCTACATGCTACGGACTCTGCGCGACGTCTGGATCGTTGCGTGTGGCGTCGCCTACGTTCTCTTCACCATACGCAAGACGTTTCTTCTCGCACACAAAACGACCAAGGCGTTTAGGAAAGCTCGGCGCCACATCACCGTGTGGCTTCTCATCGACTGGGCCATCGTTCTGCTCACGTACGCGGGCTTCGTCGCATACGTCATTCGCCAGTTGGCGATCGTCGTGACACTGCGGCTGATTGTTAAATCCGAAAATAAACGGTTCATCAGCTTCTACATGATCGCCTACTGGGATTTTGCCTTCGTGTGTATCGGCTCGGCCGGACTCAGTCTGAGCATCTTCAACCTGCTGAAGATCATCAACTTGAGCCAGCACATATTGAAGGTCCAGAAAACCATGCGTCGAGCCATCAAACATTTGATGCGTGCCTTTGCTGCCTTCGTTATCACGTTTGTTATGTTTGTCTGCATGGCTATGAACACGCTCGGTCCGTCGTGTCACGCCTACAGCACCATGTCGCAAGCTTTCATGAACGTATTTTACATGTGTCTATGCAAATTGCGCCACACCGAAGGACAGTGCGTTAACTATCATCAGTTCTTGGCGATCGCGTTCTTCGTCGTCGCCTTCGGCAGCCTGTTCGTCGTGTGGGTGCCGATGATGCGAGCCATGTTCGTCTCGTGCCACTTCGACACTATCGTGCAGACGGAGGAGATGAAGCAGGAGGGGGAGTTCTTCAAGTTCATCCTGGGTCGCCTGCACGTCTGGGTCGGGCTCTGGACGACGAAGGAATATGAGGAACATATCATACAGGACGAACTCGGGGAGCAGGAGCGGCACGCCAAGGTCAAGAAACGCATCCAGCTACGAGAGAACGTCTACGGAGAACACATTCGCCGGACATCGAAAGTACGCTAGAATATGTAGGCGATCGGGCGTGCACAATACAGGTCTACAGAATGAAGACGAATGGTGTCCCTGTAACTTACACAATGTCAGAACCGTGGCAGTCACAGCCAATAACATTTTGAATTGTTCTAAGATGATTTATTCCAGTTGATCCTTCAACATAAAGCACTGACCAAATTGTCCGAGTCAAAAATTAAATATTTTGCAAGATATGGGACACCAAAATGTCTTCATTTTGTTGGCCAGTGTATGGCAACATAAGATGTTCACTTTCAACGGGGGACCTGTTTGTGTGATTTCATCCATATCTGCAGCTAATCCTGTACGCATTGTTGCAGGTTGGAGCTGAAGTGCCGAAGAATACTAACCAATAAAATAGTTACGGAAGGGATCTTAACATTATGCCAGCGGGTCTCAATAAAGTGAAGAGTTTTTTGAAAAGATTTTCAAATGCTTTGTCTTAAAGTTTGTTTTAAATGACGTATGTCAGAGATGTTGATGTGAATATCCGTTTTTAAGATTGATTTTACATCATAGCTCACGAATGATATGATTGTTCACAATTGTTCATAGGATTATTGACTCTAAATTTGTATTGGCATATTCATTGCTTTGAGGAAGGGAGTCTTAAGCTTCTATCTATGCCAAAACAAGGGCAGTCTTTTGTAGATATCTAATCAAGTGAGTTCACGTGAAACGGGGCTTTGGGACATAGCACATCCCTTATAGTGTTTGTATGCCGCCGAGTTAAAATTATTTGGATGTGTTGTTAAAAAAAGTGTTACAATGTAAATGGCTGCATCACTGTTTGTGCTGATAATTACCTAAGCCAGTGCTGTTTCCATCGATCACTTCATTGAAATGAGACAGTGATATATTGAATGATGTGTGTAATTAGTTTATATTCAATAAAGCGTTGGCTATAACTGACTCGTAGTCCAGTTTGATATTATGTGTGCATTTGCGAAGGCACATGTCAATCTAGATTATACCGGCTAGTTAGCAATACCCCGGGGGTGGGAGGTACTGTCATACCAAAGCGATCGGGGTGTACCGCCAGAACCTCGTAGAGCACATGGAGAGAGAGAGAAAAATCAAGAAATTTATGGTCACCAAGAGTGAATTATTGAACAATTTATCTGATATCTACAAGTGTAAGGTAAGCCTGGGCGGAACGTTTTCATTGGGAAATTTCCTCTTCGATGAAAGAGAATTATCAGGTTTAATTGGGGTACAAAGAGAGAAAATTTTAATTTTTTCTTCGGACAAAAAGAAAAGTTGCCAAAAACGGGCATTTGCGCGGCATATACATGTATACCTCAGTATAGGGAGTATCCCCCCCCCCCCCGGAGCAATACTAGCTGTTATATTGGGTCTAGTTGGAAATGTAGCAAGCAATACTTCAGCAGAGTAGACCGTATTCACACGCCCACACAGATGTTATGACCCGCTCAGGTTGTGTGTCGAGAGCCTGTGAGCTGCACTTGAGCGAAACGTATTGACACAGTCGACGGAAGTACTCGTGTGAAGCTTTTTCATTAATCGTATGAAGTATCCAACTTAAACCGCATACAAAATAACGGGACATTCAGTCACAAGTTGTATGTGTGTTAACCCCTCGTTCAATTTAATACCATATCCTAAGCTATGTTTGATCGAAGTCCGGTCGGCAAAAGCCAGCACACTGCCATAATGGCCATTTCGACAATGCTACGTCAAGTGCGTAAGTGCAGTGACGTAGCAAGTCATAATCAACAATCTTGTTGCCAAGCCAACCAATTATTTGTACCAGTCTACCAGCCGTCCATTTTTTATTTATAATCAAGTTGTGGCAGTGATGCAACTGTTGGGGGTGTTGAAAACCTTTTTCGCATCTCCGTGTATTACATAGTATATACACAATCGTTTAAACTACGCACAAAAACGATTGAAACGTTTTGTTTCAAGTTAAGTGGTCTGGTGGTCGGCCTCTGTTTTCACTGCGAGCTGCTTTTAGCAATCGACGGAATGTTGGCCGAAAAAGAATACGTTTTTTCTAACCACATTTTGCAAGTTTAATACTTTATCAAGTCGACTACTATAATGAAAATTTCAACGAGCAATGCGAGAACAAACAAACTGACTAAAGTCCCGATCTAACTATGAAAGATAATTATTTCGACGATTTTAACACTGGTATGCACTCTTCAATATGGCAGAGAAGCACTCTTCAATATGGCAGAGAAGTACTTTTCAATATGACAGAGAAGCGCTCTTCAATATGACAGAGAAGCACTCTTCGATATTTAACAAGATTTGATAAGATTGCCATCCCAAACAACAAGTTCCAGATGGAAAGTGGAGAAGGAAGCCATTGGCTTATCGAGAGACCAACAATTTTCTCATCTGTGTGTAGCCCGCCCTTATCAGATATCTGTCAATTATTTTTAAACATTCACAATACTAGCATTAACACAATCATTTGACAGTTTGTTCCATTTATTTATCACCCTCTGTGAGAAAGAATACTTTCTCATATCCAACCTACACTGTTCCTTAACTAATTCTGCTTTGTGTCCTCTGGTTCTACTGCCTTCTTTAAGTTTGAAGAGCATATTCCTATCAACATCATCATAACCGTTCGCTATTTTAAACACTTCTATTTGGTCTCCTCTTAGTCTCCTGGTCTCTAGTGTTGTCAAACCACATTGTAATAAGCGGCTTTCATAACTAAGGTCTCTCAATTCTGGAATCGTTTTAGTTGCTCTTCGTTGTATTCTTTCTAGCTAGTCCATGTCCTTCTTACGATACGGCCTCCATGCTTGAATACAATATTCCAAATGTGGTCTAACTATTGCTTTGTACAGGGGTACAATTAGCTGTTTCTCCTTATACATGATAGTTCTCCTAATTAGCCGTAGAATTTGATTTCCTTTCGAAGCAGTAATCCCACATTGCTCTGAAACTTTCATGTCAGCACTAAATGTTACTCCTAAGTCCTTTTCTTGTGTGGTTCTACCTAGTACAGCATCCCCCATTTTATATTCTTCTTCCATGTCCTACGTGTAGGCATTTACACTTCCCAAAATTGAATAACATTTGCCATTTTTATGACCCTTTATCTAATTTAGCTAGATCATCCTGTAAACTTTGTTTATCTGTATCATTAGTAACCTTTCTGAATACTTTTGTGTCATCTGCAAATTTCAGTACTTTGCTAGATATGTCATCTTCCAAATCATTTATATATATATATATATATATATATATATATATATATATATATATGTTAAAACAGTATAGGGCCTAATACTGATCCCTGTGGTACCCCACCCAAAACAGATTTCCAGTTTGAAATCTCACCATCTACTATTACTCTCTGTCTTCTGTTTGTAAGCCACTTTTCTATCTAGTTGATTACATCATTACCATGTAACACTCTTTGATGAGGCACTTTATCGAAAGCTTTCTGAAAATCTAAATAGACAACATCCACTGGTGACCCGTCATCTACCCACGTTGTAATTTCTTCCAAAAAACATAAGATGTTGGTTAGACATGACCTTGCTTTTAGGAACCCATGTTGAGATGTATTTATTCATTTATGTTTTACAAGGAATTCAACCATGTGGTCTCTAATTAATGTTTCGAGTAATTTGCATACAACTGATGTTAAACTCACTGATCTGTAATGTTCTGGTTTGATCCTCGATCCCTTCTTAAATAGCGGTGTAATGTTTGCTTCTTTCCATTCTGAAGGAACTATTCTTTCTTCTAGTGACAAGTTAAACACTTTAGCAGAAGGTGTACTAATTTGCTCAATAATTTCCTCCAAGTGATTTATTATCTTTCATCTTCTTAATTTTCTTTGCTATAATTTCAGGAGTCATAAATAACTGCCCTAAATGTTCTGATTTATTGCCCTCAAATTTAGTAAATGGAACTGGAAGTGAGCTGATATCTTCTGTGGTAAAAACTGAGCTGAAATACTCATTCAGGACCTCTGCCATTTAAAACCCGTCTGAAATTATGTTTCCACTGTTGGTTTTCAGTGGTCCGATCTTATCTCGAACTTTCTGTTTACTCCTTACATAAGCATAGAAACGCTTACTGTCATTTTGTATATTACCTGCCAATTTTTTTTTCAAAGGCTCTTGTAGATTTTCTAATTTCAGTTGTAGCTAGGTTAAGTGCCTCTTTGTAGTTCGTGTAGTCTTCTACATTTACAGTGTATTTATATACCCCCACAGCATCTATTTGTGAGCAATTTTTCTAATAGCCTCGTTTGACAGGTGTTTCTTCCTGGACCTTTTCCCTTGTGGCCTTATGGAAGAGAACACAGCTAGAGATCGCACGAAATGGCGGAAGTTACCGAGTGGCCTGATGCACCAACTAGGGTGAAGTTACCGAGTGGCCTTATGCACCAACTAGGGTGAAGTTACTAAGTGGCCTGATGCACCAACTAGGATGAAGTTACTAAGTGGCATGATGCACCAACTAGGATGAAGTTACTAAGTGGCCTGATACACCAACTAGGGTGAAGTTACCGAGTGGCCTTATGCACCAACTAGGATGAAGTTACTAAGTGGCCTGATGCACCAACTAGGGTGAAGTTACCGAGTGGCCTTATGCACCAACTAGGGTGAAGTTACTAAGTGGCCTGATGCATCAACTAGGATGAAGTTACTAAGTGGCCTGATGCACCAACTAGGATGAAGTTACTAAGTGGCCTGATACACCAACTAGGGTGAAGTTACCGAGTGGCCTTATGCACCAACTAGGATGAAGTAACTAAGTGGCCTGATGCACCAACTAGGATGAAGTTACTAAGTGGCCTGATACACCAACTAGGGTGAAGTTACCGAGTGGCCTTATGCACCAACAAGGTAAAGTTACTAAGTGGCCTGATGCACCAACTAGGATGAAGTTACTAAGTGGCATGATGCACCAACTAGGATGAAGTTACTAAGTGGCCTGATACACCAACTAGGGTGAAGTTACCGAGTGGCCTTATGCACCAACTAGGATGAAGTTACTAAGTGGCCTGATGCACCAACTAGGATGAAGTTACTAAGTGGCCTGATACACCAACTAGGGTGAAGTTACCGAGTGGCCTTATGCACCAACTAGGATGAAGTAACTAAGTGGCCTGATGCACCAACTAGGATGAAGTTACTAAGGGCCTGATACACCAACTAGGGTGAAGTTACTAAGTGGCCTGATGCACCAACTAGGATGAAGTTACTAAGTGGCATGATGCACCAACTAGGATGAAGTTACTAAGTGGCCTGATACACCAACTAGGGTGAAGTTACCGAGTGGCCTTATGCACCAACTAGTATGAAGTTACTAAGTGGCCTGATGCACCAACTAGGATGAAGTTACTAAGTGGCCTGATACACCAACTAGGATGAAGTTACTAAGTGGCCTGATACACCAACTAGGGTGAAGTTACCGAGTGGCCTTATGCACCAACTAGGATGAAGTTACTAAGTGGCCTGATACACCAACTAGGGTGAAGTTACTAAGTGGCCTGATGCACCAACTAGGATGAAGTTACTAAGTGGCATGATGCACCAACTAGGATGAAGTTACTAAGTGGCCTGATACACCAACTAGGGTGAAGTTACCGAGTGGCCTTATGCACCAACTAGGATGAAGTTACTAAGTGGCCTGATGCACCAACTAGGATGAAGTTACTAAGTGGCCTGATACACCAACTAGGATGAAGTTACTAAGTGGCCTTATGCACCAACTAGGGTGAAGTTACTGAGTGGCCTGATGCACCAACTAGGATGAAGTTACTAAGTGGCCTGATGCACCAACTAGGATGAAGTTACTAAGTGGCCTGATACACCAACTAGGGTGAAGTTACCGAGTGGCCTGATGCACCAACTAGGATGAAGTAACTAAGTGGCCTGATGCACCAACTAGGATGAAGTTACTAAGTGGCCTGATACACCAACTAGGGTGAAGTTACCGAGTGGCCTTATGCACCAACTAGGGTGAAGTTACTAAGTGGCCTGATGCACCAACTAGGATGAAGTTACTAAGTGGCATGATGCACCAACTAGGATGAAGTTACTAAGTGGCCTGATACACCAACTAGGGTGAAGTTACCGAGTGGCCTTATGCACCAACTAGGATGAAGTTACTAAGTGGCCTGATGCACCAACTAGGGTGAAGTTACCGAGTGGCCTTATGCACCAACTAGGGTGAAGTGGCCTGATGCACCAACTAGGATGAAGTTACTAAGTGGCCTGATGCACCAACTAGGATGAAGTTACTAAGTGGCCTGATACACCAACTAGGGTGAAGTTACCGAGTGGCCTTATGCACCAACTAGGATGAAGTAACTAAGTGGCCTGATGCACCAACTAGGATGAAGTTACTAAGTGGCCTGATACACCAACTAGGGTGAAGTTACCGAGTGGCCTTATGCACCAACTAGGTAAAGTTACTAAGTGGCCTGATGCACCAACTAGGATGAAGTTACTAAGTGGCATGATGCACCAACTAGGATGAAGTTACTAAGTGGCCTGATACACCAACTAGGGTGAAGTTACCGAGTGGCCTTATGCACCAACTAGGATGAAGTTACTAAGTGGCCTGATGCACCAACTAGGATGAAGTTACTAAGTGGCCTGATACACCAACTAGGGTGAAGTTACCGAGTGGCCTTATGCACCAACTAGGATGAAGTAACTAAGTGGCCTGATGCACCAACTAGGATGAAGTTACTAAGGGCCTGATACACCAACTAGGGTGAAGTTACTAAGTGGCCTGATGCACCAACTAGGATGAAGTTACTAAGTGGCATGATGCACCAACTAGGATGAAGTTACTAAGTGGCCTGATACACCAACTAGGGTGAAGTTACCGAGTGGCCTTATGCACCAACTAGTATGAAGTTACTAAGTGGCCTGATGCACCAACTAGGATGAAGTTACTAAGTGGCCTGATACACCAACTAGGATGAAGTTACTAAGTGGCCTGATACACCAACTAGGGTGAAGTTACCGAGTGGCCTTATGCACCAACTAGGATGAAGTTACTAAGTGGCCTGATACACCAACTAGGGTGAAGTTACTAAGTGGCCTGATGCACCAACTAGGATGAAGTTACTAAGTGGCATGATGCACCAACTAGGATGAAGTTACTAAGTGGCCTGATACACCAACTAGGGTGAAGTTACCGAGTGGCCTTATGCACCAACTAGGATGAAGTTACTAAGTGGCCTGATGCACCAACTAGGATGAAGTTACTAAGTGGCCTGATACACCAACTAGGATGAAGTTACTAAGTGGCCTGATACACCAACTAGGGTGAAGTTACCGAGTGGCCTTATGCACCAACTAGGATGAAGTTACTAAGTGGCTTGATGCACCAACTAGGATGAAGTTACTAAGTGGCCTGATACACCAACTAGGGTGAAGTTACCGAGTGGCCTTATGCACCAACTTGGGTGAAGTTACTAAGTGGCCTGATACACCAACTAGGGTGAAGTTACCGAGTGGCCTTATGCACCAACTAGGGTGAAGTTACTACGTGGCCTGATACACCAACTAGGGTGAAGTTACCGAGTGGCCTTATGCACCAACTAGGGTGAAGTTACTAAGTGGCCTGATACACCAACTAGGGTTAAGTTACCGAGTGGCCTTATGCACCAACTAGGATGAAGTTACTAAGTGGCATGATACACCAACTAGGGTGAAGTAACTAAGTGGCCTTGTGCACCTACTAGGGTGAAGTTACTAAGTGGCCTTGTGCATCAACTAGGGTGAAGTTACTAAGTGGCCTTATGCACCAACTAGGATGAAGTTACTAAATGGCCTTGTGCACCAACTAGGATGAAGTTACTAAGTGGCCTTGTGCATCAACTAGGGTGAAGTTACTAAGTGGCCTTATGCACCAACTAGGGTGAAGTTACTAAGTGGCCTTGTGCACCAACTAGGGTGAAGTTATTAAGTGGCCTTATGCACCAACTTGAGTGCGAAGAGGATAAGTAAGTAAGTAAGTAAAGTAAGTAAGTAAGTAAGTAAAGTAAGTAAGTTAAATAAGTAAGTAAAGTAAGTAAGTAAGTAAGTAAAGTAAGTAAGTAAAGTAAGTAAGTAAGTAAGTAAAGTAAGTAAAGTAAGTAAGTAAGTAAGTAAAGTAAGTAAGTAAAGTAAGTAAGTATGCATTTTTATTAAATCGACTGCACATATTATTTGAACTATTAACGCACTGTAGATTTGAACATCAACGAACCCGGTTCGCGATGGGGTAAATGAATGGAGGAAGGCGTTTTAAGGGTTCTTATCTTACACTCAAGATGTATCGCAATCGAATGTCAATAAAACACTGTTAGGTGTGCTTACCCGGACTGTCAGAAGTAGGTGTGACACATGGCAAGTGTTTTCACAGCTGAATCTATATCCTACTCCGGCCAGTCGTTCAAGCTGTCATATCCGCCAACAAGACTGTCTCTGGAACAACGTGGACACGAATGCAAAAACCTGCACTCTGACTATGAAGCTGTTCGTGGTAAGTTATTTAACAAGCGTTCCGCATTCGACGTCTAATTTATATACCTCTAATTGTTCACAGAGGGATTCTGTGACGACAATTGGGATATTTCAGCAGGCGTTTGCCTCAGTACTCCCATTCATGAATTGATAAGCGCAACTATAAAGTCTACACATAGCACAATGTCACCAGAACTGACACAAAAGTGGATCATTTGAAGCACACTGTAAATGGCGAATGGAAACGTGAATTGAACAAACAAACGAGCAGCCTAGAAGATATTAAATTGCACGTTGTATAACTAGTCCTGTTTTGTGTACATTTTCTGTGGGTATTTTTCAAAGAAACTAACGTCTCCTGTCGCAATCCTTGTAATACATTCAGTAGGCTATGTCTATTCTGGTCGCACCATCATAATAATTTATAACTAAACTAAGTTAAAGATGGTCACAGAAGGCCACGGAGACTTTACCAAACATATCCAAAACACTTGAGTCTGAATTCAGGATAACAATTCCTGAGCTTGAAAAATATTTGCAGGACAGACACTAATGAAGACATTTGGTGAACAACTATCATGGGATCCGTCCTCCAAACGACTCGACGATAAAGTTAAATATGCTAAAAAAGCAACTTGACATTCATAAGCAGTAGACTATGGAGAGAATAATATAATATTATCACAATTAAACATACAAAACCGTCATCACATATTAAACAGAGTGGGAACTTTTAACACATTCCATAATGTATGCAACCATGTGCAAACATATTAAAATGTTGAAGCCTTGTTTATTTACGACATCGATCTTGACCAATGTAGACCTTTATCGCATCATCTTCTCTAGTGGTGTAACGTGAATGCGATGAAAACCTACGGTATGTGGCGACAGCGTATAACAGGGTTTGGTTAGAACTATTACAATGGTCAACATCATAATAAAACTCAATTACAATTGCAACACTTAAAAATCAATTAACAATTAACAAATCAAATTAAAGTTATTTTGACACAGCATATCTCTAAAACAGCATCAGGGGTGTTTACAATAAAAATAAATAAATAAAATAAAAATTATGAAATAAATTAAAATACATTACATTAGTGAATATAATTATTACAATACAGGCCTATTGTAATAAAGCGTCAATTGAAATAGTTCATAGGTTGAGTAATTTGTTTGATACATTATTTTATGAAAAAGAACATTACATTTACCATTGCCGCCCATTTTACACAAGGTTTTACTAACTTGTGTGAATTCTTGCGGCCTCATAAAAGTTCAATGACAGTTGCATTGTCGTAAAATCTATTTCAGTTACACTGTATTTGTAATTAGCTACAAATTACGCAATAACAATCGAGCCTAACCGTGGGGGTGGGCCGTGCCCCCTTGGCTTGAATATTTCATTTGTTCCTTATGTAACCTGGGCCAACTAATCGGTGACTAAGCTTGTCCCACTCCCCCCTCCACCCTCACTCCCCCCTCCCCCTCACTCCCCCCTCCCCTCACTCCCCCTTCACCCCTCACTCCCCGTATATACCAACGTTGACAATTCGTCCGATGCAGGTGGTCATTCTATCGCTGGCGTTGCTCGGAGCCGTGGAGTCGGCGCTACCGTCGGCGCTACAGCGGTGCTTCCGCAAGTGCGAGCAAACACTGGAGAAGTGCGTTCGCGACTGTTGGTTCAGCAAGAAGATGGGCGTCGGTCCCACGTTCTGCCACCGTATCAGGGACGGCTGCTTCAAATACTGCGAGGAGATGTACGGCCCTGCAAACCCTCCGGCGGACGACGATTAGTCGCCAGAACAGACATCAAGAGAACACTGTAGGAAATGACAACTCGTGTTGCTGGGTGGACACAGTGTAATGATATACATCTGTCGACGTTGTCGCCACTGTAACACTGTAACACTGTAATACTGTCCAATGGTGCAGAAGACTACGACTACATATTTGAACATCAACGAACCCGATTCTCGATGGGCTAAATCAGTTGAGGAGGGACTTTTAGGCTATGCGACAGCAATATTGGAATGAGCCACATATTAGTTTGGATTTTGAGTTAGTTCATATACCTGCGTAGATAGCATAATGATGTCCTTAAAGTGACATACATAACAACTTTTTTTTCAAACGAGTCTAGTTCAGCGGGTATACATAAAGAAATGTGTGGAAGTACATGTTATGTATTCCTACATTCGGATTTCATCCTTAATTGTCGAAATTAAACCAAGAATCCCGCAGCATAGTGCAATTACGAATGCGGAGGTTTTGCGTTGAGACACTAAAATTGTTTGGCGAATAAATATTAATGCATTGTTGGTATTCCAACGTTAATTACTGTGTAATCATTCTAATGTAGATGTGTGTGATTTTAAATGCTACCTACATTAGACATTTCTAAAAAAAATTGTCATAATGTTGTTCGTAATTTAATGTTTTTTTATTTTGCATAATTGTGTGTGTGTGTGTGTGTGTGTGTGTGTGTGTGTGTGTGTGTGTGTGTGTGTGTGTGTGTGTGTGTGTGTGTGTGTGTGTGTGTGTGTGTGTGTGTGTGTGTGTGTGTGTGTGTGTGTGTGTGTGTGTGTGTGTGTGTGTGTGTGTGTGTGTGTGTGTGTGTGTGTGTGTGTGTGTGTGTGTGTGTGTGTGTGTGTGTGTGTGTGTGTGTGTGTGTATAATTATATCCTATATATAATTTCTTTTTTAGAATGTAAACACATGCATATGTTGTTGATGAAAATATATCATGCATCTCTTAGGAAGAACTGTAGCTGTTAGTAGTTGTTATGGAAAGACACGATCAATGATCATGGTACAGTCATCATCAGGGCCAGCATTCGGTTCACTGTACAGTCTGTGAGACATCTCATGTATTAAAAACACTGTATATAACTGTTTTGTGTTAAGATATCTAGCGTATGTTGTTGTTTCGCCGGAAATATCAAACAGGGACACTGTTTGATAGATATGCAAGCACAATTGGCAATAGAATAAAATATTTTTATTTTGATATTCCTTTGCACCCAACAATTGGAGAGTAACATAATAAATCATAGATTCTACCGACATTACCCCTTCGTCTTGTGGATCGTAGGCCTTCAGACCGCTATCGCTACGACAAGCCTCAAAACCGTAGACAATTCATCATTGTAGATTCTACAAAGCCTAGCTTGTTGCATATATTCATGTTGACGCTATTCTAACAAGATTCTACCAGACACGTTTGTTGACAACCGCTCTATCCAGTAGTAGGTACTACAAGTCCTCGCTTTCTATAATTGGAATAGCAAAGTTTCATTGAATCCAAAACAGACCACTTCGTTAGCCTCTACTAACACATATCGCGCTCAAGTAGGTTACACCTAAACGAAGTGTATTTGTTCTGTGTTTGTCTTCCTAATGGATAGAGTATCGAGAACACTGTGCAAACATGCCGTGCTAGCAACGGGAAAGTGTGCAATAAAATTCCGCTTTACACTCGCATGTAACTTACTGTATACACGAAGTCTATTTCCCTTGGGTTAACCCGTCACGCCAATTAATTGTTCCTAAGTAAGCATCTTCCACTGGTTGTCTAAGTACGAAATAATACACTTGCAAGTGTGCAATTGTTGATGTCTGATCACTGATAACAAAACATACTGGATAGTGTGTTACTATTTTCTCCATACTGAAACATTGGGTCGAATCGCATCGTGTTGTACCCTCTCAACAGCGTCACGTGAACACTGTTGAATATTTGTTGTGTTATTGTACACTCCAGGTGCGTATTTAGGACAATGGGCCACGCCCTTTGGCTGATTGTTTGCTGTTATTTGTATGTAACCTGCCTCTACACGGCAGCATGGTAAACTATTGGGTGACTAAGCCTGTCCTCCCCACACTGCAACATGATTCACTTCATCGGATCACTCAAAATTTCAAACGGTCAGTCGCACCAAATCAGACAATTAACGGTATTGGTGATTACTTTTGCAACTCAGCTACATTGTTTGTTCTTTGTTCGATGTCCTGTCACTTTCTAGATATTAATAAAATAAAAAATGGCCAAAACCATTTAACCAAAACGTGTGGATAAACGAGACATGACTGTATATATAGGGATAACACTTACGTCTCTGCAAGAACTGTTTAATCTAGTTGACTGTGGACATAAGATGTCTGGTGAGGCATTGATATCGATATTGACTATTCTGCCAGCAGAAGTACACAGGACATATCATGATATAATAAATCAAGGACGCAGCAAAGGTAGAGAAGTCTGCAAATGCCACATAAATGTCTGCAAAACTAAATACCATACACAACATCGCATATATCCAACAATCGTTTTGTACATATTTTAGATTTCGTCAAGTCCACGGCCTTGTATTTTCTGGTGTATTTGTACCTCAATTTAAACGATAGCTCGTTTATTCACTGGAATAATCAGGATGCGTTTAAGTACATTGTAAAATATACTTAAAATACAAATTTAATTATATAATAAAATATGAATGCTAATGAACACATCAACGTAGTTGTGGTCATCGGCGTAGCGCGCAAATATAGCAACTCGCAAAACAACGATGCAAAGCGGTCGCCCCTAACGCACGCATCGTTGGTGCGGTCTTTTTGTGGCTACCTCTTGACCAGTGCCATAAAAAACCAGACTTTTCTATGTTGAATTGTTTGCAGAAGGCTCATTCGGGCTGTACACAAAGCAGCTTAGGTGTACGAACGTTCTGCCAGTTTGTCGCGAATTTGCAAATTGAAAGGACACACAATGCATGTGTACACTGATTGAATGTCTCAGGCATTACAATAAATACACATCAAACTTGGGACAGATTACAAACAAAATAGGCAACACAATCAGTAAAACAAATGGACTATTACATTTCCACATATAAATTATAGTATACTGACATCAAAGCACACCGGATTTTCAATCCTCAGAAAACTCCAAACTCAAGAAAAGAATTGCTGTTGCTGCTGAATTAACTTTGAGCAAGCTCATCTTGTCCAACAATTTCCTGTATGCACATGTGCATTAGTGTCAGCAGCTGAACTCCGTTAACAGAAGTACACTCGTGAACTGCGAAGCCACACTCCCCAACAGCACCAAATCATGATATATTTTAATGCATGCGCGGTGGTTGTCCCATACCGCCTTCCCGCAGACATTATAATTATGACGTCATAGTTGTTTCCACAGTTCCGCTAACCGTTGCCAGTTGCAATCGATGGATGATCGTCTTGATCTTGATCAATAATGTGCAGATTCCCAACCGGAACAATACGTTAATGTACAAGACAAGACACATGAACAAAGGTAAATGATTCCTACCATGTGACGCCCAAGTAGCGTGCGTCACAAATTAACCTAAAACATTGCACGAGGCGTATCACGTATGAACTGGCCGTTCATTATAGACATGTCTACCGTTAGATTATAGACATTTGCAATTCCCGGGGGGGGGGGGCAAGTGGAGCGCGTATCTAGTGTGTTTGAAAATGTCCTAACCTGGTCATGTTTTTATTGCTAGTTTTAAAAACCAGTGCCAGAGTAGGCCCAGAATTCACCATTTATCCATGTAGAACAATCTTCCTGTTCTGCAATCTACCAGGCAGAACTGCCGACTCTACGCCTTTTGGTCAAATACAGCCCTCCCCCCCCCCCCCGCCTCATAATATAATTATTGACCTGTACGGCCGCTTTGTACAGCCAATCTACGTTAAAGGGACACTTCCTTTAAGAAACAGACGCCAGTGTCCCTTTAGTGAAAATCTCTCGACCTATTTGTTTTGGCTATCTGATGTCACGTGCACTTCCTGGGTTAGTGCCACGTTAACAAAGCATCACGGGAGCATGTCGCCGATGTGTGGCCCGTCTCTGTGTAATGCAGCCAAATATGCCGACTCGCACATATGGTCGAATTTCATAAACCGTTAGTGTTCATGAACGGTTTTCGAGGGTCCTGTTCACGGAATACGTGTTTAGAGACTATCCCTATTATTGTACGCGTAGAGCACACTCAGCGCTTTCGCGCCATATATAATTTCCCATTGGTAGGACAGACATCGTGGGCTGACAGACATCGTGGGCTGACAGACATTATGAGCTGACAGACATTGTGAGCTGACAGACATCGTGGGCTGACAGACATTGTGGGCTGACAGACATTGTGAGCTGACAGACATTGTGAGCTGACAGACTTTGTGGGCTGACATACATTGTGAGCTGACAGACATTGTGAGCTGCACGATTTAACAAAGGGTCAATGTTGTCATTTTCTGCTGTTTTTCCCCACATTTTACTTACCACTAAGAACTCCATGCACATAGCCATACGAATGTCATTACAAACAAACCGCCAATGTTGAAGTATTTCCGTGGAACCAAAACTTAAGACACTGAGTGCAAATGTGCTTTTTTACTGATTTTATTTCCTTTGGTTAATTCATCATTCTGCCTCACGAATCCAAAAAAGTATTACAATATCGACATATATATTCAGTATCAAGTTCCATTTGACCCTCCATATATACAATACGAAGATATAATAAGGAAACAATTATGAATTAAGTTATGTTTGTACCAAAATAAAAAAGGAAATGAAAGTCAGTTGTGGTCAACGAAAGCAGTGGTGTATTTATGGGGGGAATATATATATATACATATAGTTGAAAAACAATGCCTGGGTGTTTTGATAGCACCGATACGTTGTATGTCATAAAATAATATATATTAATGGTATTCACACATTGACAGTTAACTATTGCTAGGATTTGTGGGGCAGCAGTAAAAACCTTAACGGTAATCTACATACCATACATAATTTATTCTGACATAGTGATCTTTTTTCAAGACCCACATGTCTACTTTATGTAGCCAAAACATGAAAACGGTATGCAGTCGAACCTCGCTTTACGGTCACCTCGTTAATACAGCCACCTCGCCAATATGGT
The DNA here is from genome assembly GCA_963662155.1 of Lamellibrachia columna. Taxonomy (NCBI): domain Eukaryota; kingdom Metazoa; phylum Annelida; class Polychaeta; order Sabellida; family Siboglinidae; genus Lamellibrachia; species Lamellibrachia columna. The sequence continues at coordinate 44,690,527 of OY759264.1, read as the reverse complement.
CACCCTGGGACAGTCCCAAATTAGTAAAGAATAGGACAATAGTCCCGTTAATAAAGTCACTTCGCTATTCAGGTCACAATGAACCAGCCACATGGGTGACCTTAATATCGAGGTTTTACAATACAAATATTTTTATTGACGCATTTGAAAACACCACATGCCAACAGTTCATAAGATTCGACCATATATTGATTGACTTTATTCATAAGACATTATACACGTATAACAATAGAACGATATTATAAAAAATATCACCAAGGATAACACAAAAAAGTACTTTTTTCCAACGTGTACATAAAAAACGTAGTGGGATGGCAACATAAAAAGGGCGACTACTTAATTAAATATATAAATAAATATATATATATGATTTAGATAAAATGGTATAGGTACAGGTAACCCATACTTTGCACTATTGTGTATGGCATACCAAGTTTTACCTGCTTCAAAACACCGCGGTATTTTACATAATTTCAGAAGGAATTATCAAACAAAACGTTTGCACATCCACGATTACGTTATTGTTGGCACGATCCGCCGTTTTTACTTTTGTGGTTCCATGTTATTACAACACAACGTGTGCAGCTGTTTGGCGTCTTCAATGGCGTCCGACACGCCCTCGCAGATCTTCTGCCAGAGCTCCGGCACGCTCTCCAGTTCGTAGTACGCGCCCGCCATTGCCCCCGCCATCGTGGCTATGGTGTCGGTGTCGCCCCCTAGTGAGATCGCATACAGGATCGTCCGTTCGAAAGGGTTCTCTCTCTGAAAAACGGCAAGTCATAATGCACGACGGTTTAGTAGCGGTCTTAATTATGCTACAATGTTCAACAACTACGCCCATAGCGGCTACGACACGACATATTATATTCTTCAGCTTGGCTTTCAGTGGTTAATATCAATGGGCGGAGGCGGCAGCAGCGGCAAAAGCGTTATTTCACGATGGTAATCATGCCACGTTTATTGCATGATTTTCAATAGGCCATCGATCACATTTATAATTTTATTCTTACATCCAGTTATATAATTTAGGATAAACTATACATACCAAAACAACAGATAAACAAAATAAAACATAATAAATATATAGATAAAACATGTCATTACAATTCTAAGAACATCAATCAATTTCCAAATACTACATTATATATATATATATAAATCAATTAAATTAAAACAATTAAACTAAACATCAATTTACAATTTCTAAAACATGGAACATTTGCAAGCCTGTTAAGTTAAACATTTTCACAGTTATAGTTTTATTGTCAGTAATTATCTGGTGTTATCCTTCTTTGAGCATTCTATATCTACGCGATTATTTCTCCTAACCAAACGGGTATGACTATCTTATCATCACATTTTATTCACACATAAAGGCAACGTACAGGTATTTTGTCAACTGGCTTCAGACATCTCAGGAAACAGTATATCGCAGTGGGTACAGAATTCAGAGCGGCAATATCGGTACCTGTAAATAAAGCATTTAAGGAAAAAAATATTTTATCGCAAATAGTGCGCATGATAAAATGTATAGAGTAAGGTGGGGCATAGCGGCCAGGGTAACTAATATCGTTGTAACGGTTGGCTCCATTTAATGATATATACCTACAACTATCTGCAATATGTCGGTAACTATATGGAGTATATGTCACGCTAATCTAACATGATTCGAATAACATGTTTTTGTAGTGTGATTAATTATGCGCATGCACCCGATTTGGGCGCTTTGCCCCGTAGGTGGGGCAAAGCGCACATGGGATGGGCGCTATGCCCCATATGGAATTGCATGTATGTTTTATGTTATCAATAGGCTACAAAATGATTATGTAATAACAAGAATACATAACTTTATTTAATGCAAATACATAATGCACCTACAAACCAAATGAAACAGGAACAAAGAACGATATCGCACCAGGGAAACTGAATGCAGTTCGCTGGTGGCTCCAGTGTAGCGACATGTGCTATAACGACGTGCTGTTGGATTTGTTCATCCAAATTAGTCTGAGTCTGATTCACAATTGTGGCAAATGTAGTATGGGCCTTTTGTTTGATAAAATTATATCATTAAAATTCACACGGACACACACACACACACACATACACACACACACACACACAATATTATACACAATTGTGTGTCTTTGTGTGTGCGCTAAACACAAAAACTGATATTATACATATATATAATATATATATATATATACTGTATATTGTATTTACACAACAACATGCCATCTAAAATGTATTCACAGTGCTACTTTGCCCCAATTCAAAGATGGCGCTATGCCCCACTGTCGACTATGCTGAGAACGCTTTGAATCATGAATTTTCTTTTATCGCTCACCGTAACTGAAGGCATGGAAATTCATGTTATATAACATAGCTTAGAAAGTTATTCCAAGCTTTTCAAAATTCATAACCATTTAGTGGCAATTGGTTAATTAATATGGAAGCGATTTTATAACAAATAACAAAGAAACGGTAAATCAGCTGTATTTACATCGTGTTCGAATCTATAAAGCCATAGCACGTTGATGTGTCGTCAGGAGTCAGTAACTAATCATTTGATCGCTATATGGAGCCACCAAATGCAATATTCGCCAAGATAGTGGCATGGGCGCTATGCCCCAACGTGGGCGCTTTGCCCCACCTTACTCTATGCCTTACAAACGTAACTTGTTACTTTACATTGTTATGTTCACGTGTTGTCACTTGTAACAACAAACACACACAGCAGATGCACAAGCACGCAAACTAAACATAATGTTATTACATTAGCAAATATCAAAACAATAGTTTACCCAGAGACTCAACCACTTCTTCACACTTGACACTGTCTCTTGTGAGGAACTCCTCAATTGTGTTCAGCTTGTCACCGTAAGGTTGTGGGTGCTTTTTCAAGTTCCTGCCAACAGTAGACATCACCTATTTTTTTTTTTTTTACAAAATGCAGTCTTAACAAAGCACCTTACACTTTTAAAGTTTGCGACAAACATTAGTACATACAATGCATATTTCAAATGTCCCCAGCAAAAAGCACATTTATTAGTGAGATGCCATTTGCATTGTTTTGGGATTAAAACACGTTTTGGAATACATGCAGGAGCCTAAATTGTGTAACAATGTGTGGCATACAAAAATTTCAGCGCACGCACACACGCGCTAGTAAATATATAACACATTTTTTTATACTGCTTACCCTCAATTCACATGACTTTCAAGGGAAGGACTTCATTTTGGGCAACATAGCACCTACAGAATTTTAATGGCCCTAGTGATGGAAGATAACAGAACCTCACTCTGGGTTCTCAAGTCGTTGCATCGTCTGGCGTAGCTGTTTGATAAAGTTGCCTGTATTGAGGTTTTCCTTGTCCGACTCGAGCAGGGCCAGTCTGACGGCACTACACTGCAGCTGGGCCCCGTTCACGGCAGCTGGATGGGAGTGGGTGATCCGGGTGATGTCCTCAGACACTTTCTGCATAAACAAGAGCCAGTCTCAGTGTCCATGGCCACATTGGCTTACGTTTTCTTTCTCTGTATTTTGCGTTCCGTTGCTACATGGTAGCATGGTAAACTAACGGGTGACTAATCTGTGCCCCCTTTGGCCTCCCCCTTTGCGTGATACCAGACACACAACTGGTCAATCTAGAATGATTGTCTTCAACAAGATCTTTTATAGTATTCCATACGTTCTGAATATAAGCCATATTTTCAAACTTCTCCATCCTTCATTAGGTGCATACAATTATTAATGTGATCAAAAAGGAATATGGAGTTTGTAGAGTTATGCAAATGGACAAAACTGTCATATTTAATATTATCACCATAATGCTGATAATTTAGTAAATATCTTGTCTACTTGGCTATTTGCTGAGATAGAACATGTCTCTAAACCAATTAATTTGACCTGAACATGTCTAGAGTAACAATAGTTAGAGAAACTGTAGTGTCTCCTGCAGGCCACGTCTTTCACATAAGGCAAACTCAAAGTTTGTACACCAGACAGGAGCACCAGACCTTAGACCATACACTTCTGGTCGAACACCACAAGGACCCAGAACAGAACCTCTGTGGCACTGGACACAACATTAAGTGGACATGCTGATAATCTGGCAGGAGTGGCATTAATTAATGTTATTAAACTAAACTGTGTATATTGTTAATGTCTTGAGTAAAATAGTGATGATATACCGGGTATGAAAATGTGTTATGGCAAAACGATTTCTTCATATTACACTATATCCTCTCTCAACATACAATAACTACACTGCCCTTCAACACATAGACTTGATCACCAAGGCCAACCACGCAAAATTACTTAGCATTCTGCTTAGCGACATAATCTTGACATTTTGTCTAGTGACATGTTGTCTACATTATGTGTGGTGACACTTTGTTTGGTGATATTTTCTCTTGTTACATTTTGCCTAGTAACCTTTTGTCCCTTGACTTTTGTTCTGGAATAATAGTTGTGACCTAACAGGAGATGTAATCATGTGGTTGCAATATGTAATCACGTGGTTGCAATATGTAATCATGCGGTTGAACTGTGTGATGCTACTGATGCATGTTGCAATTCTTTTCTATCTGGAAGATGGAACACAGTGGTACTGACATTCAGTTTTTCTTCACTCAGGTTGTAACCATAAAGTGCAGCAGGCGCGATTCTCATCGCACCTCCGTTGCCATAGGAACCCTGACCATCAAACTGTTCCGCAGCTGGACGAAACGGGTCGGAACATTCGCTCCGTTTCAACTTGCGAAACACAGCACAAACACTGCCTCCGTAGCCCCGGTTTGGCTCCTTGAAAAACTCACTCGCAAACCTGTAATCGTCAAACAATACAATATGGATTTTTATTTGTAAGATGTTTACAGAATTCATCTTTGAAAACAGCCTGTTAAACAACATATTGTTACATATCTTTAGCATCGACACCTGGTGGCACATGTCATAGGCTCCTCCTCAAATGTTTTCTATGGGATTTTTCCCTAGTTAATACAATGAAAACCGGTTATAAACTTTTGCAACTGACGTAAATGGTCATAATTAACAATATTTTAATACTATCATCATATTATGATGACAATTTTTTAGAAAATGTCTTGGCTATGTTGCTGAGATACAATCTAACCACCTCACCAATTAGTTTGTCCTGAACATGTTTAGCGTGACAGAAGATAGTAGTAGTAGTGTCACCTTGCGGCCATGTCTTTCACATCGAGACCTTTGTTGTTTATGAGAGAGCGTGCAACGGAGCGTGCCATAGCAGTGTCATCTGTGAATTCTTTAAGTTTCACTGCAAAAAGAGACATCTTTGGTGACATCTGCATCACCAGGTCTTGCAAATAACAACACAATGTGAAGTTATTAACCAACAACTCGTAGACAATGTTGGCGATCTGTAAACGTTCTATTAAAGCGAAAAACAAGTCATGGTTTTAGGCCTAATCACCCATAAGAGTTACTAAAACAGAATCATTTACAACTACAATCGAGAATATCATGCCAGTGATTTACTAGGAAAACCTTGTTGAACACACAGCATCTTAATTTCGTGGATCACGCCATACTGTTAGATGACCCTACTCAACTTATGCAACATAGTTGGGCCTTTCTTTATAAAAAATATCTCCCATTCTGATTTATCAGCTCGCTTGATTGAGACTTTGTGTTGCTTCCATGTATAAATGCTTGCCAGTGTATACCCGCCGATTTCGTATAACTGCCAGCTACTTACTGGTCGCTCTGGTTAACATGTCACCCACCAGTAAAATTTAGATTTGACCAGAATCTCCCACTATTAGAACCAATTCTGAGAAAACCACCAGCGCGATATTCTTGATTGTAGTTGCATATGGGTAGCTTTATTAACGCTGTTAGGTGCATTGACTCTAAACCATGACTTTTGTTCCACTTTAAATAAAACATTATGTTATGCTTATGACATATTCCTTTATTAGTGTACTACTGGTGGGTCATCCCTAGTGATAATGTATACAAAATACAATGGTTAACATGATTGCCATCCAAAACTACAAGTCCCAGATGGCAAGTGGACAAGGACGCCATTGGCTTATCAACAGTACAACAATTTTATCTTCTATGTATAACTTGCCCTTATCAGATGTGTCAATTTTATTTTTAAACATATTCACAGTACTAGCATTAACACAATCATTTGGCAGTTTGTTTCATTCATTTATCACCCTCTGTGAGAAAGAGTACTTTCTCATGTTCAACCTGCACTGTTCTTTAACTAATGCTGCTTTGTGTCCTCTGGTTCTACCGCCTTCTTTAAGTTTGAAGAACATATTCCTATCAACATCCTCATAACCGTTCACTATTTTAAACACTTCTATTTGGTCTCCTCTTAGTCTCCTGGTCTCTAGTGTTGTCAAACCACATTGTAATAAGTGGCTGTCATAACTAAGGTCTCTCAATTCTGGAATCATTTTAGTTGCTCTTCGTTGTATTCTTTCTAGCTTGTCTATGTCCTTCTTACGATACGGCCTCCATGCTTGTATACAATATTCCAAATATGATCTAACTATTGCTTTGTTACGGGGCACAATTAGATGTTTCTCCTTATATGTGAGAGTTCTCCTAATTAGCCATATAATTTGATTTCCCTTCGAAGCAGAAATCCCACATTGCTCTGAAACTTTCATGTCAGCACTAAATGTCACTCCTAAGTCCTTTTCTTGTGTGGTTCTACCTAGTACAGCATCCCCCATTTTATATTCTTCGTCCATGTTTCCATGTCCTATGTGTATGCATTTACACTTCCCAAAATTTAATAACATTTGCCATTTTTCTGACCATTTAACTAATTTATCTAGATCATCCTGTAAACTTTGTTTATCTGTATCATTAGTAAACTTTCTGAATACTTTTGTGTCATCTGCAAATTTCAGTACTTTGTTAGATATGTCATTTTCCAAATCATTTATATTATACTAAAAACAGTATAGGGCCTAATACTGATCCCTGTGGTACCCCACCCAAAACAGATTTCCATTTTGAAATCTCACCATCTACTATTACTCTGTCTTCTGTGTGTAAGCCACTTTTCTATCCAGTTGATTACATCATTACCATGGGCTTTTAGTTTAAGTAACAATCTTTGATGTTGGACTTTATCGAAAGCTTTCTGAAAATCTAAAATAGACAACATCCACTGGTGACCTGTCATCTACCCACTTTGTAATTTCTTCCAAAAAACATAAGAGATTGGTTAGACATGACCTTGCTTTTAGGAACCCATGTTGAGATGTATTTATTAATCTGTTTTACAAGGAATTCCACCATGTGGTCTCTAATTAATGTTTCGAGTAATTTACATACAACTGATGTTAAACTCACTGGTCTGTAATTTTCTGGTTCGTTCCTCAATCCCTTCTTAAATAGTGGTGTAATGTTTGCTTCTTTCCATTCTGAAGGAACTATTCCTTCCTCTAGTGACAAGTTAAACACTTTAGCAAGTGGTGTACTAATTTGCTCAATAATTTCATTAAGCAGTTTTGGTGGTATCCCATCAACTCCAGGTGATCTACTATCTTTCATCTTCTTAATTTTCTTTTCTATCATTTCAGGAGTTACAAATAACTGCCCTATATGTTCTGATTTATTGCCCTCAAATTTAGTAAATGGAAGTGAGCTGATATATTCTGTGGTAAAACTGGGCTGAAACTCTTTCAGGACCTCTGCCATTTGAAACCCGTCTGAAATGATGTTACCACTGTTGTTTTCTTATGTTTCTTTTGGATTTTCTAATTTCAGTTGTAGCTAGGTTAAGTGCCTCTTTGTAGTTTGTGTAGTCTTCTACATTTCCAGTGTGTTTATATACCCCCACCGCACCTGTTTATGAGCAATTTTTATAATAGCCTCTTTTGACAGGTGTTTCTTCCTGGACTTTTCCCCCTGTATTCTTAAAGGTACAAACCTATCAGTAATGCCTCCCATATTTTAAACAGGTCCAGCATTATGTTGCTATCTTGTTCTTCACTTAAGTTATTCCAATATATATATATACGTTAGATATGTTCTCATCTCTTTATTGTTGAAGTTTCTCCTTTTTTGAGTAAGGAAACAACCCTGTGTTAGAAGTACAAACTGATGGTCATCACTCCCAGCACTCTCTAATGATTTCAATAGTATATGATCATGGTTAAAATCACCCATTATAACACATTCCCTTTTACTCACCTCTGTTATAGCATTTTCCTCTTGTTCTATGCTTGGACTATGATACATTACTTCTATTTTACTTCTAATATTGAGTTCTTGGTAACTATGTTGCACCAAATTGCTTCCTCACAATGTGCTTCACTTTTCAGTGTTATTTGCTTGGATAGATTCTTTAATATATAAAATTACTCCACCTCCCCTTCTCTCTCGTCTGTCTGTCCTAAACTTTACATAACCTGTCGGTGCTAACTCAGCATTTACTATATTACTGGAGAGTCCATATGTGCTACCATAATGTCCAATTCGCTTTTTTATTTATTTTATTTACACAAGCATTGAGTTTTTTCAGTAAGTTTCCCCTGTGCATCTAGTTTAAATAATTTATGGTACCCTCGTTGACAACCATGACAAATTCACACCCAAAAACTGCAGCAGGCATGTCAAAGTATTATTGTAAAGGCCACTATTCTTTAACAGTTTCAGACATGCTAAAAGTCTGACTCTAGCTTAATTCTATGAGAAGATATTTAAAGGTCACCACCACCAAGAAAAGTGTCTGCCAATTTCCAAAATGCATAAACATAATTGGTTTGTTTGTTACATATCCTGTAGTATCAGTGTAAAGGCCACTTTTTACAAAGTTCAGAAATGCAAAAATATTTACTCTAGCATAATTCTACGAGAAATATATTAATGTTTTAAGATCACCACCATCAAGAAATGGGTCTGCCAATTTCAAGTCAATTTCCAAAATGTATAAATTTAAGAATGTTTTTTTATTACGGATTGTGCAAGTGCAAGACCATGCGAAACCATGCACTTGCATAATCTTGACTAAATTCATAATATAATCATATAATAAAATCAGCATGAAACATATTTATAATCAGTTTGATTAAAGTTTAATTCTCTGGGTAGATATTGATATCTTTAGATTCCCACCATCAAAAAGTGTCTGCAAATTTTACTCCAATTACAAGTTAACCAAGTTTCAGGTTAACAAGAAGTACATTTAGACCAACACTGTTCATGATGATGATGGAGTTTATAAGCAGGAACATCAGCATGAAAGATAGTTATAGCAAAATAATGTACGCAGACGATCTGGCCATAGTAGCAGAGAACAAACAGGAATTACAAGGAGCAAAAGAGGAGTGGAAGGAGATGTTTAAGAAGCCTGGACTGAGGATGATGTGGGCTGATCAACAGAGAGAGGAGTTAAACATCAGACTGAAGGGAAAAGAGATCACCCATACTGATGGCTTCATTTATGTTGGTGGATTGGTTACAGACAATTGGGATTTTGAAGAAGGGGTACAATGTGGGATACAATCAGGTGTGAATGCATGGAGGAAGGTAAAGGGAGTCTTGATAGCAGGAAACTAAAAAAAAAATGTTGAAAGGCAAAGTCCTGATATCGTATGTAACACACATGTAACACACGTTAGGCATAAATTATTAAATTCATCTCAACATGGATTCCAAAAAGAGAGGTCATGCTTAACAAATATGTTATGGTTTTTAGAAGAAATCAATAAGTAGATAGACTACAAGACTACTACAAGGATCAATATTAGGACCCTTATTATTCTTAATATACATCAATGATATGGACGATAATACAACAAGCAACATCCTGAAATTTGCAGATGACACAAAAGTGTTTAGAAAGGTTAACAATAATGGTTATAAACAACAGTTACAAAACAATCTAGATAAATTAGTTAAATGGTCTAAAAAATGGCAGATGTTATTCAATTTGTGTAAAACATGTAACACACGTTAGGCATAAATTATTAAATTCATCTCAACATGGATTCCAAAAAGAGAGGTCATGCTTAACAAATATGTTATGGTTTTTAGAAGAAATCAATAAGTAGATAGACTACAAGACTACTACAAGGATCAATATTAGGACCCTTATTATTCTTAATATACATCAATGATATGGACGATATTCAATTTGTGTAATGTAAAAATGTAAATGCCTACATACAGGACACGGGAACTTGGATTTAAACTATAAAACGGGAGGTACAGTCAGAGACAGAGCCGGCTGTGGCTGTGATAGAGGACAATACATGAATGGAACAAATTATCTACAAATTGAGTAACTGCTAGCAGCACGAGTGCTTAAAAACAAGGTTGTTTCATGTCACAGGAGGGCGGGTTACACATAGATACAAACTTGCCATCTCGGCCTTTGCCTTGGGTGGCAATCTTGTTAAATCACCTAAGCAGAAGAAGGGCGATAATAACAGTAGTTAACATATGGCCGTACCCGAGTCTAATCCAGCAAAATGATCCAATAACGTCGAAACATATACGACATATTCGCCTTCGAAGTGTGCACCCAAACAATCTCCGACGACGGCACCGACAAGAGCTCCACAATATTTAGATAAATGTGGCGACATCGGCTTCACATTTCTTATGACAGTCGACGCCGCCATAGTTGTTACCTCTAACTCCGATAGGTGGCAGCACGTTTGTTTTAAAAATTCCCCACCAGTTGCGCCACATAGTGAATGTAACGTAAGTCACTCACGATTTCACCACTGTTGCGTGCGTGCGTGCGTGCGTGCGTGCGCGCGTGCGTGCGTGACAAACAGTGGCGTCACAGCGCAGAGGCTGGATAATCGATGCTAGAAAGGGTTAGGGCACGGACCACAGTCACTTTTCTCATAGACGACCATTATAACGTTCTTGCGCCTAAATTGATAATTTATCCTACACTTGTTTATATTTCACAGCACATGACAGACCAACTAAGACACCTAATGTGTGAAATTCGTGAAAATGACATACCTCCTTTTCGCACAAATTGCTTCAACGCATGACACCCCTGCATTTCTGCAATGAAATTCCCCGGTTTCCAAAATATCAGTACATCCTGCCTAATGGCCACTGTGTCCTTACGCAACAACTGACAAATGGCATCATTTCAAAGCTCATATGCTACTGTGCTCAAAAACATCACTTACACTCACTCATTCACACAAAATCTGCTCTCACTAATATACCCAAACTGCACAATTAATTTTTTCCTAGGGACTCTTTATTGTTATAATGGCGGATGCAGTCTCCCTGCCAGTGGCGCCACTCAACATATCACCACTACAGGGCAACGCGATAGGGGACGCTTGTGGTTCCCATTCTGTAGCAAGAGTTGACGATGCACTTCCGGTACAAAAGTTGTGCACAACATAACACATTAAATGGTACCTATGCCGTCATAAGATAAACCATCGGTATTAGTCGTCGTTCGTCCATAGCGAAGCGATGAGGACTACTTCAGTCATCCGGTTGAGGGAGTTGGATTGATCTGTGAGTACGCAGGTGGCTGAAGAGGCCAATCTGCGCCTCGAAGACTCTGGCAGTGTGGACAGGGGATGGCAGCCGCATGTGTTGTCGGGGGTTTCGCTGGCTCTTGACTTTCTGGCTTGCCTCCGTTGTTCTGTTGCAGCAGTTCTTTTTGCCTCACATATTGTAGCGCCTTTGTACAGGGAGGAGCGCCACTCAGCACGGTCCTGAGCAGTTTGTTCCCAGGTGTTGGTGGCAAACGCTTTCACGGAGATCTTCAGATTGTCTTTGATACGTTTCTTTTGCCCTCCTTGTGAGCGCTTTCCTTCTTGTAGCTCAGCGCAGAAGAGTCTTTTCTGCAGCCGGTGGTATTAGTATTATCACGTTTTAATGCTAGTTGTTTAAATAAATAATATACTTAAATGTGTTATTGTTTTTCTCTCTGTTTTAATTCAAATATGTGTATGTGTGAAACGCGACAACGGGCAGCATGTCATTGGAAGTCGGAAGTGAGTACTTGTGAGCAAATTTACATAAAACCAACATGGCGCCAAACGAGACTAGCGTGCCCTATTGATGTTTTCGACTTGTTACGTCATTGAAACTGTGCATTTGAGTATACGTAACATAGTTTAAAAATTGTCAACGCATTGTCAACGCAAACACTATCTACAGTTGTATGCAACTGAAATATAAAAAATATTGACAACAATTAGGAGTTCACCAACATTGAAACGTTAATGTGCAGTATCTGCGCATGAAATGCAAGTTGTGGCAATGGTGAAATCGTGAGTGACTTACATTACATTCACTATGTGGCGCCACTGGTGGGGAATATGGGTTAGGCGTTGATGAGATACTCCCTAACCAGCTCTGGATTACCAGCTATGAGTGGGATATTTTACTTCCCCATGGAATAGACACCAAACAGAAGTTAGCTTTTAGTGTCTTTTCCGAAATACATCAAAAGAAGAAAGCCCGCCTCACCACCTTCTACAAGTTCCACCAAGGACTCATCCAGATTGAATCAAAGCACTGTCCCACACCAACCAATCGCCCTAAGAGAAACACCCGACATAGCCACGACCTCACCTACGACATTCCATCCCATCGGACAGCTTACAGGCAGAAGACTTTCTTTCCCAGGACTATACCACAGTGGTTTAGTCAATTTTAATTGCATTTGTCATTTCTCTTCCCAGGCCTCATGAGCATCCATGTCATGTTGAAGTGTCCTGCAGTCTGTCGTGGTCCCTTTGATGGAGTATGGGATGGTGTCTTCTGACCTTAACGCTCCCTCCTCAATTCACGAATTTCCCACTTGGTGAAATTTCATAACCTTGTCATGTGACCATCGAAAGGATGGAAGTCACGCCCTTGATCGGCGTTGACTTGTAGTGTTTATCATTTTGGATATCCACTATTCTGAGCCTTACCAGATCTAAAGACTAAAGTCAATTCTTTCGATGATTTGAAAAAAATGCATTGTTTTATAGAAAAAAAATGCGAATGTCACATAAACTATTCACACACTACACAGTTGGATACTGACGAGCCTGATTTGCAATATGCACCATAGGCTAAATCAGTCGAGGAAGGAGTTTTAAATGGAACCAACATGTCAACCAAAACACACATAAACTAAGCACATACTAGACTTTCTACGACGTAATCTCCGAGATTAGATCTAAAGGGCGAAAGAAATTATAGCTTAGATAGTTCTTAAGGCCCATTTTCAACAACAATTGAAATATAATGTCAGCTTATTTAGAAGCTACCGTCAACTAGATAAACAAAACTGACCCTGACGTGATTTGAACACGCAACCTTCTGATCTGGAGTCAGACGCGCTACCGTTGCGCCACAGAGTCATCGCCGCGTATAGTAGCTGTGCTATTGTTGTCAGTAACAAGAATGTCGCCTGTGTTAGGTTGGAGGTCGCCGCAGGTGACCAGGCTACACGGTACGCGTGGCAAGAGACATCCCGGGTTGCGTGCGTTGTGCGTGTGTACCAGGGATATGCGTAATCGAAAAGCCTATAATTGAGACCGTGCGTGCGTGCGTGCGTGCGTGCGTGCGTGCGTGCGTGCGTGCGTGCGTGCGTGCGTGTGCATGTTTGCCTATTCGGCCGTGTCCATTGGCTCAGATTTATCTATGTAGTTGCGTATTCAGCCATGCCCATCTTGCCTTGGCTCATAGTTCCAGTGGACAGGTACACTGGTCACCAAAATTAACTGATTTATGAGCCCGGTTAGCTCAGTCGGTAGAGCATCAGACTTTTAAAGCTGATCGTGACTCAGGTCATCTGAGGGTCAAGGGTTCGAGTCCCTTATCGGGCGTACATTTTACTTTCTAAAACAGTATTTTGTATTACAAGTAATTCCACAACTAACATACGAGGCTTTCATTTGACTTTTATTAGACTACTATACTTGTCAAGTTCAAACTATAACTGAATAATAAGTTCTGCCGAGACGGCATGTTGTAATATTTCCAAATTGGTAGGGGAGACCGGGACAACGTGGATACCGGGGCAAACCTCTGTGCGTGTGTGTGCGTGCGTGCGTACGTACGTGCGTGCGTTTGGCGGTGTCACATACATAAAACAAGACCGCTGAGCCCTTATCAGTTGACATATGATACAGTGATGCAGACATGGACCAGTGACATTCACGTTGCTGTACGACACGAACCCACTGGAGGCGCAGTGTTTATACCGCACAGCACCCAGTCTTCATCATAATATATCACACCAGCATCTGCTAAATAACTTCAGTTATTGAGTGTAGTAAATGTGCAATGGGTTAAAATACATGTAAAATCACTATAATACTATGTAGGCTACAGGTGGTAAGCTTATGCCTAATTTAAGAATATACCACTGTAAGGCAAGTTTATGAGATAAAATTGCGTTTATTACTACGGCCGGAACGATACACCGGTGTATAGCGATTAGTGCCCTGCGCAGGCCTAGAATTTGATCCCAATCCCGGCCCGCAATTAGCAGTTAGAGTCCAGGCCCGGCCCAGGCCCGCAATAATTTTTCAAGCCCGGCCCGGCCCAGGCCCGCAAACTAGAATTTAGGCCCAGGCGCGGCCCAGGCCCGACCCAGACCGTGAATGTTTTGCCCAGGCCCGGCCCGGCCCGCAAGTTTCAGGCCCAAGCCCGGCCCATACCCGCGGGCCAAAGATGGGTAAGCCCGCGGCCTGCAAGCCCGCGGCCCGCTAAGTTTAGATAAGATAAACCTATAATCTTTTAACAAAGACGAAAAACAAATAAACTGTAAAACGTACTTATTGTTTTATTAAATAAAAAAGGTCCATAGTGTGCTGGATGAGTTCTACAAATTCAGCACCACCAACTTCTTCAAACTTACAAATATCCTGAAGAAATATAAAGAAAAACTTCTTAGTGTCATTACTATTAAATATGGTAACATTTGTTATATTTGGCTTTAATGTATTGGTTTATTGTTAGGGTAGGATATTTGTTTATCTAACCCTGACTTAACCCATATGCAAGCCATAATCCCAATTTATATTGTTAATTGAATTAGCTCAACTAAGTTAACATAATTTAATATGATATTTCAATTAAATGTCACCCACTGGCACTGACACCCAGTGGCATTTCCAGCAGGCCTGCAGTCACTAGCCTGAGACAGACATGTGTGAATTAGTACAAGTGTGAATGAATTAGGACTGGGGAGAAATACCAATTACCAACTGGGTTGGGTACTGGGTAGTGGGCTAGTGGCCTAGTGTGCACTTGGCAGTGGGCAGGTCTTTCAGGTGGGCAATGTTTGGAGGGAAGACCTAGACAATAGAATGTCCACTGGTATGGTCAAAGGGTGATAAGTTGATTGTTAATCATGGCTTGATTGCCTCTGCAAATATTTCTAAAGTAAACATTTGGGGCTGGCTACTTCCAGCCAAGTGAACTTATGGGGTCATTAGATTCCATGCAAGGTCTCAATTTGCAACTATATAATACTAAAGAAATAATTTTAAGCATTCATTAAACGGAATTACAATTTATAATAAGTTTTTATTAAAAAAAATAAAGTAATAATCGGTGTTTTGTATGAATATTTTTATTATGTCCAGGCACAGCCCAGGCCCGGCCCGGCCCGCTCACACTAGGCCCAGGCCCGGCCCAAGCCCGATGTGTTTAAATTGTTTTCAACCCAGGCCCGGCCCGGGCCCGCAGTATGTAGAGGCCCGGCCCGGCCCGGCCCGCGGGGTGCGGGCCGGGCCGGGCCGGGCTTGGACCAAAAGCCCGGCCCGCGCAGGGCACTAATAGCGATACACACCACAATATCCGTATCGCGGTAGGCCTACACTACGATAATCGATAGGTGTAGACAAAACATTATTCGCGTTACCTTTGTGGAGCAATAAACGTTCAACGCGAACCACACTTGCCTGTGTATCGATAAAATAGCGAAATCTAACATATAGTACATTTCCCACATATATATCTAACTATAATCTATGTAAAATCTTTGCACCATTATTTGTTTCAAATCGCGCGTGCAATTTAGACCTCACGTGACGTCTGTTGTAACGTTGCCTTGTCCACGTATTAAATAAACGTGTGTTTTACAGTTGTTGTATCATTCTAGTCAGTGTACTGAGTGAAGTCTGTATCTTGATATGTATCGTATCGTGACC
The DNA here is from genome assembly GCA_963662155.1 of Lamellibrachia columna. NCBI lineage: Eukaryota > Metazoa > Annelida > Polychaeta > Sabellida > Siboglinidae > Lamellibrachia > Lamellibrachia columna. The sequence goes on along the minus strand of OY759264.1, from coordinate 44,674,357 downwards.
TCTGTATCGCGATACGTATAATAACGTGAAGTAGTGTATCATTCCTGACCTATTTATTACAGCTTAACTACTAAAATTATACAAAACCAAGTTTCTCAGTCATTGCACAACTTACACTCCTGATCTAACTTCAGTACCACATCAAAGTACAAAATGTCAACCAAAAGTTCAAAATACAACCAAAAGAAAGAGCAGAATTAATACAAAAGTTAAGACCATAAATAAAAGATGAAAGAAAAGACGGTATAAACGACGGTATTAAACAAGGCAATAAAGACGATATTAAAGACGGTATTAAACACGGCAATAAAGACCGTATTAAAGACAACTGGCTACAATCAGGAGTGATCCAGGACTTGCGTTAGCAAGTAAGCTATTTGCATATCAGAGTGTCCAGTGTAAGATAAGACGTCAACATCTATTACGTACCATGGTTCCAACACATTTGTGTTGTACACAACATTGTCCTTGGACACTGCTCAATGCCACATCCTAGAGCAATTAATCAACGTAACTCCAAAGGGAGAGCGAACATCTTTTTAATTCATGGGCCCGGTTAGCTCAATCGATAGAGCATCAGACTTTTAAAGCTGATCGTGTCTCAGGTCATCTGAGGGTCAAGGGTTCGAGTCCTTTGTCCTTTTGCCTTTTACTTTCTGAGTCAAGTAATTCCACGACTTACGCCGCTTTTATTAGACAGACGTATGCCGTCATAATAAATATGTCAAGTTTGAAATATAACTGAATAAAAAGTTTCGCCTGGACGGCATGTTACTTTAATATTTCTAATTACATCGGCTAGCCGCTAGCCAAATAGCGCGTTTTGACTCTGATTTGACACAAGGTGCTAGCAAGAAAGTTCGCTCTATTTATAACAGTTATATTGACCTAGTTCACAATATGTTATCCTCGCCGCCAGAGCTTCTCACTACATCAGTATCCTTGTCAGATAACCTTGCTGAAATATGGAACTTTTTGTTGCTGAGTTAACAATAGCGGCCGTCCCTGGGATTTTGGAATTTAATTGGTATTGGCCCGGTTGTGGCTGGGTGGACGGGTATTTGGGCACGGACCACAGTGAGAATGCATCCGCCATTACAACGATAAAGAGTCCCTATGAAAAAATTAATTGTACAGTTTGGGTGTGTTAGTGAGAGCAGAAATTGTGTGAATGAGTGAGTGTAAATGATGTTTTTGTGCACAGTAGCATATGAGTTTTGAAATTATGCCATTTGGCAGTTGGTATACATGTTGCTTAAGGACACATGAACATCAGGCGGGTGTAGGACAAAAACCACCCCGGACAAAAACCATCTGGACAAAAACCACCCGGACTAAAAACCCCCCAGACATAATCCCCCCCGGACTAAAACTACCCTGGACAAAAACCCCCTTTTTTATCTTTGAAATATTCTTTGAAAATTGTAACTATATCTTCTTATAATTTATGTATAGAAGTATAGAAAACAAGTGAAATATTAAGCTGTTCTGCGGGATGCTCGACGGATTGGCATTCTTGCCTGTAGCTGATGTTCCAGAAGGACTGAAGTATCTCAAGGAACACACACCTGAAGGTCTAGAACCTCTCATCGATTACTTTGATGCCACCTACATCTCGGGATCGTATCGCCGAATCCAGCGCCCAACTGGTCCAGATGGTAGCATTCCTCCAATGAAGATGTGCAGGATCGCACCAATGTTCCCACCTGAACTGTGGAACGTTCATGAGGTCACAATCAGCGGTGAATATCGAACCAACAACATGTGCGAGGCATGGAACAACTCCTTCCGATCACTTGTTGGGTGTTCACATCCCAGCATATGTCGTACCATTGACAATCTTCGTAAGGATCAGAATGATGCTCGCGCCGCCATTCTTCTGGATTCCCGTGGACAGCCTCTCAAGAAGCGGGTACATCGATCCACAGTACAGCTCCAGCAGAGGCTTCACAACCTCTGTACAGATATTCGCGATGGCCGCAAATCTGTTGAGGTTACCCTGAGGGGAATAGGACACTGTATCCGCTGGAAGTAATTTTCATAGACACTGTATCCGCTGGAAGTAATTTTCATAATATATGTTGACTTTTGATATGTGTACATGTATGAATGTGTATAATTGGTTGTAAAATTATGCTATATAAAATCACCCTCACTGTATGAATGTGTATACTCATGATAATTGGTCGTATGATTGAATGAATATAAAATCACCCTCACTGTATGAATGTGTATACTCATGATAATTGGTCGTATGAATGAATGAATATGTAAATAAATACTCGCAAAAAACGTGGGTGGTTTTTGTCCAGGGTAGTTTTAGTCAGGGGGGATTATGTCCGGGGGGGTTTTAGTCCGGATGGTTTTTGTCCAGGTGGTTTTCGTCCGGGGTGGTTTTTGTCCGTATACCACATCAGGCAATATGTACTCATATTTGGAAACCGGTGAATTTCATTGCAGGAATGCAGGGGTGTCATGCGTTGAAGCTATTTGTACGAAAAGGAGGTGTGTCATTTTAACGAATTTCACACACCTGGTGTCTTAGTGGGTATGTCATTTGCTATGAATAAAAAATAAAATTGTAGGATAAATTTTCAATGTAGGGCATTGTAGGCGCTGGAACGTTATAATGGTCGTCTATGGGAAAAGTGACTGTGGTCCGTGCCCATTTCGTGGTGAACGCTCTTTAAAGTTTGGGCGCGGACGCGTCTAATTCCAGAAACACGTCTTCCAAGACAGGAAGTATAGGCCTACCACTGAATCCGCACATGGCGTTGAATAAACGGACACATCAACGTTTCAACAGGTCAATCTGCCAGGGATAGTGTAGGACTAACACTACTGCCACCCCGGCTAGCGATCAGCAAAATTGACCCTGACGTGATTTGAACACGCAACCTTCTGATCTGGAGTCAGACGCGCTACCGTTACGCCACAGAGTCATCGCCTCGTGTCATCGCTGTATTAATGTTGTCGTTAACATTGGTGTTATTCTGTGTAACAAAGACTAACCATGTTCTCGCCAGTCTGTGGGTGTCTCCAGTGTTAGGTGGTGCTCGGAGAAAGCCCCCGCTGCCGCGGGTGACGAAAGTGAGGGCTCAACACGTGGCAAAATATAACCCCAAAATAACCCCGATTGCGCGCGTGCGGTCGTTTATGTGAATATGAATGCGTGTACTCCAGTGTCAGTGAGCCCGAGTTTGTGTTGGATGCTGTGTGCGTGCGTTAGTGCGTGCGTGCGTTGCTGCGTACGTGCGCGTACCGGCCCACCAGCTTTGTCCTAAACACTACACCACGAGATTAACTATTACTATTATTAGTTTAAGTTATTGTGCACTAAGTATGCTAACATAATTAATGAGTCGTACACTGGTCAGCGAACAGCATCGGCGTGACCAATGGGCCCGGTTAGCTCAGTCGGTAGAGCATCAGACTTTTAAAGCTGATCGTGTCTCAGGTCATCTGAGGGTCAAGGGTTCGAGTCCCTTATCGGGCGTATATTTTACTTTCTGAGTTAGTAGGCCTATTTTGTATTTAAAGTAATTCCACAAAATATAAGCAATATATTTGATCTAACTGAATAATATTACTATATTTATAATTACATCGCCTAGCCAATTAGCACGTTGCGCCTCTGATTTGAAAATAGTTACTTGCACGAAACGCCGCTCTCTAAACAGTATTGATAACAACTAGATTGGGCACAGAACTATTTATTACGCTACCACATCTAAAACTCCACCTCAACTGATTTAGCCTATCGCAAATCAGGTTCGTTGATGTCCAAATAATTATGTAGGGTGAATAGTTGAAGTAACATGCGCAGTCGATTTAGCAAAAATACCTATTTTGTTCAAATCATCGAACAAATTTACTTTAGTCGTTAGATTTGGTAATGCTCAAAATGGTGGATATCCAAAATGGTAAACACGGTGCCGATCAATGCCGACCATGGACATGACTTCCATCCTCTCGCCGATCACATGACAAAAAATTCACCAAAGGTGAAATTCGTGAGTTTTCAGCGTTTCCATTTTCACTTCAGTTAATGTTTTATCAAGCATTAAGTAATTTAATAGTTTGCCTGATTATTTCACACAAAAACTACATACAACAATTGCACAAACGAGCTAGCATACCGTAGTGGATACTATGTAGGTTTGATTGTTCTCAAAATTAATTTGAAATAAGACTAGCGAAAAAAATCGAATTTATGATGGACCTTTAAGCGTGCCACTGAAGCGTGTCGCTTGAAGCGTGTTACTGAGGCGACACGCGATAACACCTGACCCCGTAAGCCTCCGTAGCTCAGTGGTCAGAGCACTGGTCTTGTAAACCAGGGGTCACGAGTTCAATTCTCGTCGGGGGCTAGACATTTTTGATGTGCCTACTGACGTTATGACATACACAATTCTTTTAATGTAGATGCATTGTTCTTTATCGCAGTAATGGTTATGACGAGGCAGACCTTCAAGAACGGCTGGTGGAGTGGACGGAGATCGTTGGCAGGTACGGACTGACAGTTAAAAATGCATTCTCAACTGATTTTGTCTATCGTTCGTTTGTTGATGTACTAATATTTAGTGTGTGAATAGTTTAAATAAAATCCGCGGCCGGGTTAATTAAAAAGTGCATATGTTTGTTCAAATCATCGAAAGAATTTACTTAGACATATTTCGGAAATTAAAGGAAAGCTGCTTAGCTCACGAGTGACACCAGCCTATAGTCTATAGCCCGGTTAGCTCAGTCGGTAGAGCATCAGACTTTTAAAGCTGATCGTGACTCAGGGTGATCTGAGGGTCAAGGGTTCGAGTCCCTTATCGGGCGTAATTTTTACTTTCCTACTCAGTATTTTGTATTTCAAGTAATTCCACAACTCATAGGCCCTATACGACGTTTTTATTATCCATGCTAAGTTGGAAATATAACTGTATGCCTCGGGGAAATATAACTGTATGCCTCGGGGAAAAGGCAGCCACTGCAAGACTCTCGTACTAGCAATAGTCCGACAGCAGATGGGTTATACCTGGAAGTAGCGTATGTAGGACGTTTTTTTGTTGCTTCTGGTACTTTATGGTGTACTGATCCTGAAACTACTTGATGTTGAGCAAGTTTTGCAACCATTAAAAAAAATTCCTGAGGCAAAAATTGCCATATTTATAAACCGAATTAATTTTATAGTTTGGCATTTCACCAATTTTGCTTCCCTATTCATTACATTCGTGCAATAAGAATTATATTAGTATGTAGTAGATGAACAACGTAATATTTTTGCAATCCATTGTATATGTGGGTCATCAGTGATCAAAGGGTCATAAAAATGGGCAGAGAACAATAATGAAAGGATTACTGTTTTGAGATTACATTTTAAAGTACTGAGTAAGACAATTCAATGTCCATGTCATATATGCAGTGTAACCGATCTCAATCTAAATGCGAAACATGCTACACTTTTTCCGGCGAACCAAACAAACAATGAATGCATTTATGCAGCTTTTGGGCAACGTTTATAATACATCTGATAGAATAAATGGTTAAAATGGACGTTTATTGAAATACAAGTGACGTTTTGTTAGGGCAATGTCATTGGCAATCATGGATACAACTGTGTGCCCCCAAAATCATGTGCCTCTTCCGATTTCAAGAAACCTTCGTGGACCTACCGTACGAAGGAACGTACAATGTATGCCAAACGTACACATAATTAAGTTCTTTCGTAAGATATCCACCCCCGGGATTTTGAGATTTTTTATATGTATGAACTATCCCCGTAGGATACGCCTACAAAATATCAGTCACGTACATGGGACGGAAATATGACGGAAACGACATACAAACAAACACAGCCACAAACTATATTAGAAAACATATAGTAGAGATAATAAGTTACGCCGTGACGTCATGTTGCCTTATATTATATATAGGTCCTAATATTTCCTGTTACATCGTCTAGCAGACTATGCACGTGATCAGCGCATGGCGACATAGATTTGACACAATGTATTACCAAGAAAGATCGGTCTTTGAACAGTTTTGATAATAATATTATTGACGAATTTCACAATAAATCACGAAAACTGACCCTGACGTGATTTGAACACGCAACCTTCTGATCTGGAGTCAGACGCGCTACCGTTGCGCCACAGAGTCATCGCCTCGTGTCGTTGCTGTGTTATTGTTGTCGGTGACATCGTTGTTATTACTGCGTAACAGTAAGTACGACATTGTTATCGCTAGTTCATGGATGTATCGTGTGATTTATTTGTACACGGACAAAAGCCCCATACGACAAAACCACAGCTGGTGACGAAAGTGTGGACGAAACGTGTTGCAAGATTAAAAATAGCCGGCATCGAGTGCGCTCGTTCGTGTCAATGGGAATGTGTGCACTCCAGCGGGTGTTCGTGTGTGGCTGTGTGCGCATTCAGCCACGTTGAACAGTTCTCTTCCCGTAGATCACCGTTTTAATGCGCAAATAGAACACGAACTGAACTATTATTAGCATTAGCTTAGATAAGTGTACAATATGTACGCTAACACAATTAATAAATCGTACACTGGCCACCGTTCGGTATAAGAACCGTACATAATGGGGAAGTTAATGTCTTACGACACTTTAATATATTATCGTGCTATTTGAATTCCTAACTGGACTATGGTGCACAAGGTGAGCAGGTACATCGGCTATACACGTGATCAGTGCACGGCGACTCTCAGTTTACACAAGGTACTGGCAACAAATGTCGATAACGTTATATTGACGAATTTCACAACATACAAAAATTACCCTGACGTGATTTCAACACGCAACCTTCTCATTAGGATTCATGGGCCCGGTTAGCTCAGTCGGTAGAGCATCAGACTTTTAAAGCTGATCGTGACTCAGGGTGATCTGAGGGTCAAGGGTTCGAGTCCCTTATCGGGCGTAATTTTTACTTTCCTACTCAGTATTTTGTATTTCAAGTAATTCCACAACTCATAGGCCCTATACGACGTTTTTATTATCCATGCTAAGTTGGAAATATAACTGTATGCCTCGGGGAAATATAACTGTATGCCTCGGGGAAAAGGCAGCCACTGCAAGACTCTCGTACTAGCAATAGTCCGACAGCAGATGGGTTATACCTGGAAGTAGCGTATGTAGGACACAGCAGATGGGTTATACCTGGAAGTAGCTTATGTAGGACGTTTTTTTGTTGCTTCTGGTACTTTATGGTGTACTGATCCTGAAACTACTTGATGTTGAGGAAGTTTTGCAACCATTAAAAAAAATTCCTGAGGCAAAAATTGCCATATTTATAAACCGAATTAATTTTTTTAGTTTGGCACCATTTCACAAATTTTGCTTCCCTATTCGTTACATTCGTGCAATAAGAATTATATTAGTATGTAGTAGATGAACAACATAATATTTTTGCAATCCATTGTATATGTGGGTCATCAGAGATCAAAGGGTCATAAAAATGGGCAGAGAACAATAATGAAAGGATTACTGTTTTGAGATTACATTTTAAAGTACTGAGTAAGACAATTCAATGTCCATGTCATATATGCAGTGTAACCGATCTCAATCTAAATGCGAAACATGCTACACTTTTTCCTGTGAAGTACTTTTAAATATGTAGCGGTGAACCAAACAAACAATGAATGCATTTATGCAGCTTTTGGGCAACGTTTATAACACATCTGATAAAATAAATGGTTAAAATGGACGTTTATTGAAATACAAGTGACGTTTTGTTAGGGCAATGTCATTGGCAATCATGGATACAACTTTGTGCCCCCAAAATCATGTGCCTCTTCCGATTTCAAGAAACCTTCGTGGACCTACCGTACGAAGGAACGTACAATGTATACCAAACGTACACATAATTAAGTTCTTTCGTAAGATATCCACCCCCGGGATTTTGAGATGTTTTATATGTATGAACTATCCCCGTAGGATACGCCTACAAAATATCAGTCACGTACATGGGACGGAAATATGACGGAAACGACATACAAACAAACACAGCCACAAGCTACATTAGAAAACATATAGTAGAGATAATAAGTTACGCCGTGACGTCATGTTGCCATATATTATATATAGGTCCTAATATTTTCTGTTACATCGTCTAGCAGACAATGCACGTGATCAGCGCATGGCGACATAGATTTGACACAATGTATTAGCAAGAAAGATCGCTCTTTGAACAGTATTGATAACAATATTATTGACGAATTTCACAATAAATCAAGAAAACTGACCCTGACGTGATTTGAACACGCAACCTTCTGATCTGGAGTCAGACGCGCTACCGTTGCGCCACAGAGTCATCGCCTCGTGTCGTTGCTGTGTTATTGTTGTCGGTGACATCGTTGTTATTACTGCGTAACAGTAAGTACGACATTGTTATCGCTAGTTCATGGATGTATCGTGTGCTTTATTTGTACACGGACAAAAGCCCCACAGGACAAAACCACAGCTTGTGACGAAAGTGTGGACGAAACGCGTTGCAAGATTAAAAATAGCCGGCATCGAGTGCGCTCGTTCGTGTCAATGGGAATGTGTGCACTCCAGCGGGTGTTCGTGTGTGGCTGTGTGCGCATTCAGCCACGTTGAACAGTTCTCTTCCCGTAGATCACCGTTTTAATGCGCAAATAGAACACGAATTGAACTATTATTAGCACTAGCTTAGATAAGTGTACAATATGTACGCTAACACAATTAATAAATCGTACACTGGCCACCGTTCGGTATAAGAACCGTACATAATGGGTAAGTTAATGTCTTACGACACTTTAATATGTTATCGTGCTATTTGAATTCCTAACTGGACTATGGTGCACAAGGTGAGCAGGTACACCGGCTACCAGCTATACACGTGATCGGTGCACGGCAACTCTCATTTTACACAAGGTACTGGCAACAAATGTCGATAACGTTATATTGACGAATTTCACAGCATATACAAAAATTACCCTGACGTGATTTCAACACGCATCCTTCTCATTAAGATTCATGGGCCCGGTTAGCTCAGTCGGTAGAGCATCAGACTTTTAAAGCTGATCGTGACTCAGGGTGATCTGAGGGTCAAGGGTTCGAGTCCCTTATCGGGCGTACTTTTTACTTTCCTAGTCAGTATTTTGTATTTCAAGTAATTCCACAACTCATAGGCCCTATACGACGTTTTTATTATCCATGCTAAGTTGGAAATATAACTGTATGCCTACTAGTTAGTTATCCGGCGTTGCTCGGGGAAAAGACAGCCACTGCAAGACTCTCGTACTAGCAATAGTCCGACAGCAGATGGGTTATACCTGGAAGTAGCGTATGTAGGACGTTTTTTTGTTGCTTCTGGTACTTTATGGTGTACTGATCCTGAAACTACTTGATGTTGAGCAATTTTTGCAACCATTAAAATAATTTCTGAGGCACAAATTGCCATATTTATATACCGAATTAATTTTATAGTTTGGCATTTCACCAATTTTGCTTCCCTATTCATTACATTCGTGCAATAAGAATTATATTAGTATGTAGTAGATGAACAACGTAATATTTTTGCAATCCATTGTATATGTGGGTCATCAGAGATGAAAAGGTCATAAAAATGGGCAGAGAACAATAATGAAAGGATTATTGTTTTGAGATTACATTTTAAAGTACTGAGTAAGACAATTCAATGTCCATGTCATATATGCAGTGTAACCGATCTCAATCTAAATGCGAAACATGCTACACTTTTTCCTGTGAAGTACTTTTAAATATGTAGCGGCGAACCAAACAAACAATGAATGCATTTATGCAGCTTTTGGGCAACGTTTATAATACATCTGATAAAATAAATGGTTAAAATGGACGTTTATTGAAATACAAGTGACGTTTTGTTAGGGCAATGTCATTGGCAATCATGGATACAACTTTGAGCCCCAAAAATCATGTGCCTCTTCCGATTTCACGAAACCTTCGTGGACCTACCGTACGAAGGAACGTACAATGTATGCCAAACGTACACATAATTAAGTTCTTTCGTAAGATATTCACCCCCGGGATTTTGAGATTTTTTATATGTATGAACTATACCCGTGGGATACGCCTACAAAATATCAGTCACGTACATGGGACGGAAATATGACGGAAACGACATACAAACATATAGTAGAGTTAATAAGTTACGCCGTGACGTCATGTTGCCTTATATTATATATAGGTCCTAATATTTCCTGTTACATCGTCTAGCAGACCACCATGCACGTGATCAGCGCATGGCGACATAAATTTGACACAATGTATTAGCAAGAACGATCGCTTATCGATAACAATATTATTGACGAATTTCACAATAAATCAAGAAAACTGACCCTGACGTGATTTGAACACGCAACCTTCTGATCTGGAGTCAGACGCGCTACCGTTGCGCCACAGAGTCATCGCCTCGTGTCGTTGCTGTGTTATTGTTGTCGGTAACATCGTTGTTATTACTGCGTAACAGTAAGTACGACATTGTTTTTGCTAGTTCATGGATGTATCGTGTGCTTGATTTGTACACGGACAAAAGCCCCACAGGACATATCAACAGCTGGTGATGAAAGTGTGGACGAAACGCGTTGCAAGATTAAAAATAGCCGGCATCGAGTGCGCTCGACGTTCGTGTCAATGGGAATGTGTGCACTCCAGTGGCAGTGAGTGTGTGCGTGCATGTGTGTGTGGCTGTGTGCGCATTCGGTCACGTTGAACAGCCCTCCTGAGCTTGGCGTAGCTCAGCGTTTCAATGGGAAAATACTACACGAGCCTAACTATTCCTAATATTAGTTAGCCTATTGTGCACTAATAATAAAACATAATAAATAAACCGTACAGTGACCTACGCTGGTCACGTATTGATTAATGGGCCCGGTTAGCTCAGTCCGTAGAGCATCAGACTAAAGCTGATCGTGACTTAAGAGTCAAGGTCCAGAGTCCCTTATAATAATAATAATAATATTTTTCTATAGCGCTAATTCCCGCATGGCGGATCGATGCGCTGTACAAGAAATATAATAAATGTATATTAATAAATATAAATAGATAAAATGTAACTTATTAAAAATATCTATATATGAACACTGGTTTTAAGACGTACAATGCTAAAAAGAGGAATGTAAATTATATAAATTATATAAATAAAATTAAACTTTGGTTTTAAGACTTACAATGCTAAACCTTTGTATGTAAATTATATAAATTAATTTTAAACAAATTAAACACTGGTTTAAAGACGTACAGTACTATGTAAATTATGTAAACTAATATAAAAATAAATAAATAAATACTGTACCAAAATTTTTTATGTAAATTATATAAACTAAACTAAACTAATACTGTACTAACAATTTTTTATGTAAACTATATAAATTAATATAAAAACTAAACACTAATTAAAATGTATATAACACTAAAAAGAAATTATAAAGCAATGTCCATCATTTCAAAACACAGAAAGTGTCCCCGATACACGAATGTTCACAGGTAATTCATTCCATAGTCGTGGTGCTGCTGCGCCAAATGCCGAATCGCCAATACACTTTGTTATGCCTTGGCGCAGTGTTGGCGCATAGTTCTGGCGTAGGCGTCCGTCAGGCGTATTATCAGGCGTATAGGGCGTAGCCGTATGGGAGATGGGGCACCTTGAGCCATTAAAAAAACGATGACCTCTGCAGGACCAGTTGTAACACTAACAATAATATACAATTATATACTGTAGGCCACTTTTTGCTATATTGTATAATGTTGTATGGCTATTGGTTGTGGTAGATTTGAGTAATTTTATTCTTCATTACAAAATATGATAATGAATTTGTTTACAAAAGTGGTCCCTCGGGCAGGGTCCGTTGAACCACCCATTGGGGTACATTGAACCACCCAATGGGGTACATTGAACCCATAAATATAACATAACTTCCATTTGCAACACATATTATTTTAATCATCCAAAAGGTGGACATTGTCTAATTACCACGTTGATCACCAAGAACATTTAAGCAAATACTAGAAATTCTTACCAAGGATGCTATGCATGGTCATATTTGTTTTGTAACATCCTCTGAACATTCATTGTTTTTGAATTATGATTGTTTTATGGCATATATCCATATTATATAAAAATATTACTGTCTACAGAATTTACTTTACTTGAAAATTTAGTAATCTTAATTAGCACACAATGTCCTAATCCGTCACATAATTCCGCTTCATACTTTGAGGTACCTTTATGCATGGATCAACCCACCAACCGTGACCCAAGGTGCCCCACCAGCCGTGACTCAACGTGCCCCACCGCCCGTGACTCAATGAGCCCCCCAGCCGTCACTCAAGGTGCCCCACCACCCGTCACTCAACGAGCTCCACCAGCTGTATCAGGTTTTAGACAAACTTGCTGCTAAACAGGGTGAATCAGTTTAGCTGAAACTCCTCACATTTAAGGAGTAACGGGGGAAGGACGCGGGACGGTGTATCTCCCCTGAAGTTGATGTGGACATGGCCCCTTCTAAATCCATCTGTCACAGTATGTTGAAGCTTTAACAACTCCTTCATATGTTGATGGTCCATGATACATACATTTTGTGATTTTACATTTTGAGTATTCAATGCATTTTGCTGTAGTTGCCCGTGAGAAATAACCTAACTTCCAGGAACGAACAAAACATTCAGTAATAACACATTGTACTTTATTACAATAATTTACATATAATTACAATATACAGTGTGGCAGGCGTTACGTTAAAGTATTAAAACAGTCACATACCACAATGACTGCTTATCTGAGGTAACAGAAATAAGTTAACAATTAAAACGTTAAGGCATAATCATTTAATTTTGGTAACTTCTTAAACAAAATCCTTCTGCATGAAGCCTATGTCTAAACTGGGTGTGAAGACCAGTATATAATTAGCGCAACTGTTTAGAATTCCGCTAGCAAGCGGCTGAAGTTCTGTCTATTGCTCGACCACACAATACTGATTGCAAAGGCAGAGTTCAGCTGAAATATCTCATAGCTTCAACACCCTGATCATCAATAAATTACTCGTAGCTAGCACTATTTGTTAGCAACATGATCAATAACTTAAATAGATGATTGATATCATACAAAACAAGATAATTATGACAACGATTACACGGATGACATATTCAATGTATCCATACCATATCACAACCAATCCTTTCTGACAATATAGCAACAGGTCTAAGGCATATCACTGTGTTCATATACTGACGATGTTCTGCCGAAATAAAACAGATTTGCTCCTCAGAGATTTTCTTGAAAATATCTTAATTAATTTCTTGAAAATATCTTAATTAATAGGTTTTCACCTGGCGAAACAACTAATGAACAGTGGGGTAAAACATATATTAAAGTGCTGGGGGCGTTCCTCAATCAGGTTGATGACATATTCAATGTATCCATCCAATATCACAACGAATTATTTCTGACAATATAGCAACAGGTCTGAGGCATATCACTGTGAACATAGATTTGTTCCTTATAGATTTTCTTGAAAATATCTTAATAGGTTGCCACCTGGTGGATAGCGAGATAAGTAATGAACAGTGGGGTAAAATATATATTAAAGTGCTGCCGTGGAATAAATAGAGGGGGCGGGCATTCCTCAAACAATCAGGTTCTAGCTGCAGAGAAACAAATGTAGAAAACTAGAATGAAACAACTGACCAGCCAGCTGCTTCTGACTAAAACTACTACAAAAATAAACCTCTAATCTGTTAGTGGGCATCAATAAATAATCTCAGATTTTGCAAGTGCTGTGCAGAATCAGCTGTCCACAGTCGCCAACAGAGCACTATCTGTTTGTGTCAACAAAAATCACATAAGTCGCTAACAGGCACAATGTATTCTTGCACCGTCAAATAACAAATTAATGCTGAGGACGTAAATGTGTTTTAACGGACGGTGATTACATTACCCATCATGCCCTGCAGACAAAACGTCGAGTGAGCCAACGTAATCTAGCAGCTGCGAAAACGACAATGTTTACTATCTACATATGTACATGAGAACCAAGTTCATAAATGCATAAAATGCTGGATTCCATCCAGCAACTTTCTTGTTCTTCAGGCAGCCTGAAAACAATTAGTCTCAAGACAGATTGAAATTAAAGGTTGTTTACTTCAACTTACAACTGACACTACAACACTCTTTCGACTACGTTGCTGTGAAGTGCATAGTTTGTATGCTAACATACATAGATGTACATTGCAGGACGATGCAATGTCACCCATCAGCATGATCAACACTGGACAGTTTGGTTCGTCTTAGATAGATTTCCTATCTTGACAATCACATTTCATCTCTGTTTGCCTGGTCCAGTTTTTGTAGCAATATCACAACTGATGTAAACCTCAGTTTCAACTGACAAGTTTGCAACATTTTAATTTACAGTGTCTTCCTTATTATTCTTTGATATACGCTCCACAACAAATGGGGCACATTATGATGCTCTCCTATTGTCTTGGAGTACGATTCATCCGAGCACTTTCTATTTCACTGGAGTGAAGTAATGTTGTTCTTGAGTGCACTCATTCAACTAGAACAAACTTCTACCAGTTCGGAGTATTCTTACTCAACTGGAGCAAACATGTTTCAGTCTGCGGAGTAATCTTACTCAACTGGAGCAAACATGTTTCAGTCTAGAGTACTCTTACTCAAATGGAGCAAACATGTTTTCAGTCTGGAGTACTCTAGTACAACTGGAGCAAACTTGTTTCAGTCTGTGGAGCAATTTTACTCAACTGGAGCAAACATGTTTCAGTCCGGGGTACTCTTACTCAACTGGAGCAAACATGTTTTATCCTGGAGCACTTTTACTCAACTGGAGCTTGTTTCAGTCTGGAGTACTCAACAGGTGCAAACATGTTTCAGTCTGGAGTATTCAACAGGTGCAAACATGTTTCAGTCTGGAGTACTCAACAGGTGCAAACATGTTTCAGTCCGGAGTACCCCTTCTCGACTGGAGCAAACATATTTCTGTCTGGAGCACTCTTACTCAACTGGAGCAAACTTATATTAGTCTGGAGCACAAACTCCATCCATGATGTTCCAGAGCTGAGCTGTCTTGCTGCTCCTCGGTGTGCCCCATGCACCGATCCTGTCTGTGTCGAGACGGGAGCACTCGCGAGCGCCTTGATGCTCTCACCCGCATTCCGTCAGTGTTTTCCTCAGGAACGCTCTGGAGCAAGAGCAACGGCTCCAATGCGATCTTCTCATTGAGAGCCACTTTATTGTTCACGCCCTTCCGCAGTGTGGACAAATGAGCATTCGTTGGAGACATCGCAGCTACATCACAACATGCACGAGACCTCGCTGTCTCACATGAGTGACTCGGCAATCTCCTGGCGGCTGCCTGCGGTACTAATCGACATGGATGAGTACTGACTGTCGGACGTGCCGGAGCTGACGGGACTCTGCAGGGGTTGAAGGTCGAGGTATTCCTGTAACAACAACGTCACGATGAGTGAGGACATCCGACTCAGACACTTCATGATGCATATGTGGGCATGTGCATCATTATGAAAAGTTTACTAACAAAATTATCTCACCAATGACCTACCAAGCATCAATCCACCCATTAGCCGCAACGATAAGCAATTGAACAGATTACCTACTGATTGCGTTATCAGTGAGAATACGTTTAAAAATAAAACTGATAATTAATACCGGGCTGCACAAAGATGGTTTCCTCGTCCATTTCGCACTTAATCCGTTGCTATGGATGGTGATCTTGTTAAATGATCTTCTAGAAATTCATTAAAATGATCCACTAAATCAATGATTCAACAGGCTACAATACAATTGCCCACTGGCTTCACTAACTGCACTGGACAGTACATTATTTGATCGCCTGAGTATTTGTATGTACCTCATTGACTGAGAGAGTGAGGATTCGGTCAAGGTCTTGCACGAGGTCAGAGAATGAAGGTCGTCGGCCCGGATACTGGTTCCAGCACTCCAGCATCATGTTGTACCTGAAGTGTCCAGAGCATGGGGTTAAAGTTCACAGTTCATCAGTAAAAAGTTTAAATGATGGGAAACATTTAGAAAGGCTTAAATAAAACAACACCTAACATTACACAGAGCTATCTACTTTCAGTTTCGATATCCACAGAAAAGGTCTGAAATATTACTGTTGTCATCTGTTATGAGATACACTGATAAAGAATATAATTGACAAATCTGAACAACTTTCCACCCATGTGCACAAACAAATGTCAAGACCAGCTAAAGGCTTCTAGCTTACAAGAGCTGAAGAGGATGAATGTATGTATGACGCATAATATGAATAAGCTAGAACTGACATTTTTGTCCAGTAAGAATGTGGTTCATAACTTCTAATAAGCTTATAATAAATCTTGGATGACCATCAGTGATGTTAGGAGTAGCAACAAAACAAGTTCTTTGATATAGTTTACCTGCTAACACTGCACTTCATGGTACAAGGTTTTCGATTTTTAGTTGATATGCAAGGATCCTGGTGTAAATGCTGTATGACAGTGTTGACATGACCACTAGGTGGCATCACTTACATCTCGAGGGAGCAGTAGGGTGGTCGTTCCATTCTGTGCCCCTCTCGCAACAACTCAAACAGTCGCTCGACCGGTACGGACGGGTACGGGTTACCCCCTAGTGTGAAGATCTCCCATAGCAGGATGCCATACGACCACCTGCAATACACAAGTGCAGACACATTATACTTGCAGTCTAACGCATATCCGCAGTTATATATAATTGCATGAAAAAGATATGTAACAATTATCTTGTTGTCACACTAAATTCATGTGACAAAATCTGAGGCAGCTACATGTCGGTAGCATGGCGCCATGCTTTGCCTACATGCAAGTGAAACGTTATCCTGTATAATTTTATTTTTCTTATTCACTTCATTCATGCAATTTTATGGGTTTACATCCTGAAATAATTGCATCTTATCTTAATGAATAACCACAACAAACTTGTCTGCTTTTTCATTCATAATAGAAACGTGTTTCAGGATTTGTGCAAATAGATGGAAACAGACAAACTAAGCTCCAGTTATCAAGTAGCCAGCTGTAGCAGTCATTGATGAAACAGCTGTCTTGTGTTCGCAGCATTTTTTCATAATCAACAATGATTTGACAAAACACAACCTTACATTGTGGTTGAAAACATCAATGGCATATGACAAACTGGTAACCTACCAAAAGTCCTCAAAAAAGACATATTTGCCAAAGATGGCTGACAATAAGAATGTGCCAACGTAACAGGAAACACAAGGTTTATTATATGAAAACTCACACGTCACTCTTGCATGTGTACTTCCTGTCAAACAGAGCCTCAGGCGCCATCCACTTCACTGGTAACCGACCCTGAAAAGTGAAAACATCAGAATAACACTCCTAAATATTCTATAAGTCTAGAACTGTTAACACGAGTGCTACTGTTGTTGGGTAGGTGGCAGCACATGTACTGCATGCAGTACTTGTTTATACTGCAGATGGCGCCACACACCAATGATCTGGACCGCATTTCAAGTACATCATCATCAATACAATTACAATGGTATTGCTATTAGAACATCTACAGATAACAAATTACATCAATCAGCGACACGTTACACATATTTCAAACTAATAAATGAGAACATTTAACTGATAACAGCATTGTTAATGTGTCAAAGAATGTTTTTATCCATCCCATAAAATCCTTTATTATACTATTATATACTTCTGCAGACAATCAGCTGCTGGGTGAACACTTACATCTGTTGTTTTCTTGTAATAGTCGTTGTTTGGTATGTTTCTTGTGAGACCAAAGTCTGCAATTTTGAGTACGAAGTCTTCAGCAACCAAGACGTTGCGCCCAGCCAGGTCTCTGTGGATACACTGTAACAGAGCCGGTAGGTAAGCAGTCAGCTGTTCACCATCTAATTTAACTGAAATATTAAAGGTAATCAATATTATAAAATACAGTTTACAAATGGGGTAGAAGTGAATAAATTATATCAAAAAGTGTGATATATGCGCAAAAGCAGAAATTTGTTGTGCCAGAAAATCTTTTCTGTTTGTCAAATTATAATTTCTTAAAAGAAACAGCAACATCTAAATTATTGGCAATATTCTACATCTGAATATTATCATTATGCCAATTATTCTCTTATTTTAATTTACGCATGTGAATTCAAACAGTTTTGATATAATTTATGTGAAACATACACTGTATTTAAATAAAAACAATTCCCACAGTAAATTTCCTGAAAAGATAAATTGACTTCTACTTTTGTTTCAGCCAACTGATATTTAGACGGACAGTGTTTAATATCAGTATGGCCGTACCATTTTTGACGAGAGATACTCCATTCCACGTGCGATCTGGTAGGCGAACGACACGAGATCTTTGTATGTGAGTGGACGGAGGTCTGTCATAACGACTGGCTCCTCATAGCCTGAGCTTGAGCTGGGTGGACGACGCTTGCGCAGGAAGTCTCGTAGGTTTCCATTGGGTGCGTACTCAACTATCACGTATATTGGACCTGTATCGTGACAACAATTGTAACTTTTGTAACATATTTTTGTTTTACATAGACACATGCACAATTTTCAGTTCAAGAGAGCGTGTATTTAAACATAGTATGCATTATCTCTATCTCGTACTGCTTCCTTCTTATGGCATTAGGTTTTTTAAGTCGAAAAAACAGCTTTGTCTTTAATATAATACTGTATATCTAACATAATGGTAATCACCGTTACAAAAATCATTGTTTCACGTGATCAAAGTTTAAAAAAAATTCACGTAAAATGCCAGTAAATAAAATATTCACAACTACATTATAAGATGATATGATGCAAAATATATTTATGTATCCTTCTACTGGAAATATACAACCATATTTTTGAGCAAGATTATGACTTTTTGCAGTTGCTTTGTTACAGAAACAGAAAGTGCAGGAATGGGGAACAACCACTCCCTCCAAGGGGAGGGAGTGGTTGTGCCACAAGTGGTGGGGTAAAACTAGGGGGGTAGTTGGGTGAGACTGCAACCTACCATCCTGTGTGCAGCAGCCAAGCAGGTTGAGGATGTTGCGATGTCGCCCGATGATCTTCATCACTTCCATCTCCTGTATCAGGTCGGCCAGTTCTCTGTCCGTCGCGTCGTCTGTAACACACACAATGACGTGTTAGATTCAATTATCTGACAAACTCTGGATGTTATCGTAGGTAGGGCGGACTACAGGGTTGAGAACCAGATAAAAAATCATGTTTTAAATTTTAACAGTGAATATATGAAGAAAAAGAAGGTTTATTTTTGAAGAAATATACATGAAATAATATTGTTTAGAATAAAATGAAACCATAACACTTACAACAGATCCTCTCCTGTCTGTGTAAACAAATTCAACCTGCTTTTATGTAAAACTTAACCTACAGAATAAAAGCTGAACAACTCACAACTAAGAAATTAACAATGGTATTAATTGACATGAAGACGTTACTTTTCGACTATGCTTTCAGTAAATCAGTACAGGACAAAACGTACCTTTGAGCATCTTCACGGCCACAGTCTGGGCTCCATTCTTGCCACTCATTCCCTTCGCCTCGGCCTTCACCACCATCCCAAATGCTCCCTCTCCCAGCATCTCTCCCAGAGTCAGCCTGCAAGGCCAGGGAAACAGTTGTTAATATAGCCCGTAAATACACCACTGATCTAGGGTAGTGCATACATCTAGGGCATTGGATGCATACATCTAGGGTAGTGAATGCATACATCTAGGGTAGTGAATAGATACATCTAGGGTAGTGAATGCCTACATCTAGGGTAGTGAATGCATACATCTAGGGTAGTGAATATATATACATCTAGGATAGTGAATGCATACATCTAGGGTAGTGAATACATCTAGGGTAGTGCAGGTCAAAACTTGTTTCTGGATGGTCACCTTGAAATGCCAGAAAGCAAGCCTTCAATGGCCGTATTCAAGTATAAATTCTCCTACAACTATAAAGCAGTATTGTGGCCGGAACTACTTACTTGTCACGCTGGACTTCCCATTCTTTATCCAGTGGAATCTCATACTCCGTCAGAGCTGTAAGTTCAGACGACAACCGATTCCGCCCGCCCTCTATCTTCACTTGTGGAACTAATGGCGTCATTGAGTTTTGCGAGTTAGGATCGAAGGAGAACGATCCGGTGTAGAGGATGTTGGGGCGCATTAATACGACACGCTTCTTGAGTGGCTGGGCATCGTAGGCGGGACTCTTTTTGAGACGTCGGAATACGAGCAGTAGGAGAAGGCCAAAGATGATAAGAGACGCGCCGCCGATGGCAACTGAGATGATGAGGATGCCGCGGTTGTCGTAGATGACAGGATTGTGGAGCATCGCTGTCAAGGTCGCATTGGGGGCTGTTGAAGATAGCAAGAACCGAGATGTAATGTTAACCAAGAGCCTGATAGATGGCGCTACGCATACTGGACACTGTCGTTTTAGCAAATACCTTGGGTAGGTTGGAGAATTATGAATTTCATTAATTTAACAAATAACAAACTCGTAGCAGATATATAAATATAGAATCAGAAAAGATGTAGTATGCATTCACAAACAAAAAAAAGTTGAAAGTGAAATTTACATAAAGAATAATATATTTTTGTAGAAATTGCCACATATTGTTGAAAGACATTTATCTCCATGATTTTCCAAGAAGCATGATTGTAAACAATTGACTTGTGGTTTAGTCTGAGTGTCTGCTTTGGCAGGAAATTCTGAATTATTTTTTTTACATAAAAGTATGCACATGTGAGAGCGCATAGATATAAGACATTATGAAAGGAACAACATAACCAACTGAGATAGTCCATCTTCCTAAAGTTTCACCACAATGAACAACTAAGCAAGTCATCATCAAGATGAACAAGCACGGTAAGTTTGCATAAACTCACCGTCAACGACGGTGAGCCAGGCACTGAGGTGAGATGTGCCGATGGCGTTGCCAGCGAGACACGTGTACCAGCCAGCATCAGTGAATGTTACATTCTCTAGCATCAGCATCTCAGGGTTGGTGTTCTTGTTGTTGGACGACTGTTGACAAACAGCATAGTTTCACTTTCACTTTCTGTTTCAAATCCACAATGCAACACCAATAATGTCTTAGAAGAAAATGCATTATCACAGTAGATTTAGCCCAATCTTATCAATATTTGTAAGAATCACTGCATTATCACAGTAGATTTAGCCCAATCTTATCAATATTTGTAAGAATCACAATTTGTAAAAAAATCTGGAAATATTTTGACTTGGCATAGAATAAGATCTGACAATCTCTCAAATGTTTACACAATATAATTTTGAACACATTTAATTGATAAAATCACCCGAAACATTCCACCCCCAACAAGATTAAAACATTATGAATGTATTTATTAAAATCCCTGATCCATTCATTCACAAGGATGTTCTATTCTACTGAAATGATATGATCAATTCTAAAATAATATTCCTCAGTCCAAATTGCAAAATTATCAAAGCGAAACAAGTCATGGTTTTGGGGTTATGCACCTAAGAGATAATAAAACTAACCATGTGCAACTAAAATCAAGAATATTATATCGCTGGTTTACTCAGAATGTGTTGGAGAATCCGATCATTTCTCTGAATGACCGAGGGCTGACATGTTAACCAGAATGACCGATAAGTGCATGCACGGGTCTATAACAATCAGGGTGACCTTGACTAAAGTGACGTATTAAGGGAGGCCGGCATACGCAGAACCAATGCAAAGTCTCAAACAAATGTGTTATTTTGCTAGAAAGAAGACTAGTTTACTAAACAAAGGCCAAAATATGTTACATAAGTTGAGTTTGGACGCAAATAGCATAGCCATATCTTATTGGCAAGCATACGAATAGGTGTATATGAATATATTTTCATTTGGCGAGCGAATATTGCCAGAATACCACACTTGGAACACAGTGTTATCTAACAGTATGGCACGGCCCATGACATTAAGATGTTGTGTGTTCAACAAGGTTTCCTATTTTTGATTGTAGTTAAAATGGTTATGTTTTAGTAACTCTTGTAAGTGCATAGGCCGAAAACCATTACTTGTTTCGCTTTAAACATACTTGTGTAGATAATCAGTATTACATTAGTAACACCACTAAGTGTGAGTTGTTCTTACCTTGACAATCTCGACGTAGGGTACGCCGACTTCATTGAGATACGACCCGTTCACCTGGTAATGCTTGAGCCACTGTAGATGGGGTTGAGCATCACTAATGATATGACACTCGAATCGTGCTGTGCCCCCCACCACCACCGTCTGGTTCTTGGGCGCCCTCTGGATGATAGGAGGGTGGGGTAGTCTCGCTGTCAGGGCAACAATAAAACCAGTCAAATCCGTTTTTTAAACACATGATTTTACTGAGCAAATCCATTTTTTTCTTATCACATTATCTTACAGATCAAATCCATTTCATCACATAATAATACAAATAAAATGCATTTTCTTTTCTTGCCACATATGTCAAATAAATTATAAATATGATGACATTAAAAACATATTCCAGAATAATTGTTGGCATATAAGTATGTTTTAATATTGTTTTCAATATTATTGATATTTTCTCTTAAAATTACTACAGTAGATAATTAATGAACTACTCCTTTTGGTTTTATTTGCTGAACAAATTGTTTTAGAAACACATCCTTCCAGCCATTTTTAGCTCAAAGTAAGAGAATGAGAGTTCCTTGGCACCAGTGGATGTGAATTAATATTATATCACTTTCTAATTGTCGTAATGACAATAGCAATCTGAGCTACAGGGTGCACCCAGGAAAACATTAGGTAAGAACAGTGTCGGCTTCTAATGGATATGAACGGACGTGAATTAATATTATATCACTTGATATCACTTTCTAATTGTCATAATGACAATAGCAATCTGAGCTACAGAGTGCACCCAGGAAAACATTAGGTAAGAACAGTGTCGGCTTCTAATGGATATGAACTTAACAATTCTGTTGAGGTGAACAAATCATACACTGACCCTGAAATGACGAAGTTAACCAAATACAGGCAAAAACCAACAATTAAAACCTGGTATGAAGACAAACTCCACATGATGTCCGAGATAATCACAACCTTTTAAAAATGAAGACTGTAAGGTGCCGTCAAATAACAATATCAGAAGGACGTGTGAAGCAGCCAAACTATGGGGAGAATTCAAGTTTCTTGTGAGGTAAATTAGATGTTTAACAAAACAATCCAATAAACAGTAACATCTTTTCAAGGAGCATTAGAATGCGAGTTCACCTTTTAACAAGGGGTAGGACAAAAAACCCTCAGATTTTAACCAGACTCATGTGTGAATATCACTAATTATACTACCTGGGTAGTATGAATTAATTATGAGTTGATTTTGTGAGTTGATGTTAGAGAATGGTTACAGGAATAGGTTTAACGGCTCTCTAACTAAAAATTTGAGGCTTCTTAAAAGGTGAGGGGTTTTGTCCAGAGGGGCTACGTCCCTGAATGGTTGATAAAAAATATCCACTGATAATTCTACTGCCTTTCAGCAAACTGAACTGTCTACATGCGACTGAGAACTCACCGACTACGTCCAGGGTGTACGTCCATCTGATCTCCCCGTATTTGTTCTTGACGACACAAGTATAGTTGCCGTCATCGTCCAGGATCAGATCACTGAGTTTCAGGGTCCACTTGCGGCGACGGATCTGCACAGAAGGCAACCAGAATTGAATAAAGAATTACGTGTACATAAGACATCTGATCTCGTAAATTCCTTGTTAAAATTGATATTGTGTGTGTGCGTGCGTGTGCACGCGCGCCACGAGCACACATGTGCACGAGCACACATTACGCATGTTATTTGACGAAAATCAAGGAACAGTCTCACCTTGGAATTCAGGAACAAAGAGTAGAGCAGCAAAGACGACGACATTATTTGCATGAATTAATATGTACATGTTTGTACGTATGCATGTCAGTGAAGGAGTTAGAAAGCAAGTCTTAACATATGGCCCTACCCTGTAACTGACACAAGACATCTAAATCCCTCTCTATCCTACCAACTGGACGGCAGTAAATCATGACTGTGACCCCACTACAAGCAGCTGTATGCTATACATTGCAGCACTCTTAACTGAACCGTTCAGCATTACTTTCTTGACAGTTGACAGCTTAGACATCACACACTGTCATCAATAATCCTCACCTTGGCTCTATACATCAGATAGGCTACCACATTAGCATAGTTGTACTGTCTAGTGTACACATACGAATCGATACATCATATATACACGACCAGGTGAAATACAAATCAATCCATATTCGATGACCGTTGTTAATTTAAGAGTTTGCATTTCTGCGAAGTTGAGCACTGATAAGGCACCACTTAAGCACACATAGTGACTGATTCGAACAACTGAAGGTCACACGAAGATAGTCTACTGGCCGCCCGCATTTCACTGATGGCCCAGAAAGTGCCCAATCAACACATTTCCCAGGACCTGGCTGGCATTTCAAAATGATTAATAGATTTTTTTGATTTATGATATACATATGCTTGTATGAGCCACCTAAATCTGAGATACACCCAGACAAGAACAAATGTGGACAATTCTGCTCCAATTTTTTTTTCATCACACGAGAAAATTAATATAGAATTATGTGTAATATCTAAACATTATTTTTCTATCAGCTTAGTGTAACTACTTTCTTTATTTTGTCCTAAGAGGGTATACTGTTTAATTCTACATTGGTCACCAGGTGTCACCACTAACCAACGAATTTCAACATTAGCTTCAACACTAAGCATTTCTAGATATAAACTTCAGTAATTTTCTATCAAACAACTGATTTAGGAGCACGATAAAATTTATGTAAAAGGGTCGTATCTGGTCCAACATGGGATTCCCTGTGTACATTGTGGTCATTAATAGTTATTATTTATTAGCATCTGTAACATTATTTAACACCAATAACGATACCATAAGCACCTCATTCATTAGAAATATTACCTTCAGGATGAATTTATGAATCCACGGTTTGAGTGCATCAAGTACAGATGGGTGCATCAAGTACAGATAAAGGTATAAAGTTATGGCTAAGGGTAATACATTATGCAGAAGCCTGAGGTTTTCATGTGTAAACTAAACAGTTGTTTTCATACTTTCATAAAAGAAAAAAATTAGCACCTGCCACAATCAATTTCAACATTATTTCACTAGTAGGATAAATTGAACGAAAAAGGCAATATCTGTTCCCATCAAGACAAGTTAACAGACATCATAAGTATATGCAACAATATTTAATATAGCTTAATAAACATCTCATTAATTAGCAATTTTAGATTTATATAAAGCAGTACTTATGGAGAATACAACAATGTAACTATTATTATCTGTATACGGTGGATCATTTCATACCAGAGCAATTTACACAATTTTGTTAAGTCCACTAGACCCACACCCTCCCACTAGGAGGCGCCTGGGAACTGCCTAGAACGCCGACATCACGTAGTTAAGTCGACCTTCATAAATCTCCCAATCAACAACTGCCTGGGCCGCACACCACACTTTAACGCTGCCTTGTCAGCGCTAGGCATGCAGCAAAAAAATTCATCTTCCCTTCATGCTAAGTTGTGCTAAACGATTGGCAGACGTCAATGATTTATAGGAACAAATGTGTGCGTGGATGATTTCCAGGAAGGAGCCTCGGCGTCCACTGTGGTGAGACATCACACCGACACATGCGTCTTAGCACCCAGCTTTATACAACCCCCCCCCCCAATACTGGCTATGCAGGATGTTCCCATCGCACCGCACACTTCCTGTGATCCACACACACTATTATATATATTCACACATGATGTGTGATAACTACACCAATTTCCTGTTCCTAGAATTTATCGCAAGAAACTAGGAATATGTCACAGTCACAAGAAACTAGGAATATGTCACAAGAAACTACTTAACACCAACTCTCCATTCCAAGAATAAGTCACAATAAAGTACCAAACACTAACTCTCCATTCCTAAATATTGCAAAAAATTTCACAAAATCAACTCTCTGTTCCTAGAACATGTGACAAGAAACTACAAAACAGCAACTCTCCGGTTTCTAGAAACTATTAAACAATTACTCTCAGTTCCTACAGTGTATGACAAGCAACTACTAAATACAAACTCTTTGTTCCTACAACACATTCTTGTAACAACAAGAAACTACTAAATACCAACTCTATGTTCTTACAAGATGTCACAATAAACTACTAAGCACCAACTCTTCGTTCCTAGATGTCGCAAAAAACTATTAAACACTAAATCTCTGTTCAAATCAGATAACTTTCATTTTACATATCCAAGGTGTGTTTAGTTTACCTGGTAGAGGCTTTCATCAACGTGTCACGCTGATTTCATCAGTACTTATGACGCTTGATGACGTCATCGTACACGTGAGGCAGTTCATAATTGCCCTCGTCTCTGTTGATGGGTGTTCTAGTTTTTCTGATCCAGATGGCTTCCTTGATATGCCGGATTCTTCGGTTGGGTTCCTTGTCTACAATATTCACTCCCTCCGAGTCTATGATGTGGTTTTCAGTTGTCGCATGGTCTGTAAGGGCGGATTTATTTATGGTAGACATCAATCTTTTTTTCCCGCTCCTTGTGTATTTCTCTTTTTTCGTGTTGTCTACATCCTTTCTGTGTTCCTCCAGTCGTGTTTTTAGTAGTCTTCCTGTCTCCCCAATGTACTCAGCACCACAGTTCTTGCATGGTATTTGGTACACCAGTTCACCCTGTTCTTCTAGCTCTACTTTGTCCTTGGGATGTACCAACAAGCGCCTGAGGGTGGTGTGGGGACGCATAGTTGTTGCTACTCCATATTTCTTCAGTACTCGGTGTACTGTCTCCGAGACCCCCTCTACGTATGGGATGACTACTTGGCTCTTGTAATTTCTGTCATTTGTTTTTTTCTTGTTCTTTTTCTTCTTACAACTATCTGTCACCTTGTTCAAGGCCCAGTACGGAGACAAGGGCAATTATGAACTGCCTCACGTGTACGATGACGTCATCAAGCGTCATAGGTACTGATGAAATCAGCGTGACACATTGATGAAAGCCTCTACCAGGTAAACTAAACACACCTTGGATATGTAAAATGAAAGTTATCTGATTTGAAAATGAACTATCCTGAAGAATGTTCAGTAATAAAACTAAATCTCTGTTCCTAGAATATATCACCTCCAAAAGTATTGGCCACATATTCTCGTGCCTTGAAACATGAGGCAAACAATAGTCACATTAAAATGTCTGAATGATATGATGCTTCATTAAATAAATGATGCATTGTGGTTACAACATTGCACTAGGATATAAATATGCAGTAAGTAACACTATATTCTTAATGCCGTTCCATTTTCACATTCCATTTGAATTTCACCTTTCCTCTGTCCTTTCTCCTAAAGGTTTTAACAACTGTAGTAGCTTCAAAGTGTTTTTGTGATATACAATGCTTCGACAACATTGCTAAGGCAACATGGGAGTGTTCTACATTTCCCAGGCTTTGGTGCAACTTTCAACAGTTCTCGTCAGTTTTTTACAACATACAATGCATCGACAACATTGCTAACACAACTTGGGAGTGTTAACTCTAAATACCAGCCTTTGGTGTAACTTTCAACACCGCGAAATTGCTGCCAAAATTCCGGACGTTTGCATTGTAGGATTCCAGGCATTTCTTGTGTAGTAAACATCAGTAAACACTGACATTTAACCCTGTGTGAGCAGAGGCAGTGTGCGTAGGTAAAAGTGCCTCAAACTACGCAACATCTTCTGTTTGCCAGGTAATGTTCGTGCTAAAACCTTGATTGTTTGATCTTCACTAAACAGTCCAATCCAGAGAAAGCTGGGCAGCCATTTCTAATTTGGCTTAATTTCCTATCGTTCTTCATAAAATCTAAAAAAAATTGTTCTTCAATCAAATGTTTGACAATGACATTTATTGATTTTATTTCTATACATGTACGGACAAAAATGCAGTGTTTCTTAAATAGATAGAAAAAACATACCTAAATAATTGCACGCCCAGGAAAATGGTAAAATACAACCAGAAAGCCAAGTAAATTTCATATTATTAAATCTCATATTACTTGATACTAGATATAAAAAAAATTATTTCAAACATGCATAGAAATATATATTGCTGTTTTATTTAAACTTTTAATTTCTTGCCAATTTTGAAAACTTACAACTTTAATTGTAATGGATTTCTCTGAGGACTGAGAAAAGGACAGATAACTTCACATACAACAATATCTTGAGGTCAGACTAGGCATCTGGCAGCTCAAGTCTACAGCCGACTGCATGATGTGGACAGCGGGGTGCTGACGCACACAAGAACCAAGCGCACATGCACAGTTTGAAACTTCTGCCCACAGGAATGTGCTGTAAAAACCCCAACACTGCCTTCTGAGATTCCACACCGAGGGCTGATCCTACGGATATCTGACTGAGAAGTTGGATAGAGTTCCTTGCTTCCAGACACGGGATCTCTTTCAGGAAGTGCTGTGTTGTCTTAGAAGAATTTTAGAACCATCTGTACAGAACTTTAAAATAATACCTCCTGGCAAACCACTACTTCAAGGCCTCAATGAATCTGGAACATCTTGCCAACAAACTTTCTGCCATCGGACATTTCACGAACCAGTGAGGGTAGCATTTTTTCAATATACTTTTTGCCAACCTGTGATGGGGACATTTCGCCAATATACTTTTTGCCAACCTGTGATGGGGGATATTTCACCAATATACTTTGTGCCAACCAATGAGGGGGGACACTTCACCAATATACTTTTTGTCAACCAGTGAGGGGGGACATTTTGTTTTTTTTGTCAACCGGGGGGACATTTTGCCATTGGATTTTTTTTCAACCAGTGAGGGGGGACATTTTGCCAATGTATTTTCTATCGATGCACTTTTTTCCAACCAGTGGAGGGTACATTTCGCCAACAGACTTTCTGCCAATTGACTTTTCCCCAACCAGTGGGGGGTGGGGACATTTCACCAACAATATTAAAAAATATGTTTATTTAATCATCATCAGTTATCTAAACGAATTGTAGCGATCTGAGTGACAATAGAAATTATAATTAGCAGATGCAATACAATACAATACAATGGACTAAGCCGTTTAAACGGCAAATTGTCAAAATGGTTTCCTGTGATGTCGGGAGTGAGGCAAGGATGTGTGATGTGAGGGTTTTTGTTTGTATTGGTGATAGACTGGATAGACACATAATAAACACAGCCAAAACGAAAGTGATGAAGATCAAGACTGATGTTAACCAATCAATTGTAATAGGCATAGACGATGTAGAAACTGTTGATAGTTTCACTTATCTAGGCTCAGTAATGGATGCAGACAAAGGTTCAACAGCAGATATAAGCGCTAAAGAAAGCGAGAGCACCCTATTATAAACTGAGGAAAGTGTGGGCATCAAGTCAATACAGAAGGAAAACGAAACTCAGAATCTACAAGAGCAATGTGATGTCGGTTCTATTATACGGAGCAGAATGCTGGAAGGTAAACCAAAATGATGGACAAAGGCTCAATACATTTCACAATAGATGTTTGCGTCGAATTCTCCGTATATTCTGGCCAACAACAATTTCAAATGAAAAACTGTATGAAGAAGTAGAAATAAGCAGGATAACAGACATCATCAAGGCTAGACGATGGAGTTTTATTGGCCATGTCCTTCGGTTTGAGAATACAAATGACTGCCGTATAGTGATGAATTGGACACCTGTGGGAAAGAGATCGATCAGAAGACCAAAAGAGACATGGCGGCGAATGGTGGAAAAAGATGAGATGCATTTGGGTGGAAATCATGGGCAGAGGTGGTACAGAGGGCGGCTGACAGGGCGGAATGGCGGACTCTTGTACATGCCCTATGCAACACATGGCGCCCAAGGGATCCATAAGCCGTAAGTAAGCCATTTATCAGAATCAAAATGGCTGGAACAGAATCATTGCCTATTCTCGCTGCTTTACTAAAAAGAAATGCAGTTATGTTTGAAATATGTTCAATACAGTTAGATCAAAGCACATAACTGAGAATCCAGTAAGGTGTAATGTGTGGAAATACTCTTTAATACTATCCATCCATATTTATTTTACATCAACATAGTTGTGATGGTAAACATTTCCTGAGACACTCACCGGGCCAATGGAGCGCTTCTCAAAGGGCAGACCGTTCTTTAGCCATTCGATGGTCGGCACTGGCACACCCTCTGCTGGACACTTGAGAACCACATAACTGGCTGCAGGTTTCACCACCAGGTGGATGTTGTCTTTTTTCTGTGTCCATCTCGGTGGCCCAGCTGAATACAAAACCACAAAGACATGACGCTAACATTTCACCAACTTAGTACAACATCTTATGTTGATATGAAGGTGTACTGACAAAATCACCATGGGACAAAAGCCTCCCCCACACAAATGGCAACTAGAAAAAACCTCCCTCGCTCTCCCCAGACGGTTGCTCACAAAGGAAATAAAAAGGAAGTAAAAAATCCAATTGCGGAAACAGGATTCCTTCACAGAACATAGTGTAAATGTAATTTTCCCTGATTCAAAATAAAATAAGTCTCATCAACACAATGGGGTGATCAGTCAGTGTCCGAGCAAGACATAGCCAAACCTGTTTTCTTAAATGTACTGTTTTTAACTCCATGAAAATGTGACAGTTGAAAAACAGAATTTCCAGTTTACTGAATTCACAGTTTTTCCATACTCTTCTTCCCCAGTAAGCACATGCGCAACAGTGAATGGAAACACCCGGTAAAGGTTGCTGAAAAGATGCATTAACACAAGACTAATCTGAACCTTAAGAAAGTGCATGAAGCAACCACAGAATCACAGTATGCTCTATGGTCAATGAATGATCTTATCACTTAATTACTGAGATGATACTTCAAAAAGGGCACATACCCTCTCCATCAATCACCCTTCATCAGTGTGCTTAGGTCCCATAAAGACCCATATTGTCAGAGTCCCATGGAGGGGTGGACCCCCCAAAAGATGAAAGCAAACAGACATAGTATGTTGACACCAGGGCACAAAGCCACAGCTGAGGGCATAGAACAAACCAAACAAACAGAAGGGGCACAAGGAGGGGGTAATTAACACCATGGCTTCCTACATCCTGCATCCTGTCTAGGGTGGGCTTTTTACACCAGTGGAATGGGACATCAGTGAATGGGGGGAGGGAGTTGGGGGGATGCACCCCCTGGTAGTCACACTTCCCTTCTTCCTGCACCTGTCCAAGGGAGGCAAAAACTAGTGGAGTCTGTAGCTGCAGGCAGGGCTGGGCCAGGCAGGGCTGGGCAACCACCTGTCTTAGAACTCTCTTAAGGATGCGACACTGACTGTCTCTGGTGAGAATGGTGAACCTCTCACTCTGACCACATTAAACTTTAAATAATTTCACTTTGTTAAATTTTAGACACATGTCACCAGGAGCCCCTGTTCACTGGTGCCCCCAACAGATATTCAAGATCATAACATAAAAAAAACCTGCCACGGATGACGTGATGTCAACACCTGGCAAATTATAATGTCACCAGACAAAAAGGCGTACAGTACAAGTGTTTTTATTTACAATGATCACACACACTCGCCACTTTTGACATGGCGTGTTGCCAATGGAAGCCAGTGGAAATCTACCCATGACATTTAAACCAGCACATATTCTCCAATTCCACAATTTTGCTTCCACAGCATGCAGTTTAATAGTGATATTTCTGGGACTTTCTCATTTGAATGGTTTAAATTTTTGCTAAGATTACGATTTGCTTACTCCCCTGGTGGCAAGGGCAGATAACTACATCAAATAAAACATATTTAATTCAAAGCATCAGTAGCAAACACATAAAAGCAAATTAAATTTCAGTAGAAAGAACATTCAAGTCCTTGCCAGGGAAAGAACACATCAAATGGGAACTCTTGGCAGCCAGTAGCCAACTACCCATCTGTTTCATGGAAGAACCCTTTTGATAGTTGGTAAAGGGTGGTAATGTGGGTGGGGATTGTACATTAGGGAGGCTCATTGCCTCTCATTTCAATTGGCCTAATTGCAAAATTCTCATATTCCCAAACCAGGGTGGCTCACATGAGCTGTACAGGGTTGGGTAGTTTGATGCTGGGGGTGAGCGAAACTGGTTCAAGGGGTTGGATTCAAGGTATTCAACTAAGGCACACCCCCAACGAATCCATGACAAAACCCCATTAAACATAACCCCCTCCAGACAAACCCCCTCATTTTAATATAAATACAGACAAATGGTGAAATGAAATTGGTTGTCCACAGGGTGTTTTGTCCAAGGGGCAATTCACTGTAATATACTGTCTTATATTTTAACATCTACTGTTTCAGAGGCAATTCAGTAACTTGAGTATGACCAATGTAGACGCACTTGGACATGAGATGTCAGACATACTGTTAGTACACTTCCCATCAACATAACTGTGTTGATGAAATGTTGATTACCATCTTGGTATAAAAAAAAAACAGCTACATGCATCCACCTGGTGGTTAAATGTGCAAAAGTTTACACCTGGTGACCAATAGCCCAGGTGCTCGGCGGCGAGGCGCAAACATGTTTTTCATCACTCATCATAAAACAGCTTTTTCGTGTAGCTACAAAACAGCCTTTTCATGTTGCCATAAAACAGCTGTGTTGAAAACTGATTCGGATGCAGTGACCAAATCTAAACTTCATGGACCGTAACATTATTAGGTACAAACACTCTAAACATCTGTTCTAATTAATCTCCAATATATCTGAATAAAAGCACAAATAAATATTAATCAATTATCCGTGTACAAGTCAAAATAAGAATCTCAAATGGCTCAACTTTTTCTGTACGGATTTTTATTGATATTTCATTCATGAATCAGTATAAATTCTTTTTGGCATACCAGAATTTTGAGTTTGGTCAAAGAATCCCACAACAACCTGACAGCCATAATTAACATCTTCACACTTTGTGGGAACACTTTTGTGGTGTAGTTCTGGGAAGAATTGTTATGTTTCAAAGGAAGCATAATTTAGAGGATCAGCTTCAATTAAAGGGTCCACACTGATATAAACTGTGTCCCGAAATATGAGCTTGAAGCTTACCACAAAGTGACTGTAAGAGAGGGTGACCAACAACTACATCCTAACCACCCTGGTAGAGAGGGTGAGTAGCCCATAAACAGTTGAAACAGGATACATTAATCCTGTGTGTCTAATCTCTCTCTTCATCTTTCCATAACCCCAGTTTCCACCTTCAACGTGCTATGTCACTAGGTGAAAATTAAAAGTTGTAAAAAAGTTCTAAGTTTTTTTTATTTACTTCTTTGTAAGAGTTTCTGCACAAAACAATGTTTAATTATCAATGTCTATGATTTAAAAGTGTTTGATATTTATTTCTTTATCAATGTCTCAGTACAAAACTATTAATAAAAAAAATGTAATTGTACAATGTTTACATAACAACACAACACACCCATAAAATACCCCTGCACCTTGGAGCATCCAAAGAAGAATCACCCAGAGAAAGGGTGTACTCTGAGAAAATTGTCTTGTCACACTACAAGTGTCATCAAAGGAATCTGTACAAACTTGCAAGACTAAGAAAGCAATCAAAGGGCAGCCCCACACCCTGTGTACACAATCACCCCAGACAGTCAACACAGCAACAGGCAGATAATCACCTTGATTGGACTCATTAGGGTAATACCCCTTACTGGCTTCCTGCCCCAGCACATGGTGCAACCAGGCTGACTTCCTGGCAGCTGGGGCATACTCAAGGGTGCAGCAAACTGTATCATGCAGGGTTATCACACACTGTAATAACCCTTCTAGGGGTAATGCCTGGAATTTCTAGCAGTGACACGGATAACCCTTTATTAAAAACCCCTTAAAGTTGCCCTGTTTGCACATTAAGTGGCTAAGATTTGTCTGATATGATTTAATCTGAGGAACATTAGCATCAAGGTTCCATTTGGAGTTGAGACAGTCTACAAGGCATTGTGTTGCCTCATGGGGGTAATAGATAAGAAAGGGTGATTAAGAAAGTGGGCCATTGCTGTCAAATGTAGAGAAACAACGGAAAAATAATTTGGTATAATTTTTTCTGGTGATAAGAACACAAATGGGGTAAAACAGGAAATGGGAAGCAAAAGGGTTGTTAATAAAACAAGGGAAATAATTGGCTGAAGAGGGCAAGGAAACCGATATGCCCTTTGAACTACTGCATATTGTATGGGTTAAAAGGATTTTTGAAGGGCATCAAAAGAATGGTGGTGAAACACACGACTTTGATGTGCGAACAATGCATATTTTGTGGGGGGTTACTAATGAGTTACCATGGTGATAACCAGTTGATGTACCACTAATCAAGATGCTGAGAAATTGAAGAACACGGTGACTGCAGCTTGGAAATGATGCTTATTCTGTCTCAAGAACCACACATGAACATTGTGATTAAAAAAAAAATTCAGAAATCCAAATAGATTGCCCACAGGTGCATAAAACAGTGACTTGACTTGGTCTGTCAATGCCTGGCTGATTTAAACATCTTTTTGCAGACTGCTACCCCATGGGTCAGATTAACATTGTCTGATATTAGGTAAGTTTACTGATTTACAAACCTGCTGACAGGCTGAAACATCAGTACCGGTTCAACCTCGGTGGCATTCTGTGGCCTTGCGGTAACACAAACAAAAAAACTCACAAATTTCAAAGATCGCAACACTAGTCCTACACTAGACAGCAAAGAAATACACGTGCTAAAAACAAGAGCCAGGAAGTTTGGAATATAAATTTGCATTCCGGACTGAGGATGTTCACAAGAATGCTGCAAGAGTGAAGCGAGTCAGGGTTTCTTTGAAACATGGCGGTTTAGGCAACCGACAAAAACTCTTGCAAATTCTCCTCTGGGAGTCCGGACAAGCCCAGGCGAATGTGGTGTAGAGCTGCTTCAACGGCCTGATGGACTGGACAACTGGTGTGTGGGGGTGGGGGGGTGATTCAGAGGAGGGGGGCTGACAGCATAGGGAGACCAATAACTCTGGTAGACACGTTGGCTCAGTTTGATGTGTGAACCAGGGTGAATGTGGGTCAGAGCACCTTTTGACTTAACAGTTTTACTTAACCAACAATCTGGCTGCATAACTTAGTGACATTGGAGATTTTCCAGCAGGAAATCAAGTTTTGCGTGAACAAATGATGTTCTGCGTGAACAATTGATGTTCTGAGTGAACAATTGATGTTCTGAGTGAACAATTGATGTTCTGCCTGAACAATTGATGTTCTGAGTGAACAATTGATGTTCTGTGTGAACAAATGATGTTCTGCATGAACAAGTGATGTTTTGCAGGGCTTCATTTTTGAGGCGAGCGATCGCTCTCGCTCCCTATCGCTCGCGCAAATCAATAACCTAGGGAGTGATTTATCGCTCGCGTCAATTGTTAAAATCGCTCGCTGCCTGCAAGTGTTCATCTTGACAAGTAGTTTCTTGAGTATTAGATTCACTAGGAAAGTCTAACCTCTTTATAAAGAAGTGTTCGGGCTCCAATATTCGGAGTTCACATATCATCCGTCACCGGCGATGGCGATCGCGGCCCGCTGCACCAAGATTGCAAGAACGCCATCGAAGCTATGCTGGCCGTGCGGTTTATAAAAAAATTGTCAAATGAGTGGACTAACGTCGATGTGTATTATGTTTAAATGTCACATACTGTTGTATATCGAACTGAATAAAATACATGTATACATGTACAGTTATGGAATAGTTAAGGGATCAACGATATTTCGCTACGATCTGATTGACCGACTACGCTGCAATGGGAATCGAAAATAATAACCTGGATCTGAACTACCGAAAATGTATATGAGTTGACACGGAGTGTAAAAATTGATTAGACATTGAAAACGATAATTTTAGGAATTGTTCCACTTCGTCTTTCAACCGCTCTGAACACATAAATTCACAATGCACATCTCTGGTACCATTTAACATTGATTCACTGTTTCATGTGCGGATGACAAATTCTTATTTTTGCGCACTGAGCTTGAGTTGTGCGTTTGACATTATGATGCAATGGAAGCATGCCATTTCACCCCAGTTGACATTGCTGTTGCCTACTAAGCTGCATTTATGAGTTATGACTATACATCTAATTCTTATATGTGGCATATTTGTGAATCTCAATTGCAATTTTCAAACCGCCTAAGCGAAGTCGCACACGAGACCAGGCAGTACCGTGTCGTGGCCACGGCCGGGGCACAGTACACTGCCACTGGCCTTGCCTAGGCTACGCCTACGGTAATCCGTGACATGTTGCAATTCAAAACCGTTTCACCAATTGCAATGTATGGGGTTTACTAAAGTAAACATTTATTTTTGCACAAAAGTCGGCGTCAACAAGCACCAATTAAACTTTCACGACAGAATCCGAATGGGAAATGGTGCCGCCACCACACGGTAAAAACAACAACTAACAAATCGCTCGCCTAAATTAATTTGGCATATTTAGGTGAGCGATTTATCGCTCGCCTGCTGTTTTCAAATGTGAAGCCCTGGTTTTGCGTGAACAACTGATGTTCTGAGTGAACAATTGATGTTCTGCACGAACAAATGATGTTCTGCATACAGGTCTTCTTCTGCGTGCACAAATCATGTTGTGCACACAAATCATGTTGTGCATGCACCAATCATGTTGTGCATGCACCAATCATGTTGTGCATGCAAATCATATTGTGCATACAAATAATGTTGTGCATTCAAACCATGTTGTGCACACAAATTATGTTCTGCACACATAACATGTTCTGATGAACCACTCGTGAGTGACAACAGTGATTTTCTAGTAGGAAATCAGGTTACGTGTGAACAAATCATGTGCTGTATGCACAAATCATGTTCTGCACACACGTCATGTTTTGCACACACACATGAGGTTGGGTGAGGCTGAGGTGGACGGTGGAAAGGTGAGGTCAGTAAATGGCAAAGTTCCTGGCAGAGAATGAGACAGGCCTCAGCTGGTGATCTTTGCCCACAACTGCCCTGTCAGTCAGTCTCTGTCAGTCCTGGACTACTAGCTTACTAAGCAGACTCCTATACCAATAGCCACGTCATAGTCAACGGTATAGAAGACATCGCATGTAAAACTGTTGCTCATCGGACAGAAATATTCATAAAAAAAACTATGCCCTAAAACCGATTGACATCAGAACAATTTGAATCGATTTAAATCAAATAAATCAACTGATTTATTTTCAACTCTGGGTCCCAATTGCTACCATCCTGTTGTCAGGGAAGCTGGCAATAACATTTTACCAGTTCCAGAAATAAACGCGCCACCAGAAATAAGCGACTGTCCAGTAAGCAAAAGTGATCCGTCTGTGCACCAAGTCATCACATCAAAATTACCATTAATAAATGGTTGCTACAGGAATACTCAGAAAGTGAACTTACGTTTCAAGTCGCCCATCTCTGTATTCCACAGTGAGTTGTCTGCCTCAAACAGAGAGCCATCCAGAGGCTCTGCAACAGAAACAACACCAGCGTCATATGCAGATCAAGCTTTTCTTCACTTTGACTAATTAACCATAAATGACAATTATTTTGATTGTATGCATATGTGCGTGCGTGCATGCGTGTGTGCATGCAATTGGTGGTTTATCGATTATAAAAATATTTATTATCATTAATAATCAGTTAATTATTTTTTTTTTTCAGCAACATAAACCAATCTGTGAGGGGAAAACAGCAGAACATTTCATATTCTACATACTAAAACTTTACATAAAGAGGCTTGAGTAGGGTTGAACTATGTCGGAAGTAAGCAGAAAGTCTGATAAGAACATCCTATTTGATGACTGTACCCTTGACCACATGTTGGGTGCCCTGATACAAACATGGCACAAGTCACAAATTAGTGATAATAAACCACGGAACCAAGGAAAGGGGGTTTAGGCCAGGTGATTGTGAAAAGGTGAACTTAATTACAAAGGTCTAGGGGTGTTTCCTGAGTGACAACCCACACTGCAGCACCCACTGACCTTCAAGTTTAGGGTTTCCGGGTCCAAGAATACCCAGTGACATCATCAAATTGGCGTGAGTTAGTCATAATGAAGCGCCTGGCCTGCCAGTACTGGGCCATACTTTTGAGTGGGTGTTTCAAGGAACCCACGCTTGTAATGGGAAGCGGAGACATGCAACCCAAACCCGGGATTTACTTCACCTGCCAAAATGCATCAACTGAGATTCACATATAATTTTAGCCTCCCAGAATTGTTCCCTCAGAGCAAGGAATGACGACTAGTGACAGCTTCCCCGAGAAGTCTTCTTCCACAATAATACCACTTTCTCCCATTTTCTGTCTCCTTCCTCAGTTCCCTTTGCCCTTCCCTACTTCCCTGGTAAAAACCCTCTGCAGTATAGGAACCCTGCCCCAAAATCATGGCATCTAAATTAACAGGTGTGGCACCAATAAAACTTTGCAGCAATTACTGAACACACAGTCAGACCCGTTCAACGAACTTGAGAAAAAATTAACCACAATATACCAGTATGATTAGCCGGTGCGCTTCATAGCACATCTGTATACTTAACTTCAGCCAATGGAAATATCACTGTAAATACTAAGGACCAACCAAACAGTGCAGCGTCTTATAGGAATCACAAATGCCTAACTTGATTACCTCACAGTTGGACACACAATTCTACGATATCTGATCATTCGACATTTAGACTCATAACAATGTTAAAAAATTACAACTTGTCACTGTGACATTTGTCAACACGTACGGGACAGTCTGACATTCTAAAAGAACAATCCAGGTAAGAATGACAGACATGACTTTACAATCAGTTACCTGCAGCTACAACTGTACTAGTAATCTCATATTAAAGTTATGCCACAAATAAAACACTGCTTCTGTGCATGAATAGATGGAAGAAATAGATGGCAATATTAGTGTTCTCAGAAGTATACCTTATAAAATGAGATTTCACAAGATTTTCATCAACACAAGAGCCAGGTGGCACAAGCACACAAAGAAATCTGTGACCTATCATGAGTTTTTTGTGTATATATATATATATATATATATATATATATATATATATATATATATATATATATATATATATATATATATATATATATATGAGTTTTGTATATATATACACACACCAAAAACTCATGATATATATATATATATATTCAATTACATTTACCCATACCCTTTCCATGTACCCTATATGTGTGGCTTGTCCATCACAGCTATTTTTCTAGTTTGTTTTATTTACACTGCTACTCTCATCTAGCAGTTTGTTCCAGCCATTTATCATCCACTGGAAAAACAATCACTTTCAAAGTCAAACTCTACAATCTCTACTCCTATAGCTTTCACTAAGTTTGAAGATATATTCCTACCAGTGTCTTCACAATCATTCAATATTCAGCTTGGTCACGTTTTATTTAATCCACATTTGTTAAAATTCTCTTATATTTACCTTTGTGAAAATTAGTTATGAATTGTTTTTTATGTTTGTTTTCTGATAACGCATGCATGTTAACCTGGAGTTAGCTATGCTCATTGTTACCCAATGGATACTGCACTAACTACTTGCTTGAATTATTCACATCCTTTCCCAATTTTATAAGCTTGAATATGTTGCGAAATGTAAAATGTTTGCACGCCTAATTAGCCATAAGCATGTAGATGCCTGTTGCGGCCACAACTGTTATTATTGTACGTATTTAGTAGAGGCCAGACAGAAACATGAAGATATTCTTTGTAAACAAACCGTCCAGCATACCTACCACGTTATGGACTTAATGAAGTGGATGTACACTGACCACATCAAACCACTGCTAACAAGACAGGATCAACTGGACCACGGTCCATTACAACAGGACCACGGTCCATTACAGAAGGTCATCGGGACAGAACTAACATCAAGACTCATGCGATTTTCTTCATGATTACATTTTACTGTGCCTTTTTCCCATTGATTTGAACCTGAAGTCCTCTGCTTGTGTATTTCAGGTGCATATAACCTTGAGAGTTTCCTGCCATGGGCAGAAAGAAGGCATTGTTTTCTGATTGCAAGAAAGAGTGACATGAACCAAGTAGTGGTAAGAAAGTAGCAGGAGATAAACTATAAGGAAATAAAGTAATGTGGAAGTAATGACCATAAAACAACAGGTAATTTTT
Source organism: Lamellibrachia columna (assembly GCA_963662155.1). Taxonomy (NCBI): domain Eukaryota; kingdom Metazoa; phylum Annelida; class Polychaeta; order Sabellida; family Siboglinidae; genus Lamellibrachia; species Lamellibrachia columna. The sequence continues at coordinate 44,634,051 of OY759264.1, read as the reverse complement.
ATTATTATTACAATTATATCCATTATTAAAGTGCTTTATTATATATTAAAAATCACTATACCCTATTACAGTAAAATATGATATGCATAATAAAATTATATTGACTGACCATGGTGATGTTGGCTTCACTCATGGTTGAACAAAATACGATTTAAACAATCAAATCAATTGATTTGTTTTATTTAAATAAATTTATTTCAAGGGAAGGGCATGCTACCTAGTAGATGATATCTTGTCTACCAGAGTTGTGAATGCACTGTTTCAGATCTACCAACACAAACATTTAAACCCCCACACATTTCTGCCTTACGTGCCAGTAGGCACAAAGACGATTAAGTAAGAAGTCATGATCAATAAATTCCTACGAGAAATGTTTAGACATTACCATTAAACAGATAAGTGTCCAATCATGAAAACTGGATGGACATAACACATCATTCAGACGTCATTTCTACGTCACACATTCTTCGGCCTATCAACAGACAAAACCAGAACCGTGGAAACAGGAAGTGCGACCCTATCTGATTCGAATATAAACAATATGACTGTAAATTGGATGAAATCACAGATTTCCCAAGAACGGCGGTATGAAGAACGGAAACAATCTGTTGTCATCGTAAGAAATATTTCCTCTACTGACACAAACAAGCGCATTAACGAGCACGCCTGATTAACGGGCTAGATTATTGATAACTATGCGTTTATTACATTCCTACCATGAACCTACGCACACCGGTGCGATTATCCTTGGCTTAGTGCATCGAGAAAACGCAAACATCAACACATGATATCTGCAGATTTCTTGTAATTACTATGTCGCCGGAACTGGAATAATCTTGTCTTGTTCCTCAGTGTTAATCCCGTTAAAATAGTCAACAACATTCGGACATGATAGTTTCTGCATGAGTCAAATTGCGACTACTTTTACGAGTGTGGCTTCGTCTCAATTAATTTCCCACCGTGTCATCCGATCATACTTAATTCATTATCTGCTGCGATTCCAATGCCCACAATGTGATTCCAATGCCCACAATGTATTCTACACTCCACCAAATTAGACTGCAATTTTCTGCCCGCTAACTCAACGAGGTTGCCAGAGATTTGCGTGCATTTTCATCAGACACAAAGGCGTGCTCTTCTTTCCGTCGTGAAAGCCAAATGTTAATTGACAGGAAGCACTCTGTGCGTAGAATGCCATGATACCTGTTTACGCAGAAAGCACTGCGAGCAACTACACTTGCTAAAGGGAACAACTCATTAAGTGATTAGTGACAGAACACGTAAACATGATTCAGAGGAACTTACGAACATTTTATGTGAAAGTTACTCCCTGCACCGAACCCACAACCCCTTCCCAGCAACACCCCATTCTTCCCAATACAGGGGACTGCTGCTAGGGAAAACGTAATCATCCAGTCCACCAGCTTCCCAATGCTCTTTAATAGCCCACACGGGAGATTGATTTTCCCATGTGATAACCCCTAACTTGTCCTCCACACCTGTTAAACTCTGGCCAACAGACGGCAGCACGTGTCCGAGCCTGCCTATGTGGGAGATGTTCCAGGAACAGTGAAATGGCTCCCTGAAGCCAGGTCTATCTCCAGGGACCAGAATTAACCTACTTCTCAAAGGTAAAAGTGACCTCAATGAGCTCTTGGCTGGTCGGGAAACGACCCCCATGGGACCTGCTATGTTATTTGATTAATACACCAGAAATTGGCAGCTATCAAAAGAACCAATCGCTCTACCTTATGGCATTGCTGGTAATGACGGATTTAGTAAGCGGGCTATGTGACCACGTGTGATTATGGGATGCCTGCTTATTAGCCTGGTAATGCATTTATGTGTTTGCCGTGTAAACATGTTGTGTCTGCGCCCATGGAGCATTGACTGCAATGCCCCAGATTCCCCAACAGATACAGCATGCTATGCTCCCCAGCTCCCAGCAGGCTATGCTCCCTGTCAGCCATTTCTTTTGATAAAATAATCTTGGGGTTTTGTTAGTATAAACAATTCCAATAATCCAAACAAAATCTCATGTAGGTGGGTGGGTGAGGGGTCCACTTGGATTATAAAAAATATAAAAGGATTTGTTTTAATTTCTGTCCCAGTTAACATGTTCATTCTGTCCAATCAATGCACTGACAATTTCACTATACAGTGCCTCCAATTTTATTTGCTTTTTGAGGTGTGCATGTGTGGGGGGGTCAATCCTATCCATTTTTTTATTATTGGATTTTTTTTTTCATTGATTTTTTTTCATTGATTATTTTTCTTGGCCTGTTGGAGTTCAACTAAACCCTCTATGTTGGTCAAACCTCATATATGGCCAGTTTACAAAAAAAAGTAAATTCTTTAAAATACTAAAGGAAACAGCATGAATGCAGGAGCATATAACACAACAGCATTTAGGAGTGTTGTAATCAGCCAAAATGTGGGACTGGGGGAACGCGCTGGTAACGATCTTAAAGCATATCTAACAGATTAAGCAGCATGCTATCACAAATGTTCGAACATAACCATGAACAGACCTGTGACTTTCAGGGTAAAGTTGAGCCAGACTTCGCCATACTGGTTCTCGGCCCGACATGAATAGCGGTCCGAGTCATTGCGTTGGGCAGGGTAGATCTTGAGGGCGTATCTCTGCACCTCAAACCTAAGAGAGCAAACACAATGCAGCGTTCTGAAATCTGGTGTTTAGTTTATGTCTAGCAACAATGTATGCTTTATTTTGTGAAAGCTTTGAATGTCGTAATAATTGCTATTGCAGCAAGTTAAAAATTGGGTAAGCACACTGTAATCATACCAAGGCAAAGTTTAAGTAACCTTCATATGAAAAGATCATAAGAAAAGAAATTAATATGTAAAAGAAGACTGATGAAGAACTGAACAAATCAAAATGGATAATTGCTAGGAACAATGCAGATATAAATGCCTTTAAGGAGTTGTTCAAATCATTTGAAGTCTGAATTAAATAGATTGAATCCATTGGTAGTAGTTAGGTCAAACAATTATACTGTCTTCATTCTGCTTTGAAGAAAAACAATCCAGACACATTTAGAAAATACATTAATTTTTTTAGTACCAATTACATTTTCTTGGGAATCACTCACCTGTCTAGAGCCCCGATGTCAAGTAACTTGCCCTTGCGGTACCAGGTGAGAAAGGGTTTGGGGTATCCTCTCACCCGACAGATCAACTTCGCCCTCTCGCCCGCAGGTACTTGCCTATAAGGGTAGGTCTGGTCAATCTTCGGGGCTTCGCCTGCAACAAAAATTTATACTGGAATTATTACATTCATTTATATAGAGTTTATGACATTAGCTATATAGACTGACTACAATCACCTCTATCACCATGTGTCACCTGGAAACCATGCTTTTACTTTTGTCATATTCCTTTCCATGCCCAACTACAGGACAGGTACATGGGTTCCCAAATGTCCACCTTATGTTCACCTTCTGTGTCACATGTGATGTGCCATTCTAAAGTAATTGTCCATGTTTTCAGAGTCCCCCTGGAACTATAAGGCGACCCACCCCCCAGTTGGGAAACTCCAATCCAACTTTACCCCTTTCATCTACAGGAAAATGCCGAACAAACGTACAGAACGATCGTACAGAACTCCTAAATGCAGCTCCATCTGCACAAGATTTTTTCTGATACGGGTTTAATTTTGATGAGCATCTAATCCCTGCTGGATCACGCCGGCTCACAGCCGGTTTATATCCCACGTAAAACAAACTCACGCCGTTCACCAGACGACATCTGTGAAACAGCTTTCAAGACGTCTGGAATCGATGCAGACGCGTGGACTTGGAAAAAACTGGCCAGCTTTGCTATGATAGAAGAAACAGGGCAAGTCAATTGGCAGGGATTTGCATCCAATTTCACCCTTGTGGCATTGAATTAGGGCAGAGTTAAGTGATGGACGAAGGCAGGGGTGGGTGGCATTTCCTTTCTCAACCCAGGCAAATTTGCACTGTTAGCAAACATTGACATTGATTCGGTAGATTTTTTAAAAGTTTGAAATTACAACTAATGCTAACTGACATAGTTCACGTTGAACTGTGGATTTTTGCAATATTTCTAAGATAAAATGTTAAGATGACAACACAATATACGCACTAAAATCTATAAAAGTACCATCTACAGTACGGCACTGGTGTCATGACCACTAGACAAAAATTAACTACCCCACAGGTAGATGACTATGAAAAACACTAAAGGGTACATAACTGCTAGACGTAAACAAGTTTTTTTTAATAATATTCCACTTTGAGCCCAATGACATGCATCTTTAGTTCACCAACTGTCTTTGTTGGCTTTACATTATGTAAATTAGCCTTATCAGAGCCATCGGAGCCTGTCATTGGTGCTGGCTGAATGGAAAGGCAACTGTGGTCTGTGACAGCAAAATGACTGTTGATAGGGTTCCAATACACCCACCATCAAACCCCAACAAAGGGCATTGTCAATCAAATGTCTGGCGGGAAAGCTACCCTGTTTGTGGTGCATGATTCTACCCCCACACCCCACCTGTGAGAAGCCCTTAAGTAAACAAGACAAGGCCAGACTAATGCGTAACATGATTTCGTTTTAATCAATCTCAAACATCAATATAAAGCCATCCTTTTTAAGACTTTGGCATGGGTTTGGAACGAGAATGTTGAAATAAGCAACTGCATTTGTTTGGATGTTGAAAAGTTTCGGTACAAAGATATAGAAAACGTCTGCAGATTTTAAATGGTATTCATTTGGTGTTTGGGCAGTCTCAGCATTATTAAATGAGTGACAAGCCAAAGCTAGGAGCCAGTGAGTCACTGGGTCATAAAAACCTGCCTGGACTATACACTGACCACTGGGCCATTTCTCTGCAAGGAGACACTACAGGAATTACTTCTATTTAAACAACTTAGAGTTAATTTAGAAGCAACTGCTTAGAACAATCATTGACAACTCATTGTATTTGCCAAACGATTGTGTTTGTTAAAAAATATATAGTGTGAGAAACTATTTCTAGCAACAGCAGCCCTTTATGTCCCTACACATTTATTGTATTACCAGGAGGCAGAAAAGTTGCATGACACTTCATATAACCGCTTTGTTTGGTGTTTTGTCTCCTAGATGGACCAATTGTTACCTGTTCTTCTATTAGAAGCTATATGGTAGGCATGGAAACTGCTACAACTATAACACCTTCAACAGCTGCCTATGTCTCATCAACAATGAGACCTTGAGAGACAGAAGCACATGTCAACAGAGATATGTCATGTGCCTGCAGACAAGATGGACTTAACTAAACAGAGGCTACTAAGAGAGTTGTCAGACACCTGGTAGAAACCATTCTCACATCTTGTTACCCTGGTCAGCAGAAATTCCACAGGAACCGTATGATTGGTTGCTTTCTTCCAGATATCATAATCAGTCTGTTCCCACCATTTTGACTATAAATCTCCATTTAAAAATTACAAAGCTCAATCATTTTAAACATTAAATTGCCTTATATAGCATAAACTACATTAATTTATTCTACATCTGGACTGATCAAATATGTTTTAATGTGAACCACCATTTAACATATAATAAAATTTAATTTAAATGTTTCGCCCTTCTTGTTTTTAATTCTGCATATAATATATAGAAATTCTACTTCTCTTTTTCTGATAACGAAATCAAACTATCAATAATCTTTTTGTATAATACACCGTAATATCATGGTCAATAATTCTAGCTTATTGCATATCTGAGCTTGCGTCACTGAGGGTTTATGTGCTATAGAAGTTTTACAATTATTATTGTTGTTATGTACACCTGTGTTATCATAACTGTCACCAGAGCCTACACAGGTAACCTACGTAAACCAGTACATGAAAGTGCAAGAACAACAGCACACAAACACACATAACAATGAAACTGGAGCTAAACCTATCAGATTTCATACACATCAGATTCATCCACATAAGTACGTCATCAGAAAAACTATAAAACATGATGACCTCTGTTAAATATTACAAAACATTCCACAAGACATAATTGTAGATTAATGGTAATTAATAGTAACATTATGGTAACATCATCTGGTTAACAGATTTTGGGATATCAGCCATAGCAGTGTGACTATGTTATGGATGTGACATCTAAGGTCAAACTATAGTAAGTGTAGGCCTATAGTTGACAGTAGAGTATCCTGCCAGAGATCAGTCAGACGAACATTATTATAAATCTCATCGTTTCCCCTTTACATTTCCTGCCTACCCATCTGACGTCCCCAATATATCTCCCACACCAGAACCCAAGAAGGAGCAGATGTCTCCTTCCCTCGTGTCTGTTCCTACATTGATGCTCTCCACCTGAAACTTCTCCCTCCAATCCCTCAAATCCCCTCATATCCCCCATTCATCTGCATCTTCCTTCTGTCACTTGAAGCTTTTCCCACTGCAATTTGAACTGCAGTTTCCTTTTTTCCCAGTCTTTCTTCCCTGTACATCTGTCCTGCCTTGTCAGGGGGGAAGGATCCAGATGGAAGGGGGATGCTGTTACATCTCCTGCAGGGGAGCTGCGTGCTCTGGTGCACATAGACAGAACAGGGCTAGAGGTCATTAAAAAACTAATTTCTTATAACTTCTTGATATTTGTATGAGAATTATCAGATATACATTTAGTGTGTGTCTTTCCAAGACACAAGCCAAATAACCTGGTATAATATTCACGAACGCAGTCTGACAGTAAAACAAACATTAGTTTATGGGACCAAACCACACAGTCAGTTGTCTTTAGTTTGGGTTTCTTGAAATGTGTTAAAGCCCTCTATAGATCACCAGTGGTAATATACAGGACAGGCAACATTGGGACGAACAAATATTTTCAGTAATCTTTAAAATGGTTTGGACATCAGGATGGAACATATCACTCCATTATCTGGTATATCTATCCATTATCTATCACGTCTGTCTGTCCATCTGTCCACTATGGTGGTTGGTCTTCTTCCAGTGTCACATATTTACACAGCCAGTCTAGAGAAGTGCCGACATTGACCATAATGGCCAAAGACATCCAGCTGGCCTGTTGGCAGGTGTGGGGGGGATCAGTGGGGGTCAACCAGTGCACCCACCTACTGGAGTGGGGGGTGGGGGACGGGACAAGATGGGTTCACCTCCTGCAACCATATTGACAATCAGGAGTTTGTTGTTATGCACAAGGCACAACTCATCAACATTTACTAAGGTTAAAAACTCTATAAACATTTGTCTCCAGATAGTTCCAGCACAGGCGAATGTAGCTCAGTGTTTAGTGTCAGTTTGGTGGGGTGGTCACCCCAGGGTGCATACCATCATCTTTTGCACCCCCAATTGTAGAGACAGGTGTCACATTTTTCCCAGTTATCTCAGCCAAGAGGGGGACACAAGAGGGTACAAGATACCAGGTTTTGACAACCAAATGTTATTGCCTTAGACAGGGATTAGACCCACCACCGCAATCCTGCAAGGTTCTGATAACCAGATACTGGAATAGTTTTTGTGTGTTATAAAATCTCTATTAAAACATTCTGACTGGGTAATTAAAAATGAAACTCACTGTAAAACATGAGTCATAGCTTTGGGTAGGGAACACATGAAAAATTAAAAAATATTAGGAAACAATTTTTTTATAGGATGTTACTCACTTCGTAACACAAAATTGAACTGGATAATTTACCTGGTCACCCTAAACATGTAGATGAATTTTTCTTTGTGACTTTATTTCTAGACAATTATTTTGTGACTAACTCCCAGAGTATTTGTACTGTCTGGCTTTACAACACCTGTTGGCAACAGGTCTTGGTCACATACTGGAGTTGCCTGGCACAGAGTGCAGACATTCTCACTCCAGTGATCCATGTATTCAACCACTACTTTGGCACCAGGAAGTGTTGTGGGAAATGTACTACATGTCAGTGGAAAAACAGTTTTTTCCAAGGGGGTGTTTGCCAGTGTATGAATTGGTGTTTGTTTGAGCAGGTAAATGGCAAGTGAGGGAGGATTGACAATACCTGTGTTCCCTATCCCACACCCCATCACAAGGGGGTAATCACCTTCATCATCCCTGCCTGGGGGCTGGGCAAACAAATCCCTTGACTGTTTGTTTGAATCTCCCCCACCCTGTCCATTACATTAACACCCTATTGTGCTCAAGCTCCAAGGTGACAATCTGATAAACCCTTAATTAGGGTGCAATACTCTCACTCCAACACAACTGTCCACCCTGTGATCACAGTTAATAAAACATATTACTCTCCTGAGTCCACCCTCCAGGGGTTCTACAGAGACAGTGGGAAAGCATTAGTATGTGTTGCATTGAACCAGGGGTGGGACCAACTACCCTGCTAATGGCAGATCCCAGACAGATGTGTCCTAAACCCCCTAATTGCACCCGATAGGCCCCCCCTAATTGCCAGGTGTATATATAGTAGTTTATTAAAGTTTTAGCTGGAATTCTAAATAGACTTTCCTCAAAGTCAATCAAATTCAAGAAAATCACCAAGCATTGTGCATAAATGACATCACTGTCAATAAATGTTGTTGAGAGAAAATATATTAAATCATGCCACAATTAATCAGAAATATGCTTGGTTTATTGTAATACAATGAAATACTTTTTTCTGCTGCTACTAGCAAAAGTATAAGATCATCCAATTAACACTAATGTGAAATAACAATATTACAAATATATTACAATCGAAATTACAATTTAAGCCCTGCACTATACTAACTGGGTAGAGAATAACAACTAAATAACCAGCAGGGGAATATTTATTCTGGCCCTCCCAAGAACTAGAATACACCTTCCTTCATTCCCTAAATGTCAGTTTCCCATGGATGTGGTGACATCTGATGTTCCCATATCTAATTCCCCCCTTGAGCAACACCGAGCTGATAAGGAAAAGTTGCCTGACACCTAAATACCATGAAAAATGCAGCAGACTTTTGTAGGAATGATGAACAGTTTCAGAACGTTCTCACATAACACCAACATGTTGTTTATAATGTTATGCTACGCAACAATTTACAGCTAAAATAAGAACACTGATTTGTAGAGGAATAAAAAGTATTGTCATGTAAAGTACTATAAAATTTAGAATAGACAAATTGGTCAAATACAATAAAATAATATGAGTATGTTCACTGGATGAGAAAATGTTCTTTTTTAAAGGTTTGGAACAAACGTAATTGCATTGATATGACTGAAGCAATGAACAATACACATCGTGATATATAATTAAACTATTCATTATATTTCAACATTTACATAAGATCATTAATCAAATGCATGGAACGCCAGATACATATTTAAGTTAATAAACATGTAATGTAAATAACTGAATGTTGCCTTCACTACTTAACACAGACTACTATGATACAGATAAGTGCATATTAATGTCCGCATGTGTAAAAAAAATGAGTTATGCCATTTTTATACTACCAAGGTGTTTAAGTACAAAGCCCAATGACATGTCGCCCACCCCTGGTTGGTTTTTGCCTCTGGTGACACCAGTTAGCAATGCAGAGACAGGTGTTACAACACTGCCACTTCAGGCTATTTATAAATTTATGATCGGTGAAGCGTGAAGGAACCAACTGTAGCGTGGCAGATGGTAGTTTGGTGATATTCAGTGCAACCGTGTTACTTATCTCCTGAAATAGCTGCGCCTATCTATGCACACTTATACCAATTATAACATGCCCAACTGAAACTATTTTTTTTAGATCCTTAGTATTTAAAAGTATTTAAAAGCAACATGGATTTGAAACCCAACTTATTTACAAGTTTTACATGTGCGCTATGTAAAGAACTGAATGAAAAACTAGCAATATATATCAAACCGTTTTTAGTTTAGAAAAGACATTCAAATCAACAAAACATATATTTTATCACACTAATAAATGGCACCAATATTAGGTTTGTGGAGGCACCATAGCGCGTTTACTCCCAATCAAGGCGACTGTGGTTTGTAAGGGCACCATAGCACGCTTACTCCCAAGCAAGGCGACTGGTTTGTGGAGGCACTATAGCATGCTTACTCCCAAGCAAGGCGACTGTGGTTTGTGGAGGCACCATAGCACGCTTACTCCCAAGCAAGGCGACTGTGGTTTGTGGAGGCACCATAGCGCGTTTACTCCCAATCAAGGCGACTGTGGTTTGTAAGGGCACCATAGCACGCTTACTCCCAAGCAAGGCGACTGTGGTTTGTGGAGGCACCATAGCGCGCTTACTCCCAATCAAGGCGACTGTGGTTTGTAAGGGCACCATAGCACGCTTACTCCCAAGCAAGGCGACTGTGGTTTGTGGAGGCACCATAGCGCGCTTACTCCCAAGCAAGGCGACTGTGGTTTGTGGAGGCACTATAGCATGCTTACTCCCAAGCAAGGCGACTGTGGTTTGTGGAGGCACCATAGCGCGCTTACTCCCAAGCAAGGCGACTGTGGTTTGTGGAGGCACCATAGCACACTTACTTCCAAGCAAGGCGACTGTAGTTTGTGGAGGCACCATAGCACGCTTACTCCCAAGCAAGGCGACTGTAGTTTGTGGAGGCACCATAGCACGCTTACTCCCAAGCAAGGCGACTGTAGTTTGTGGAGGCACCATAGCGCGCTTACTCCCAAGCAAGGCGACTGTGGTTTGTGGAGGCACCATAGCGCGCTTACTCCCAAGCAAGGCGACTGTGGTTTGTGGAGGCACTATAGCATGCTTACAACCAAGCAAGGCGACTGTGGTTTGTGGAGGCACCCATAGCACGCTTACTCCCAAGCAAGGCGACTGTGGCTTTTGGAGGCACCATAGCACGCTTACTCCCAAGCAAGGCGACTGTGGCTTGTGGAGGCACCATAGCACGCTTACTCCCAAGCAAGGCAACTGTAGTTTGTGGAGGCACCATAGCACGCTTACTCCCAAGCAAGGCGACTGTGGTTTGTGGAGGCACCATAGCACGCTTACTCCCAAGCAAGGCGACTGTGGCTTTTGGAGGCACCATAGCACGCTTACTCCCAAGCAAGGCGACTGTGGCTTGTGGAGGCACCATAGCATGCTTACTCCCAAGCAAGGCGACTGTGGCTTGTGGAGGCACCATAGCATGCTTACTCCCAAGCAAGGCGACTGTGGCTTTTGGAGGCACCATAGCACGCTTACTCCCAAGCAAGGCGACTGTGGCTTGTGGAGGCACCATAGCATGCTTACTCCCAAGCAAGGCGACTGTGGCTTGTGGAGGCACCATAGCATGCTTACTCCCAATCAAGGTGACTGTAGTTTGTAGAGGCACCATAGCTCGTTTACTCTCAATCAGGCGACTGTGGTTCGAGTCCATCTACTGCTGTTTCTGAGCTAATAGGCAACTTTGATCGCCCCACTTTGCCCGTCTTTTGAAAAGAGACTAAGTCGTTGTTCCCTTCAACCAGGTGTCTATGCCAGGGGAAGTAAAAGATCCCACACAGGGGGTAAATGTGTAACCTGTTGTGGACTGACTATCTTTAACACAGTGCAATAATGCCCCAGAGTGGGATGTGTAAGTAATATAGAAAGAAAGTGCTGGCACGTCTGATTCATTTACCAGTCTACAATACACTATTCAATTAAACTGTTCCCTGCTCAATGCCTGAGATAACATCAGGGACACTGATCTAGACAAAACTACACAAGAACTCAAAGTAGACCTAGGGGACTAGTCTCAGATGTCAAGGATTTAAATTACCTTTTAAGTTAAATTAAATTAACGACATGTCAGTTTGCAAACAGAGGACACTTCATTAAACACACTCCAACAACGCCAGCGTGCAAACAACATTCCAACGAAAGGATCTTTTACTTCCCCTGGCATAGACACCAGGTGGAAGGGAACAACAGCTTTTAGTGTCTCTCCTGGTGGGGTGAACAAAATATCCCGAGCTTCGAAAGTTTTTGTTCACAGTTGAAATCAGACTACATCTACATGGATAACGGGAAGAAGCATTCGGTGTATAATCCCGTGGACACCCAGTGGACACCAAGTGGACACCCAGTGGACAGCATCAGTCATTGATAATTAGAAAGAAAAAACAAGAAAGATATATATTACTTGCAGATAATGAACAAATCATTAGAGTATCTAGCGGCTTGTGTGGTTAATGAAAGTTAGCTGGGACAGTAATCTTCATCATTGGTCAACTGTAGCAGGATTGTAGGACACTAGGTTACCTTGTTATCTGAGCTGACTGAAGAGCTTACAAATATAGACACGAGCAGTGTGTAGCAAGAGTGTCAAAGTAATGATCACACCTTCTGTTAAGGATGAAAGGTCTTAGTTCAGAAACACCCAGATCTACTGTCAAATTCATCATCTTTCTGCACAGAAATATGAACATGTTACACTATCTGATCAGTAAGATGTAACGTATCCAATTCACATTCAAAATCACTTTGAAAGTAAATCCATCAAGCACTGCATAGTTATGCATACATACGATCAATCTATGTTAAATTAACTTAAAATAATGCATTTCATGAAAGGTTATAATAGTAGCTACAAATTTGGATACAATGTCACACCTACTAAAGCAGCATGTGCCGAACTTCACAGCTACCAGAATAGCACCACCTATTGTGTGCGTACAATGCAGTACAGTGCAGTGCAGTGCAGTACTGTACAGGCATTAGTCGTGTGATGAGACATATCTTTCTAGAAAATGTAAACATTCCCACCGGAATGGACCAACAAAGTGACACGATACATTCATGTAATATTAATCTTTGTGTGGCAAAAAGAAATGTTACATGTGTATATGGCTTCAGCATACGAGACATGCGAGGAATAAGTATCGTCGTATCTGTATGTCATGCGATCATCTGCTTTCTTCTGATGGTTCAACTGCACATTTAAGGTGTACATTTCCAATTTGTGCACACCCATATTTGTAAAACATTTTCTGATCGACGCCAATGGGCATGGTCATTAAAATGATTATACACCAGTTAATGACGCATACACTGTATACCTTAAAACAATTAAATTGAACACTGAGAAAAATCTGGCGAATTTAAAAATAAATATTTTGTATTTTCCTTAAACTATACATCAGAAATCTAGCCAAAAAGATCAGAATTGCAATTAGGGAAACATTTTTATACAACATTATGAGAGGTGATTTATTGTTCCTGGAGGCTGGAAGATTTCACAAAGAACAGGCTAAGAGAGACAGCCAACATATCCACAGATAGAAGCTAAGCTGCAGCCAGGGCTTCCCAACAGCTGCAGTGGACATCTACAGCCAACAGACTGTATCCCAAGTGGAATATGCCAATCCATGACGTCTATACCTAACCTATAGTGTTTATTCTTCCCCTCCAATATCAATGTCGCCACACCTTGAGAAGTGGGCCCAGGTAAATCTGGAGCTTGTTTCCTGGGCTAGGCCCCTGACGGCTGCCAGCTGGGATGGGAGCTCCCCACTCTTCTTCTCATTGGGATGATCACACCCAGGCTGTTGTCATAGCAACCAGAGATAAATAGGCTAATTAAGCTAGTATGTAACCTCCTTGTCTCTTGTAGTAGTATTTATATATTTACAATTCTTCTACCTATTAATCTTCTTGGTGGCAATGTATCTAGTTTTTTTAGTTTAAATATTAATTCTATGCAGTGTAATTTGTAAGAGTAACCTTATGGTTATGAATTAAATGTCAATCTAATAACTCACGATAACAAATGTCAATCTGATAACTCACAATAACAAGTTGATGTATATTTTTAAAAGACAAGAACTGGCATCTATGTGGAAATACATCAGTTTGGTAAATGGTCCATTACACATACGCCTTAGCATCAATAAAAATCATATTAGTAGTTATTAGTGGTATTAAAACTTGATAAATGGGATTTTTCAGTTTCCTGTCAAATCAAAATTGATATAAATGCCATTTCCTGCCTTACACTTCCCAGGAAACCCTCCCCCTGGCTGGTTCTTCCCCCTTTCATGGTTGAACGAGTTTCATCCAAGATCCCAGGCTAGATGACTGATCACAACTCCTTTGAAATAGATACTAGGGTAATCCTTAGTACCCTCATATGCAGGCAACCTTCTTATGTTAATAAGTTGCTGTGTGAGAATCTGTCCCTAGTCAATATGCAATTAATCTTAATCTATTCATAATTTACGACTTCAAATTAATCTTAATCAATTTATAATTTATGGGTTTTCCAACCAGGGATTGTCAGCCGTGACAGCCTGTGGCAGATCTTCTCCAGACTTGTTCATCCTCTTTTCAGTTCCCTTGTATCCCTCCTATCTTCAGTCTTTCCAGCAGACTCCTTCCTTTCTTCAATACCTATTGTGCCCATTAAATTTCCCCTCCCAACTTTAAATACAGCACTGAAAAAACCCTCTTTTAAATCCAAATGGTAGATTTTTCTACTGTATGTATGTATGTATGTATGTATGTATGTATGTATGTATGTATGTATGTATGCATGCATGCATGCATGCATGCATGCATGCATGCATGCATGCATGCATGCATGCATGCATGCATATTTGCAGTCTAAACAAACTCACAAGTCCAAGAGACTTTAATCACAGGTGGAGTAATCATACTCAGTAATCGTAGTCATTAACAATTGTTTAGTAATTGTGCTCAGTTAACATTGGTAAAAAAATAAGTAATTGGACTTAATTACATTGCCTAATTAAATGTAATCATGACTACAATCACAATTACAAGTATTTTATTGGGCAAATTTGTTAAAATAACTTAAAAACTCTGGATAAAAACCAACTGTTAAAATATATTTACCAAAACGCCTGATAAAAATGTTCTTGTTGACTGTGACATCCTACATTATAATTATTTGTCAATATTTATTATTTGTTGTTACTAGCAGACCTAGCAAATCCAATTCTTCTTGCCATGTTGTATTTCAGCGAACATAAATCCACGCCTTTCAAGTAACCCAAGCCACCACAAGACTCTGTATAATGATCAGCCAAACATAGTGTCCAATACCTGGGCTTAAACACATACCACACCATACTCCAACAGACAGTCCAACAGACTGGACACTGTTGGCCATATACCTTGATTCAATTGACCATTGTTACAGGTGAGCAAACTATCCTGGACAGATGTCAACAAGCAGACAATGTCATGGCTACAATCTCACTGAGAATGGTGACAAAGGTCATGCAATCCACACCAAGTCAAATGTAAATCACAGGCATTATCCTAGGTTTGAGTGATTGCTGTCAGCTGATAACAAATACTGTAATTGTGGGTCTTCACTGTCTGTCTGACCAATGTGGGCTTTGAGCTGATCAAATTGAAGACCTTTAAGATTTTTTAAACACCTCTCAAAGACCTTTTAAGAACTCTTCAAGACCTTTATCACACCTTTTAAAGATCTTTTTAACATATTTTAATGACATTTCAAAGACCTTTTCAAGACATCCTTAAGGCAAATAAGTACAATGAAAATTTAAGACCTTTTTTTTCAATGACAAATTCAATGCAAAATAATTTTTTTAAACACCTCTGATCCCTTTTTTATTTGGTGATCAAACTACCACATAATTAAAGAACCACGTATCGCTCATAGGGCCTCCTAGCTTGGTGAAATTTCATTAAAAAGACCTTTCTTTTAAAATCCCCATTTTGATACCTTTTCAAGGCCTTAAAATGCAATCTCCATTTCAAGACTCCACACACACGCTGACTGTAAATTGACATTGGTCTTGTTGTCCTCCTGGACTGGGCTACAACCAGCTGGGAGGGCCAGTTGGGGAGGAGGGCATCCAGGGGTAATCCTCACATTTGTAGGGATTACATGGCAGCTGCACCCAATTCTCGCCTGTCAAGTCCGGCAGTGGAATGGACCCCTTAAATCAGACCCGGAATGTCTAATAGGCCCAACATTTAGCAGCACACGCTGTGTCGTGGTGCTAACTAGTGCTCCAATACCAACAGCGCTGGTGGCCGCTACTAACGTTTGACAACTCTCGTAAGTCTGGGATGGATAACTCTTTGTTTAGCCAAAACGTAACTAAAAATCGCATGAATTATGCAACTTAATTTCTGGTATCATAATTTGATAGGAAAATCTTTGTATGCCATTTTACATTTATATTATTATAATACTTTTACTCACGACTGCCATGCATTCAACTCAGCCACACCAGCCGACACAAAATAAACATTACTTGCACCTGTTTTCTGACTGTTTGGACCAATTTGACACTACAAATGTGGCAGTTTTTCTTCCAGTTCGTATACCTCACATTCACTTTGATTTAAAGTTTTTCTGAATCTTTTTCGCATAATTACGAGAAAGAGGAATAGAGAAGTGACTATGTTCTCAGTAATGCATCACAGCTTTTCGTTCGCATGCTGAGTTGATGCAAGCCATTGTTACTTGTATTCGGCAAGAATCAGCCATTGTTATTTTACGGACCAACTGGCCATGCGGTAAGTTAGCAACACAAGGAAATAGTGTATCAACAGTGAACCACAATAAACAACTCAGGCAGTAGCACAAACTAGAACAAATGTGGGTTTATCTCTCTCGGGTGCACTTATAGAGGTTCATTTGATTCACACAAACCCCATTAGTGTTGATGCGGAACAGAATTACTGATTTTGCTGAAGGAACTTCAAATTTAATATAAAAGGGATATATAATGAAAAGGTGATGTTAATTATCTAACTAAATTCTCTATCAACTTAATTAACTCCTTGGTTTACCATTAATTGACAGAATGAACCTTCCAAAGAGAAATCTTCGATAACCTCATGAATAGTAAGTAGTTAAACACATTAATTATTACGATGTATCTGTTACATCAAACAGAAAATGATCAAGATATTTCCTATAAATCATCTGAAACTATACCTACTACCTTTCACAAAAATACCTAGACTTTTTTTAAATGCATCTCCACCCTAAAACCTTGATGGTTCCCCGTTCTGGTGATCACTTTTGTCCGTCCCTGTTCATGATGTCATGCTTAATGATTCTAGTTTGTTGCACTTCTGATCTCAGGTTCCTGAGGAATCAGGTGCCACAGAAGTGTTTTGTAGTTACTAAAACCAAATGTTACAAGTGGCCAAACACAAGTGTCGTTTGAACCTTCAAGAGAAGAACCCTGCAGAACTTGTCTGACGCAATCTTTACAATCTACGCAGAGAAACCACATGTCTCAGCAACTGGTTCCTCTCACGGCATTTGCAAACAACTATTTCTAACAGCGTGACCAGGCACGTTAAATTCTAGGGCATTCCGGACATGCATGGTTGCCAGGGACAACAAAGTATTTGGATTCTGAAATGACATGAACTGCGTAGAATATATCCACATCATTGTCTTAGAAGCATGCAAGCAAAAATATAACAAATACACGCACTTGGTCTTACGTAAGTTTCATGCATCAAACAAATGGCGTTATAATTAACTGGTGCCTAGAAACCACCTGGTACAGCCACACCACCTGGTGAGCAGGTATGACTAGAGGGCAGAGAAGTTAAACTCAGTGGCTGTGAAAACAACACCCAAGTTGCCCCGGCTTTACACCTCTTCCCCCACCCCACATTCCTTGGTTACCCTTTCTCCGTGCATGCCCCATGCACAGGTAAACAGGATTAGGAATCTACCTGCGGCCACGGAAACTTATGACACTCTTCCAGGAACACTTCCCTGGACATGTGTCTCGGGGGTCGTGTCAAATGTGAGGGGTCATGTCAGAAGTTGGGATAGGCACCAGCTGTGGGGGAGAGCAGTAGCCTTATGTAAAGAAGTGTGGCAATAAAGCAGCAGTTTCTGGGCCGACTCTGCCCATTAGGTGTCCCTACCCATACCCAGGAGAAACAGCCTCTGCCTTGGCATGAGCCATCTTTCCCACTAGATTTACGATGCCATCCATATAACCCAGGGTGCTGGAATCTAAAGTAGGAGAAAATTATTGCCTGGAAAATATCCCCAGTTGACCAGACTTTTAGACGGAAGTTATTCCATCTTCTGTCAATTTACTGGCTATGAAGGAACTACCTCCCATTATTAATAGTAATCACATCAACATTATGTCATTCAGAGACCTTACTGTTTTGCATAAAAATTGACACCTAATTTACGGGGAAAAATTTAAATAAAAAATCAGGCATTTTTTACCTAGTCACCAAACCATCCAGTAACGATTGAAAAAAATCTATAAAAATCTATATAATCAAATGTATCAGGGGCAAAATTTTTCTTAAAACTTTGCACCAAGACTTAAAAATTAAATAAGGCACTTATATAAGCTGAAGCAGCAGTCTGCGTATAAAACAAACGGCAAAGCACAATGTGGCAATGAATTGTTCTCTGCTAGTAAACAATGAGCTTGTTGAATAAACAGTGACGTTGTGTTGGTCCGTATTCTTCCCACCACTACACCCCGTACCTGGCACGCCATTCCTGGGGTAAAAACTACATTACACAGGGAGGCAACAGGCGAGGCGCATTCTCACCCCTACCGGGGTAAACATACACTGTTTTTGCTACGTTTGCTGCATAAGAAGGCTTTGGTTTCACCACAGATGGTGGTAAACTGTTGTTTAGTCTGTCTGACGAAGAAATATAAGTATTTCTAATTTAACAAGCATGTACTCTAGGAGGCCATAGATACTTGCTGTTTGTATGTATTTGGTGGCGTGGGTTGAACAAAGATTATACAGCTAACAAAACACAGACTCAGAGAAAACAAAACATAGTCATGGGTTTCAAGTGAAGAACCAGTTTTTTTATACTACAGAAAGGTGTTTCACATCCATGGCTAGGCCTATGCTAACCATTTGCCAACGCCAATGCCTAAAATATTTTGGCTAAAAAATGGAAGACCTTTTGTCAACTTGGCTGGGAAAAGTTGGCTAAGAAAAAAACAATCATATTAGCGAAACGACTAAATAATTATAATCAAATATGCTCTGCTGAAATATTGAATTGTTTTGTAATAAGTTACTTTTAGAAAACAGAGAAAATCATAGTTTTAAATTAGTTTAGTACCAAATAAAAAAGGTACAACCTAAAAAAAAATTGCCAATGGAAAAATATCATAAATTGATGGGGAGTATATGAAATAGCAAGTGATATTTGTAGGGTGCTTGGATAAGGAATGAATATAGAAGAACACAGAGTGAAATATGGGCAGCAAGACAGCTGCCAGACATTGTCAGCTTCAGACAAAGCAACAGCCCCTCCCCCCATCTTCCTACCCTACCCAGCTAATTGCCCTGTGTCAGTGTGCCAGGCAGAGCTTTTTACTACCAAGTGGGGCAGGGAGGATTTATAGGGGAAGAAGACATCTCAGGCTGGGGAACTAACCCCTGGGCGGTTCAGGAGGATTACAGTGCCCTGCTGAAGTTTATTAGACAGGAAGGGTACTATACACCCACAGGTACTGTTAAGGGCAGAAATATGGGATTCCTGCTGTGAGGGGTTTCACCAGTACTCTGATCAGAAATAAAAAAATTATGTTGACAAACAGTCAAATGTAATCATGTCTCCCAGTTTTCAACCGAAGGAGGGCATTATTCCCCTGGGAGTTGCTTTTACATACTTATTTTTTCCAAAATTTATACCTGACTGTTAAGATACGGAAATGTTGTTGGACTCGAAATTGAAGGTGATCCACCTGTAACACGATGGAAAGTACTCGATTAGTCTAGATAGAACACATTCAGAAGCAATTCATATATTTTGACGCATACATCACCTGTCACTGAAATTGAGAATTCTTCAACTGTTTGCTCAAAATCTGTTTTTGTCGATGCTAATTTATCTAAATTATTCATGTGAGTAAACACCAAATTCTTGCCCAAATATTAATCACGTTTATAGCATTCCCACTGGTTCCCCCAAATACTGGCGTCACTGACGAAGCAATCAAATTATAAGTTACACACAGAATCGTAATCAGAGTTCATAAAATTTTATCCAGCCGCGAACACCGCGGAAGTTCACGGGGCAATCTAACGAACGTTTAGGCTATCTCCTAAGAATGCCCCTGCGTTGATTCCTCCACACTTTCCCCATCTCACACAGCCCTTATCCTGTGGTCGTTTTCCCGATAAGAGGTGTTTCACAAATCATCAGGAGATAAACAGGAGCCTGAAGACATCCCAGGCATGTCAAACACGGCAGTTACACAGGGGCGGTCCCTGCTATCACAATATGTACATGGGGATTACAGCCCGGTTCTCAAGATGACGTTTCCGTTAATATTTCCCGCCATAGGGACACTGTTTTAACAGGTGGGGACTAAGTGTGTAGGTACTCAGCTACCTGTTTCCTGTTATACAACCCCACCCACGTGGCTTATGACTTCATAAACACACTGTTTGCTGGGGTAAAACTACTACCAGGGTATAATAAATATGGGGTTGAAGTATACACCCACACCCACCCATATGTATAGGGTAAACCTATTGTTTAGACAAGGCAACAGTACGGAAGGAATCAAACATATCCAACAATTAATTCTTTTACCTTTTGTTACTTTTTTTCGACATAAAATTTGTCAGCATCAAATTCATTACTTTACTTACTTAAGTAAACTTTTCTAGTATTTATCCTCAGAAAATGTGCTCGGTTTTAATGTCTATTTCCATTATGGTCTACCTGGATGAACTGTATATGGTATGGTCATTAATGTTGTATTACTAAATGTGCCACTAATACAATATAATTTATGACACAGAAAAACTTTTCTCATCAATAAACATTCTTTTATGTGGATATATATATGCAGATATGGTAAATCAGTTTACTAAGGTAAATCTTGCATTTACAAGCTGCACCACCATGTGACAAAATACATCCCCATATAAAATAGGAGGCACTCTAGAGATGGCATGGGTAAAAAACAACAAACATCACCCCACCTCTGTTATCAGCCACCCCAGGTAAGAAAAGATAAACACCCCTGAACTGTCAACTTCCTGATTACCCCACCTGTCACCACATCACTTCAGTCTAGATGACCCAATCCGGCCCACTCCACAAGTTTTTCACCACCAATTGACCCCCTCTTCTATATCAACTACACAAGTCTGCCAAATGATTACATACTTATAAAAAAGATCAACCACAAAGCTAATGGCCGGTGGCTAGATCAAATGTGTCAGCCACCCCTGCTGAGGGGCTTCACAAGGGGCAAACAAGCTCTCCACCTCGCCAAACAAACTCCTGTCACTGCGAACTCAACACAAGTTCTGCATACTCCACAACACCTGATCTATGTCTGCACAGTCAACGTGGCCAAATAAACTCTACTTTGTTGAGACAGAAGTTTATTGACACATGAGGGCCGCGCCTGTCATTCAGTATCAGAACTGACACTAATCTGCTTATTGATGCTATTAAAATATTCTCATCTCGGATCATAAATACCACAGTCAGTAGTGTATTGAGCACGACACCAAACCATATATTAAAAAAATACAACCAGTTTCTATCTATTATTTTGCCTTAAATATGCAAACTTAAATATGCAAAACTTGAATTCATTTTGTTAAATTATATGTGATTTTTTTTTTTACAAATTTTGTTTTATGGCCTCCAATTTGTTAAATGCAATCAAATAATTTCATGCAATTTGGAAAACATAACCAATTTCCCCCAAACAACCATAATAGCAAAACATGTTAAATAAAAGTGACTGGCTTTCACAAAGAAAAATATTCAAAACTAAAAATATTTGAAAATAGTTAAAACTTAAAATATTCGCTGATCAATCAATGACTGAAAAAAATAGCAGTTCACCAGACCCAACTTCACCATTTCCAAGATCTACACAATGCAGCTGACGCACAAGTGGAAAAACTGGCAAATTTATTTGAACAACAGGAGGAAGGAATAAACCTCCGGACTGGCATCAACATGTTAACAGCAAGCACTGCTAACAGGAGGCAAATTTGTTGTTTCCCAACAGATGAACGCATGCAGACATTAGCACCCATTTACACACAGCAGTTCCTGCAATTAAAGAGTCATTCTGCAAGGAGTACATCCGAAGTAACACCATTAGGAGCTGGTCGGTGTATTATACATCAGATTGTGGCGTCAAGGGATGGTTATCAGCATTTAAGCCACTTCAAGAAATACTCGCCATCCCAGTGCCCTGGGTGGAGAAATTAGCATTTCTCTTAACTTAGCTCTCAGACACATTATAGTGAAGATAGTGAACTTTTTAGGAGAGTGTAATCTACTGTACGCAGCACACATTTAGCACAGATCAAAGTGCAATGCCATCAATCTACACAAACTGGGTTTTTAGAAGCTGAGATGTTCTATCCATGGTCATTAAAGTTCTACAGATCATGATCAAGAAATTCTAACTACAAGTATATGCTATATCCACAGATCATGGTTTGTGATCTATCCATAGATCATGGTCCATGCTCCATCAACATTGCTTCCATAGATCATGGTCCATGCTCTAGATCATAGTCCATGCTATATCCCCAAATCATGGTCCACAATCTAGCCATAGATCATGGTCCATGCTCTATCAACAGACCAGGGTACATTCTCTAACTACAGATCATGATCCATAATCTATCATCCACAAATCATGGTCCATGATCTATCATCTCTTACTTTCATCTCCTTTTCCACTGTTCGTCTCCATGTTTCTTTCGGGCAACCAAGTCTCCTTCTACCATCTGCTGTCCAGCGTAAGGCTGTCTTGGGCAGTGCGGCTGGTGTACCCAAGCTATCTCCATCTTCGCCTCTTGATCTGCGGAGCCAGGGATGTTACATCTGCTTTGCGGAGCAGCTCTTCATTAGTGATGGTGTTGGGCCAAAATAACCCTAGGATCTTCTGTAGACACCTGTTTTGGAAGGTCTCAAGCTTATGTGCTAGCTTGGCTGTCAGTTTCCAGCACAAGAGCCATAGAGAAGTGCATTAAGAATGTTACTGTTGTATAGTCTGAGTTTTGTTTTCAATATGATCTATCAGTCAATATATGAGTATCTATTTCAGGTTTGAACCAACACATAACTAAGTAACGTCAGTTATTGCTCAATAAATAGTCTCGAAGAAAAAAAAGCAAAACACATTTTATGACAGAATATGTCACTGGGCTTTGCTGGAGAGGGGAACTAGTTGTAAATAAGTGATAAATGCATCGAAGGTGAAACTAAAAGCTGCACTGGCAGATGGCATCTGTTCTGTCTTTTTATTGTAGCGGGCAAACGTAAGTGTCAAAACCTAACAGCCAGAGGTTTCTTTATGACACGACCTCAGGCATAGTTCTGAGCAAAATGTGCACATATCACCACATTCAGGCATCTGTGCTCCTAAAAATAACTTCCCAGAAACTGGGGAATGTTATATGGATATCTGGCATTTATCCATTGAACTTGTGGTAAAGTTATGGTTCCTTTGTCTTGGATAGAGCATCTCATCTTTATTACCTATGTTGTATATCAACATGATGAGGAAATGAATATACTTTACTTATTTCTTATGTGTACATATATAAGTGTGTGTCTACATCTTCTGTATAATATGTTCAAAATCAACAAAGATAAATTACAAGTATATAATATTATTTTTTTTATTTAGTATAAATTTCAGTCATGTATATTAAAATATATTATAGTAAAACAGACTAAGCCATACTAGCTCTTAACCAAAGCAACCGCAACATACCACAATACATACTGCAGTAGGCCCCCCAGTATCATGATTAAAAAATAACAATACCCAACCCTAGTACGTGTGTGTGTGTGCGTGCGTGCGTGCATGCACGCGCGCGCGCATGTGTGTATAGTGTTAATTGTTTATTTATTGGTATGTATAGTGTGCATAGAAATGACCTTGGCCAAATATATATGCAGTTTTATGAAGCCTCGATCTCTCATCAATGCGTGACTACAGTTTCATCATCAGGGGACGATCTCACATTTCTGACAAGACAATGGTCACTACCATCACACCAAGCTGACAGTATTGACAACACCCCGCCGAAGCTGCGATCGATTCGCACAAACTGCACCAGGTGGAGTATGTACTCTAACCGTGACGTACTCTACCAGCGTATCCATGTCCCGTTCACCCAGTACTCCTGTTTACCTGATGCCTCTGTCGAATTATCCCAGATAAAGACACGCCCATTAAGTGCGCATCAATCAGGCAATGCAGAAACATCTTGCAGTGTTCCTAAGTTCATTAGCTGTGTGGCATGATAGCAACAGGCAAGGTCAGCTAGTTCAGGGCATCCCTCGGAGATAGTGGCCAGCATTCCCCTCCCCAGTTCACATGGGGAGGGGCCTCCCCTTGCAGCAATCAATTATGTATTGCTGCAGTAACATTTAAAGGTCCCTGCACAATTCAATTTTTTTGCTAGTCTCAATTCAGATTCATTTCGCAGAAAAAGTACCCATCTAGTATCCACTACGTCATGCTAGCTTGGTTGTACAAATTTGTAGAATCATAAGTTAGATATATGATACCTTAACAAGTTGGTTCTAAAGTAACCTGTCACATGCAGCACTTTTTTTTAATGGGTGGACCTCCCGTTAGTGAAAAAATTGTGGTCTTAATGAGTCTCCAGGCCTGACCTACATACTTATAGACATTAATCTTAATAATTAATGTTATTAATTTATCCATTTTGCAATTAAGATAGCTTCTGTGAAATCATCAGATATATACTGGGAATCTTTCAATGATGCTACATAGGCCACTGTGTACCTTTGTGTTTCTCAAATCATTCATCTACTTTCCACAGAGGTATCCCAGCAAAATTGTGTGAATGTGTTTACCACCCTGCCTTTTAACCACGGATGGCTGAGAGAACAACACAGAAAGTAATTAAATCATTCTAACTACTCTGCCAAATTGCATAACCAAATCATCTACCCTGAACCAGCTTTTCCCTGGTGGGCTGACAGACCAGATCACCCTAATCCTGTGGGAAATATCAGGTACACATTTATGCAAATTGCAAGGGGTGCTGATTTGCATAATTGCACCCAATTTGGCGCCCTACCCCGCCAGCAGCTGTCCCAATAGAACTATGTATTGGCACACGACTCAAGTTGTATTTCTATCAGTTCAACTTCCTGTCGCTCGCAACAATCTTAGAGCGAGCGGCAAAATCGGAAAGATGAAAGCATTCAGTGAGACTGCATCATTCAGAGGTTGTTGTCGTGGCGTGTGTCCCGACAATGCAGATACGTTCCATGTGACCGATTTCCTTACAAACGTTTTTCATTCGTATTTAGTTACAGGCTGCACGAGTGAAGCAAGACAGATCTACGGTTCATCTGATCGCCAGGATAGTCCATCCAGCCCACCCACAATGAAAGACCCTTCATAAAGCCGAATGTTTCTGACTTTGTACAACATATCAATAGTTTTCTGAGTAAATAAAAATAGGATGGCGCCAGCACAAAAACCAAATTTGGACTTAGTACGAGCCTCCCATCCCATATACATAGTTGTAGAACCTGCACTTTGTTATTTCCAGCAGTCTTAAAACCTAAAATTAAGAATCACTTAAAACTCCATTCTCAGTTGATTTAGCCCATTGCAAATCAGTTAATTGATGTTCGGATTTGTAGTGTGTGAATAGTTTAACCTTAAGTAATATGTGCAGGCAGCTTAATAACAGTGTACACTTTGTTAAAACCATTGAAAACTTGACTTTGATCATTAAATCAGGTAACTTGCAAACAGTATAAAGAGTTGGAACAACTTTTGCCATTTGTTCACCAAATTTCAACTGGATCCAATCGAAAATAATTTATTCATTTATCTGATCACAAACAAGCTCCTGTAGCAATTGGATAATAGACACGTTCGATTTTTTTTGCGAAATATGTCTGAAACGAAACCTGCCAAAAAGAAACTAGAGGAGGACCATCGAACTGCTTCTATAAACTTGCTCTAATAAGTTTTTCCCAGTTTCTGTTTGATTAGGACTGTTTGTAAATACACATGTGACTGGGTATAAGATAACCAGTGTTCTAGCTTCTTGTGTACATCTTCTTGTGTACATCTTCTTGTGTATATCGTGTAGACATGTACAGTACTTTGTGTGGACTTTCATCTAATGGCTGAGCACATGTGACACCACAGTGTATCAAATAACTGTTTAATGATTGGTGTCCTGATATCATTAGTATAGAGTTTATAGTAAAGGGTCTAAGGTTACCAACAATATAGCTTAGAGTACTACATAATGTCAGTTTCAAGTAACAAAATAATTGCTGCTGAAACCTATTTTAATGAGTTATAAAACACAAATATTTTGTAGCGAATACTGGCATTGAATAGATCTTGTGACACTGTGCCTTTTAACATTAGTGGCTATCATCCAATTTTGCAGAGCTAACCATTGGGGGATGGGGGGGTAACTGAAAATACTTTGCATGCTAGCAGAGGTCCAGTATGAAATCACCCATGGTAACAATCAAACTTTAATGTGTCTAATGACATTATACCCAGGCACCTGATATTTCTCAAATTGGAACCAGGCTCTCACTGTAGAAGAATATTGAATAAGGAGCAACTGGAATTCTGCCAGCCTGGACATGACTGCGCCGCCCTGAAAGATTGTATATGTTAACTGAAAAAAGTCCCATTAAATAAACTAAAAATAGACCCACATGTTAACCTGTAAGTGTTACTGATATGAACAGATTCTCCCGCGGTGACAACGTGTACATAATACATTAGGTTGCACTCAGAAAATTAACATAAAAAAACTGGGACAGCTTGGTACAACAATCACAGTGACAACATATATTAGTGCCACAAACTCATTCCTATGCAAATCTAGTGTTATCAGACTTTAGACAAAAGTAGACACCACACTTTAGACAAAAGTAGACACCACACTTTCGACAAAAGTAGACACCACACTTTCGACAAAAGTAGACACCACACTTTAGACAAAAGTAGACACCACACTTTAGACAAAAGTAGACACCATACTTTAGACAAAAGTAGACACCACACTTTAGGGAAAAGAAGACACGTGGCACTTTATTAAGTAACCTTTGTTAACAGCCATATTTAGCTGCAAGTATTTGAAAATGTTAGCATACTATTCCAGTTCCAGTTATAACAAACATTTTCTAGTGTGACGTTGTGCAACACATGTTTCTTAATACACTATTAGAATCATAAGTTAGATATATGATACCTTAACAAGTTGGTTCTAAACTAACCTGTCACATGCACCACTTTTTTTTAATGGGTGGACCTCCCTTTAGTGACCAAATTGTGGTCTTAATGAGTCTCCAGGCCCGACCTACACACTTATAGACATTAATCTTAGTAATTAATGTTATTAATTTATCCATTTTGCAATTAAGTCCATGGTATTTATGTCTTGTAAAAACACAATTGTACATATTAGTTTCACACTTTTTCACCCATCAGTGAACATGTTTACGGCAACACGATTAACAAAATAATTGCTATAACTTTGTTATAAGCTTCCACAGCAGATATAACAACCACTGCTACAGTGAACACCTCAGAGTAACATGTTTGTGAAGATACAATATAAATATAGATATATAAATAAGTTATTATTTATAAATAAGTTATTGTTACGTCTATGTTGCGTCACTTGGGTTACAATGGAGTGACCTCTGTCAATAACTGTATCTACAAAGGACATGTCCCAGGCTCACAAACCTCAGCAATGTTGACACAAGCTACTGTTCACAGCTGGAGTTGAATGGATTCAGTCAAGTTGACAACATGCATAATTGCATCAAACCACTGCTAACAAGACAGGAAAAAACCCTGTCACATCTAGCCCAACTTTCACTTACAGCTAGCTCGCCAAGACGGAACTAACACCTCGTCGAGTGGGCACAATTCTTTGGTGACTAATTACAAAATATCGAGCTGGTTTTAAAGCTATGTGCCTGGATTAATTTTCTCTAAATACAAGTTTTTTAATGGTTATGACTACATGTTTGTAACAACTAAGAATAGAGACCCACCCAATCTTAGCCAGAATTTAACAGGAAGTTGTCAGGAACACGTTGGGTAGTCACTAGCGAGTATTAAACACATTTCCCGTGTGGAAGACAAGATGGTGTCATCATAATTTGCCTGCGAGGCCCTAAATGACAACTATAACCTGCAGAGGAAATCCCGTCTCTATGTATAGTCAGTCGGGGTTGTCTCCGCATTAGCTGCAGGAAACTACAGACAAAAGACACAGGAAATTTATGTGATATTAATATCCTGTCCAGCGTACACCTGGGCAAACAGCCAGCAGCACCTCCAGTGTCAACTGGCCAATTGGTCCAGCTATCAATGCTGTCCAAGTGTGGCTTCCTATGTACTTGGCAGGTGCCAGTAGCGTGAAATCACTCAACTGTGAAGCGCTATCTGGCCAGCAGCAAAGACCCTCAAGTCTTCTGACAGTCCAGTTCCGGTGTCTTCGTGCCAAAGGTGTAGAGACACGCGTCCGTCTTATCAAGGTGTATGGACACGCATCCATCTTAGAAAGCAATCTAACTGACTACAGAACATTGATAGTTCCAACAAATTGGGCTGGTTGTGGTTTGTCTGTCTTAGAAAACAATTTGAATGATTATGGAAAATTAATAGAACAGTGTTAAAAGTGGATCCCTCGTGCAATTTATATATTCTATATATTTTATGCTGCGTATGCCCCTAGATTTTACTAATAGTTTTACTGTACTATAAAAATAAAATGTACCATATTTAAATAAAGATAAATTAAATTGTTTTTTATTATTTACAACTGTGTATGTCCATGTGTATTATTACAATAAACTCGGTATTTACTAAGCCAGGAATACAAACAATCACTCATGATTCTCTGCTGTAACTAAATGATTCTACTAGCCCTGTGCACAGGATGACACAAACCCTCAGAGAAACATGGCAGCTTCCAGGAAATATCATACAAAACCAATAATATAATCAGCTACATCTCCTCGTCATGTCCAACATTTTGAATTATATACTTTTCCTTCCCAATGAAACACTTTACTTCCTGAGCTTCCAGCAGCAACCAAATGTCGGATGCCAAGAAATGCCAAGAAATATTTCCACGTAAATCAGCTAGCCCTACTGCTTAGCTTCCACGCACCACAAGGACGGCAGGAAACACCCACCCGATGTGTTACAATGGCACAAACATCCCACGTGAGGGACAGAACGCCTCCGTCTACCAGTAGAATGTCTGTGAAATCAATTAGAACAATCCAGCCATTTCGGTGCATCAGGCAGAATGGAATTTCCTCGTAGAAATTCACGTCGCATGCATGCTGTGACGATGCAACCGGTATTAATTATACACGACACACCAGAGCTGCCTGACGAAATAGCAACGAAACAGCGCAACTCAGCTCCATGTCTGTCTGCAGTGACGCTGTTGTCAGACTTCGCACACAAACAAACATCTTTCAAGACCCCTGAACTACTGTGGCTGAGACCACCAGTCAGTCTGCACTGCAGGGTTATCTGTGCACCCAGTGGGTATGTAATTGGGGTAATGAAAGGCTGTTAATTTGTTAGTTATGCGATGGTTTGTTAGAACTTTGAAAGGAGTTAATGAACGTAGCCCCAGAAGCAAGACCATCTTGCTCCCATCGTGGTAAACCATCGCTGTTGAAATAATTCACACATCATCCAGGTATCTTATGTTTGTTGCGTCTAGTAACTACTTATTAGATAGAAAACTAGAAATATCAGTTTGGACTATCAATCAGCTAGAAGTGTAAACTCTAGAAGTGTAGCACAGGTCTTAGAAAAAGTGAGACAGGTGCAAGATAAGTCCAGGTATGCACAGAGTTGGTAACTTACCTTTCAATGCTGCGCCATCTGTCAATGATCCATGGAGGATCATGAGTGACCACAGGATCACCTGTGACGTCACAAACAATGACGTCCAGGTAAATTCCATTACGTAGTTTTTGTAGAAACTTTAGTCCAGTCTTCTACTAGGTGGAACACCGTTGTTCCATGATGAATCCAAAGTAGATGATGTGATCCTAGTTGACGCAGGCTACCTGCTAAACGATCCAGTCACTGCTCCAAGTACTTAGGACTTCCTGTTACCCTCTAGGGGCAAGGGATCAAACAGGAAGGAGGCAGATCTTGTTAGGTTACGTTACGTAAGCTGCCAACGTTGACACTTCCTGCTTTGGACAAGATTGACCACACGAGTGACCTGTCCAGAGAGGAGACACCAGATGCGCCTGGTCGCTTCACACCCAGTGACCCGTGAATGCGTGTCCAATCGATGCTGTAGCCGCAACAACAAGCCTGACAAAACAACAGCTTCCAAATGAGATCAATACAAAGTCTGCATATCAGTGATGACGTATTTCTCGCACTATCCTCCTTGTCTGTTAATCTCCTTCGCTCCTTCCTTACCTGTGGGGAAGCAATCCCACTGTCAACCCCAGTCTTGTGTTTCCACTCCAAGGATTTAGTAAATGCCAGTCCTGTCCACACAATGTCAAGACAGACAATTGTCACAATAAACAATCCAGTACTGATGCTTCAGCCTTCCAGGCAGCCAGCTGTATGTAGAGTCTGGACTGACTGTGGAAGAAGCTGTGTAGGCTTCAAGAGCAATGTATCAACACTCCTTGGCTCTGGCTAAGTGTCTACAATAAGATCCTCACTAACTTAGCCTGCTGCACTGTTTAGCCACACCCCCTGCCCACCACCAGTCAATCACCAGCTGTCACTCGCTCTCATTGGCCAGTCCAGCCCACAGGCCACCCCTCAACAGATGTCAGCTGGCAAATCTGGACTAGAATGAGCCACTGTGTTGCGGCTAATTAGAGTTTGTTTATCTGGAGTTCTACCACTGCACTTTCTCCATTCACCCACTGAATCATGCTAGGGTGATTCATGTCCAACCGGTTAAACAGGGGAAGGGGGCAAGTCTGTCTGATGAACCTCCCTGAATCAGCTCCCACTCCGCCTCCCAGCTAAAGGGACTCTCCCCTCCTACGGAGTTTGGGCTGTGTTTACTACTTACTTAGGGCAGAAAGATTTTTATTCCTATTTACTCACTTCCCCCGTTCCATTAGGATAAATTATCTACTGTTTAATCACTCTTCTAGTACTATGTTAAAAACACTAACATAAAACAACCTGGTCTATTCTCAACACCAACAACAACATTAATGTGAAGGCTATGACCAGTGTTTTATTATTCATTACAGCAATATGTTATGCCCGTATGAGATAATTTTGTCACCTTATTAGTAAAAGCATCATATTGATTTTTGGGGTATTCCTATTGCATTGATAACTTGTACATGTTAATGAACCCCTCAGCAAAGGCTAACGTGGCCAGCGAACAGGAATGAATGTAAGAATTCTTCTCACAAGTGGCCGAAATATGTTCACCGTGAGCGATAATAATTGTGCAAAAGCATCATGGTACACAGGGTTTTTAAGTCGGGTATGTCTGTGGATAATCACAAACCTTCGTGATGAAATAAAAATATTCAAAACACTCCAGCACTGCACATGTTTACTGAAATTGTAAAGATGTCTTCATGAAAACGAAAGCTTTTAACACTGGACGATAAAGTAAAGGTCATCAGATTGAATGAGAAGGGAGAAAATCATTGGAAGCTGGTGATTGATTTTGAAGTTGTTAAAAACGCAAATAAATAACATTGTTTTAAAGAAGGTCGCCATATTCGCACAGTGGCAGCAGGGTGCATCTGGTTCGAGGAAGATCGTCGCTCCTAGGAGATGTTTGTACCCCGATGTTAACGATGCAGTATTTGAATGGTTTTGCCAGGCCAGAGCCAAAACCATTTCCATCACAGGTAGACTTATCCAAGAGAAAGCTGCCAGGGTGGCACTCGAGTCGAACCATGATGCATTTTCTGCCAGCAACGGGTGGCTAAGCCGGTTTCAGATAAGGCACAACATCAAATGTTCAGTGTTGAATGGGGAGGCAAGTGATGTTAGCGAAGAAGTAGTGGCTGTTTGGAGTGGTCACCTTAAAGACATGTGTGAAGGATATGCAGCTAACGATATCTTCAGTTATGACGAAACCAGTTTGTTTTATAGAACACTTCCAACCCAATCACTGGTGGTGAAAAGTGACTCGTGTAAAGGTGGGAAACACGCCAAAGACAAGATAACTGTTTTATTGTGTGCCAGCGTTAGTGGGGAAAAGTTGCAGCCACTTGTCATAGGAAAATCTAGAAATCCTCGTTCCTTCAGAGGATATCACAGGACATTGTTGCTGGTTCAGTATGAGTCAAACACCAAGGCTTGGATGTCAGGTGTTATCTTCAAATCCTGGATGAAAAAACTCAATCAGAAAAAGAGAGTACAAAACAGGAACATTTTGCTTTTCATGGATAATTGTGGCGCCCATCCGAAAATCACGTTCTCGTACATCAAACTAATGCTAGGATAAACCAAGCAACAAAGTTGCATTACAGGAAGAAACTGTTGTGCCACATTCTGATTGTCATGGATGAAGCAAGGAATGCATCAGATGTGGATAAACCGTCCTTGATACAATCCTGTGGCTGGTCAACGCCTGGACTTCTGTCACACCAGACATGAAACAAAAGTGTTTCGCCAAATGTGGATTTCACACACCTGACGCTGAAAGTGTCACTGAAGCAGAGGAGATCTGGGACGATGAGGATCTTGTTTCTCTCCTCCGTGTTGGCCAAACTCTGGTTGATTATGTGGGCATGGATGAAGACACAGCAACGGAGCATTCTGATTGGGAGCAGGGTGTGGTGGCCAGTGCGAAGGAGAACACCCCCCCAGAGAGTGGCAGTGATGATGAGACGGCTCCTGAGACCATTTCGAAAACCACTGCATGAGAACACGCAAGAACACTAAGAAACTATGCTCTGGAAGACAACTGCCCCGAGCTATTGGAACAGATGACAAAAGCAGAAGATATTCTAGTTAAACATTTTGTTACCGCTGTAAAACAGTCAACATTGCATTCTTTCTTCAAGCCTCTGAGGTTTTAATTGCATTTTATTCTAATACATTTTATTTTGTTTTATTAAAGAAATCTAATGTGAATTTGTACATTAAATCTTCATCTGTCATTGTGAATGTGAAATGTGAATGGAGACTGATCGTCCTCCTCACCAAAGGCCACCCCGTTATATGGTCACTTTCCTTTTGCAGAAGAGACCACTGCATTTAAATTTGAAGTTCATCTTTAAAATATGAATAGAAGTTTGAAAGCACTTGTCTATTTGTTTAAGCATTTTGCAGGAATTTTTACTAATTTTTTAATTAGTATTGTATTATAAAAGAAATAAGAGAAATAATAAAATGTTTAATGGTGTTAAATAGTTTTACAATAAATTGGTTGTCCAAAAAAAACAGGTTTTGCTTGTATGAGCTTAACAACTGAACATGACCCAGCTCACTACGGCACATTCTGAATTGATCCTTGTGTGAAGAGAAACTTATCGAACTTTCAGTTAAGATCAAACTTAATTCATTCAAAACTTTAAAACTCATAATCTTTCTTTACTAAGATCACCCAATACATAAAACCCACAAACACGCCAATTTATTGTCAACTACATTGGCAGACTGTAGAATACTGGATAGTGTATTTTTGTTTCTATTTAGGTTAAAGGCAATTTTAATACTGCACATGGCATCCAAATAGACATCAAACTGCGTGGGAATCGTGCGAGTTCCACCCAACAAAACTGTTCGAGACAGACTCAGTTGGAATAATAAATATATATGAGCTGTATTGGGTAGATGTATTGGGTAGCTTGAAGCTTCACCAAGAAACCTGATGCACAAGCCACAGCAACTGGACTCCTTTGTGGCTTTAATTATCCATACATTTTTAAATTAGGAGTTGTGCCAAAACTTTAGGGGTTGTGCCAAAACACCTTTCTGCACAAATCAGTTCTACAATTTTAGTAACTGCAATTACCATATTCCCAAGATAAAAAGAAGTGGTATTCTTGCAAGATACACACTGGTAAGTTGCATTTTACCACATCCTTATCATTACATATTGTGCATATTAAAATCTAAATTCAAGAACATTTCATGACAGAGATGACTATCATATATCCCACAATTAAGCTGCTTGCAAAGTAGGTGTTTTATACTACCACTTTAAGAACAGACAAGTATTTCATTCAATCTAACATTGAGAGGGTTGTGTATTCCGTGGTAACTCATATTCCACTTCTGCTTTCAAAGGACAAAAAAATTATAAGTAAAAAAATATTTTTATTCTATGGAAATTCTACTTTTTAAGCTACTATAGATATACAATATCACTGAACATATACCATACTAAGTAAATAGGATTTAATCAGGACATTTAGTTAATGAATAGCCATTTATACTTGAGAGCATATTTGATAGAAGTGTAAGAAAACTCTTTGTAATGTAACAATTACATGATCTTAGAGAAGACGTAATGTGATTACTTATTTGTAGTGTAATTAAATGAAAACAAGACTAGTTCTTAACAGTATTAAACATGCCAAACATGCACTAAAACAAACACATCTAAAATATTTCCTTTCTTAATAAAGCTCTATTAAAATTGAATATTATTTACCCCATCCAGGATTATTCACCCCAATACATATGCATACTTCCAAGCAGCAAAGATAAGCCTTATCTATAAAACAAGACCCCTTCTCCAAACATCCAACACAATAGGGATGCTTTAAATCCCTTCCCTTAAACCGGCAGTAAGGTGACATGCCACTCCAATTTCCCAACCCATGCCTACATCCCCTCAAGTCTCCCTCCTTCCTGCTTACTTAGTTGCCCTCTCCCAGAGGGGTGGCTAAAAAGACCCAATCCAAACTACTTAAAGAGGATCTGATATACATGATGGACTCTTCATGGTTATGATTAAACCATCAGGGGGTAATGCGTAGACAGACCCCCCTGGACATATGCCCCTTCTCTCAACCCCGCCCTGTCCAGTGGTCAGACATTCTGTTGCAGGACTTCGTGTAAGAATACTGGGAAAATCCAAATTTGTAGTGCTCACAAATTGTGCCAATGCCAGTGGATGTATTCTTTTGGGGGGGGGGTGGAGGGGCAGAGGGGGGCTTAAGACTATTCTCTTTAAACAAGCAGCTAGTTATGAACTAATGCCACATTTAGCTCATTGACACAAACATTAACTATGGGTATTTACTTTTAACTTGGATTTTAACTGTTATTTTAATGTTATATTTTATTTATTCATTGTCCAACACATTTTGAAGCACTGAATGGACTAATACACATCTGTACAGTTACCCCCCAGTTCCTACTCCAGCTGTACAAGCTTCTACTGTATACCTGAGACATCATGGGGTAGGGGGTCAGGGTTAAATGTCTGTACAAGAGGGCCACTGTCTTCAAAACCTGATACTTTGTTATCTCTCTATGTGATGCCAAAGCTTCAAGCTGGGGCCAGTTCAACCAATTCATGCAAGCCTTTCTATTTGTTCATTTTATTTTAGGGGTAGTCAAAGACTAACTGGTTAATAATAGTACACAGTACAATGGTTAATAAAAGTGCCATCACATTCTAGGGTCAAAGTTCTAACACCAAATGTAAATACTTGTACCATTAAGTGACAGAAACTCAGATAGTCATGATAAATATGTTACATATTTTTTGTCATGTGCCCTTTACAAGGGGGTTTGTCTATGGAGTTTTTATGAGAACCCAGCACAACTTGCCACCTTCAACATATATAGGTAACAAATGTATGGGTAATAAATCCAACTGGCAGATTTGAACACAGACATTTAAATAAAGCAGTAAACACTATCATTTACACAACACCTGGTTAACAGATCTATAAACACACCACCTTTAGGCTCAAACGTAGCACCCTGTTACAAATACATATTGTCAAAGACGCAGCTTATTTATGCAATTTACCCTGTCATTTACCCTTTATGTAACAGCGTTCTTTCAGTTTCACTAAATGCTGCTGTAGTAACTTGACAACAACGCACCAACTGTTTCATTCACAGTTGTAGTAACTTGACAACAACGCACCAACTGTTACATGCGCAGGCGGTGAGAGAAATCACATGTTTGTTGTTGGGTAATTCTTATTGTTGACATCACACCACTGTTAAGGAGAATGACGCATCAACAGATGTACCTGTGTATCTGTGAGCAGCGCTAATGGAAGCTTCCAGGTCCTGCAGTGTAAACACGTCATCATTTCTACCACTTTATTAAACCGGCATGCCATGTTTTGATTCCATCCCAAACAAAATCCCCCCAGATGTATTCTCCCCCCCAGACATAACCCCACCACCTAAATGACAACTATGACAAAATCCCCCCATCTCACATAACTAAAAAGTAAAACACACATTATAAGTAATAACCTTTATTTGCATTTATCAATATTTAGCTAAGTTGCTTTATGAATGTATAGTACTCCCACCGAATGTGGTTCTTCTTCTTAACTTTTTTGGTGTAGATTTACCCATTTCAGACCATTTTTGCCAAAAATCAAACCATATATAGTTTTGATGAAAACATAGACAAACCGTAAATTATTTTTTACTACGTCATGTCAAAAATCAGCAGAAAAATGAGTGTGGTTCTGCTTCTATATACAATGACAAAAAACTTAACTCATGCATTACATATTTGAATATGATTAATTAAACAGGAAGCTTTAAACAAGTACCAGGGTATATAATTTTTAAAATAACAATTCATAGTTGTCAAATTTATTGAGTAAGTTTTTTGTAATGAGATTCGAAGTACTGCTTTTCAGATTTTACAGTAGAACATGGTTGCTTCTATTGTCTCAGTAACAAGAACAATTATTGGAGCTGTATTTTGCAAAGCAAAGATAAAATATGAAAAAAAAATGTTTATGTAAATACAAAATTAACAATTATTGGAGCTGCCAATACAAACTCAGTAAAGAAATTACTGAATTAATTATGCTATGAATACAATAATAATAATTAACTTCACTGCCTCCTCTGGATCTTGAGCGCAGAGGTGCAAGAAACCAGAATATGATACTGTATGTGTAGGGCGTAGCATTGCAATGTTATTGAGACTCAACCAAAGGGAGAGTTTGTCTTTATTGTTGTTGAAAGCCTGGATTATTTTGTTCTGCCCACCTGCCTTAGTTCAACTAAGTTGTGTACATGAGTATGTGGCAGTAGAAAGTGACAGAGCAGTGTGAATGTGCAACACTTGTGTATACTGTAAGCAGTGTGGCTGAATACTTCCTATACAACTCCAACTGATGTTGCAATGATGGATCAGTTCTGCAGTTATAAAATTTGTTTTTACTGACCAGTTCACATTTATAAAATCAGTTCTTTACCTTCCATTCAAACAAACAAAATTAACTACAATGCACTTTGTTAGAACTGCCTCAGCACTGACTTCACTACTTCAGCATTCTTCCTGTCTGTCTAGCTGTAGGTCAGTTAGCAAGCTCATACCCAATTTACAGGAAACAACTAGGATGGGCAGGTTTTCTACTTTGGGATGCAAACTCAGTGCAAAACTTCCTGAGATGTCAGCCGAGTGCTCCCCAAACCGGGCAAAAATAAAGTGATCTATTTAAATGGTGTAACAATTCCTCAGTGAAACAAATCTGGGCGTTTGGTAATCAAATTAAGTCCACATTCTGCCATTCATTGCTAAAACTTTGTCAGAGTTTCACAAACTGATTGCTGTACCTCCTAAGTCGAACTCTAATTAACATAATAATTAGACCCTTACAAACCATAACAAATTCTAATGAATTACATTGTAAGTTCAGATCACAACCTACTGTAATGAACTGTAATGAATAGCATTATAGCCTGTAATGATAATCAACTGTAAGTCCACTACATTGTAATCAATTATTAAAAAGTTGTAATGATAATAAAAAACAACATCAAGTGTATTATCATACTCATTATTTTAACCATGCCCAATAATTATTGTAACTGATCCACATAACCAATCATGGTAAAATTTATATTTGATTAATGTTATCTCATTAATATGCTTCCGAATGTAGAAAACAGTAATTTAATAAAAATTTTGTAACCTTATTAAAATGATAATTATATTTCATTGCACATGGTATTCATTGTTACAACGTTCTTCTTGTATAACATAAACTGTAACAGTGATTGTATAATTTACTCCCCCACCCCCCCTGCTGTTCAGTCAAGCGTGAAAGCCCCCCATCATCTTCTAGCCTTGGCAGAAAGCTGGGCCAGTGTCATGCGGCTCTGAATGCTGTGCACATGAACAAATGCGGAGTAGGCTGAGCCAAGTTTCGAGGAACCACGCCAACGTCATGTGCTGATGCGTCAATTATTTATCAGTCTGCAAAATCTGCTGTAGGCGTGCTTGTGCGTGCATGTGCGTGCATCCAGCCAAACAGCCATGGATCCGATAGAAATCCTAGGCATTGAGTACTAGGTCCACAAGGAAAACAACTATGCTGTGTCATACCAGACACACGACGTATCAAGTACAATATAATCCATAGTGTGGTGTTTGCTTTGTGACTTGAAGACCTGAATCTTAGGAAGCCAATCTACAATGTTCGGTTTAAACAATTTTACTAACAAAATGCTTGATTCAATTTGGATAAAACATTTTATAATACCAGTAAATAGTTTCATAAGCTGCCTAGTTATTATAATATTATGTACTAAATTTATGAAAATGTGTGATTGTGAATGAGGTTCATCTGTGTTAAAATATGTAGTGTGAATATTTTAAGTTATATATGCACAATTGGTTTAATAAAAGTGTGCATACTGTTGTTAAAATAATCGAAAGAATTTACCTTGATCATCAGATCGGGTGACCTGCCATCAACGTGTGACTGTCCACAAGGCGACATATTTCTAGGAAAAAACCCAACCCAACATTTACCAATCTTTCTACACGGACTGTCTTAAAATGATCCTGATGAAAAGGTATGAAAAAGAGGGGGGGGTACCCCATCCCACCCAGCACTGTGACTCATTAGAAGGGTTATTACTGATAACACCAGAGCTGTCTTGCTGATAAACCAGAAAAAGCAGTTGTCATTGGGGTTTATGAGGTCCCAGCAGTATATGGGGGTAGAGTAACAAGATGCAAGGGGTAATCCAGCAGGGTTAATAGGTGTAAGATGGGGTTAAACAAACACATTTTCCTGTGGAGAGCCATTACCTGTGTGAAGATTAGTGTGGTGTTTGTCACTGGGTAGGCTCAAGTTTTTACTTCCCGATTATTGCATTTACAGTGTGTAATGTGTATACTATAGATTCTAGGCACTTGAAAAATAGTGACTTCACATGAAGGTACACAACTGTCTTTCTTTCTCTCCATCAAAATTACATAACATAACATATAACAATAATGACTTAGTCTTTTATTCATGTCTTTTCCAAGGCACTAAATATTGTGTTGTATATTACTGGTGACGACTTCACAAAACATGAAAAGGTTAAACTTTACTAGTATCAAGTCATTAATTTGCACAAATTGGACCCATTAAGAATATTTCTGCTGAATGTCAAAATTTTTATTCTCCATCATCAAACCCCTGAAAGCTCATAAAACGTAAAATTACACTGTTAAGCTGACAGAACTATTAAAAATCCATAACGATAGCCTTTGCTAATAGTATTTTAATTAAACAGTTTATTTTGCCAATGCACAGTCAAATTAAATAGGGTTTTTAGGTGACTTTGGGTTTTTACCAGTCAAACCTGTTTTTGCTGGGACGGTCAGTTAAAATGTGTTTTTACCATTTTGGGCATGAGCTTGGAGTTGTTACCAAAAAAAAAAAAAGTGTTTACTACATGGTGACAAAAACCTGCCAACACTACTTGAAACAGCAGCACTAGTTATAAAACATGTCATTCACAAAACAGACTAACCCACAAAAAAAGAAAATTCAAAACCTATATCAGATGAAAGCCTGCAAGTGCATTGGGGGGGGGAGTGAAACTGCACCAAACAAAGAGGGAATGTGAAACTGACCCCCCACAATGGTCACATGATACTACCACTGATGACATTTTATAGTCGTTTAGGAGACTATAATATTAGAATGTAGACACATGAAGACTCATCAATCACACAGCAACAACAGAGAATGCCTCCCCTAAAAGATTTAATTGGACCAGGCACTGTTGCGATAGTAGACGGAAGCAGGTGGTATGAATGCAGCATCTTTCCTTGTCACAGTATCCTTTCTACAGGGCAATAAAGGCAAGTTTGTTGTACTTATAGACTGTTGCTACAAGTTGATCAGGCCATATGTAACTGATAGCTACATCAGCGTAATGCCCTTAGAAACAAAACTGTCCCAGTGCTCACTAACATCCACTAAGTGACATACTCAGTCATTTTTACTGGATCTGTAACATTTCATCACAGACATTTGGTGACATAATGAAGAGTGCGACATTTGGCTACAATTTTATCATAGCAATAAAAGAATGCATAAAATATAATATATAAAAAATTTATATTAACTACATTAAAAACAATACCAATAATAAATATTAAAAAATACAGTCCAAATAGTCACATCATAAATAATATATAATAAAAATTAAATGTATACTCGTAATAATAAAAAATAATATATGTATATATAAAAATGTTCACATCAGCGTATCATAAAAAGCTATACTCTAAAAAGATTTGTTTCTAAAAGTGTTTTATAATGCGGCAGTGTCTTCGCTGTCCTCAATGAAACAGGCAACCAATTCCACAGATTGGCAGCAGCCACAGCAAATTGACGATCACCATGCATCCTGAAACAGTGCAGGTTCTCTTCTGATCCCAATTCCTGCATGCTTGTCCACGCATTGGTTGCCAAATGTCATGTGACCAAATGTTCTCAATTAGTGCACAAATTAAGGCAGGTGCTCAAAGTCTAAATGATATTTTGCACAATTCCACTGTGACTTTTGATTTGACATTTTATGCAGTGAAACTGTGTCTAATCGAAAATAAAGTCCTGTGGGGAAGTTTACTTGATAAATCAAAGATGCATTACAAATTCATAGTGATAACATATTAATTGCCACTGCATTGTCTCCCGGGGTGTCTCTCCATTTCCAACCCCATTTTAGTCGCATGACTGATGGTTACCTTCACCATACGCAAGGAGGGCGAGTTCGCCATCTTGGAAAAATAACCAGAATTAATGTTGGTTGAAAACAAATTAACGAATTCCGAGAAATGTTATGCAAGGATCCCATGAGGGAAAGCGCAGTAACACCAGCTGTCTGAAACCACTGATGCTTGACTCCTGCAAATCACACACCTTCGTACAGGTGACCATAGGATATGATGCAATGGGAGACTAACTGTATAAATGACGCATACATGTGTATATTTGTTGCACAACAGCCTCAGGGATTATGTGTGGGATGCCTCCCTATTCCCCATCAGTCATTTCCTTCTTTCCCTAAACCTGCCCTTGTGCCTTGAAGTGTGCATCCTGTGCTTTCTGGACAGGTTGGCAAACATCCGAGAGAGAAAGAGAGCTGTAAATTCGTTCCTTTGACAACAACCTAACTGGACAATAGTGGACATCTGTGCTAGTGGACATCTCTGTTAGTGGACATCTGTGCTAGTGGACATCTCTGTTAGTGGACATCTGTGCTAGTGGACAACAAGTACTGGACAAACTTTAGCAAGTGTTGTTATTTTGACCAAATTTTCTTAGAAAAGGTTTACCTTGATAGTCACACCAAACATCATTAAAATGTGAACAGCTTTGTATAAAATTAGCACCAAATTGACATTTATCATATATTATTTGGTTTGATTAGCAAGGTGTTCAAAATGGCTAGCAACCACTTGTTTTTCGTTAAATGTCTAACTACATTTGTATCACTGCTTCGCACATTTAATTGATACATGGAAAATGTGAATAAGAAATGAATAAGTAAACAGTTCACAACATCTGCATCCAAAGCTGTCATGAGGTTAATGGGTGAATGTAAAAAAATATTTTTAAATACAGTTTTATTGATGTGAAAGTAAAAAAAGCATAACAACTATTGAGAATGTACAGAATGTATTGCATTAAAGGGTGAAGAATTGGTTAGGTTAGGTAGATATGCATTTACCAATGCTTAAGATCTTAAAATGTGCATGTTCATTCCGGTCGAATATGCCAAATACAAGTTGTTGTATCACCCAATACTGTCAACTCTGCCAAGCAGAGCATCAGAGACCCA
The DNA here is from genome assembly GCA_963662155.1 of Lamellibrachia columna. NCBI lineage: Eukaryota > Metazoa > Annelida > Polychaeta > Sabellida > Siboglinidae > Lamellibrachia > Lamellibrachia columna. Next base: position 44,591,821 of record OY759264.1, on the reverse strand, counting down.
ACTATTGGATGGTGCCAATTCCAAACTCTCAGGTGTGCATCGAACATTTCATTTTTTTCTTAGTGGCAACTATCTTTTTGTCAAATTGCATTACAAACTGGACGTATTTTTGTGACCATGTACGTGGGATTATGTTTTGCTTGGGTGCAGACTTCATTCTTATACATCAACTGCCTTGGCCTAACTGTCATTCTTCTTTTCAATTATCATAAATTTTTTGCTCATATCCATGGCAACTGTCATGTTCTCATCAATAATTTTTTGGTGTTTCATGTTTTATTGTTTATTCATTAACTTTTTAGAATATCTTTATGTATATATGTTAGTATTAAAAGGTAAATCAGTATAAATAGGCTCCTCTATCCATGGCAGTCATATATCCATGGCAACATAACATTGAAAACTGAAAACTACAATTGAACAGAACAGATAAACATCTAATATAGTTTGGACGGAGCTTTTTTGGTATTTTCTTTTAACAATAACAACAGCAGGAAGCCTTCTTTTGCACCTGAATCCTAAGATACCGAGCTCTGGGGCGTTATCTGGTTACAATAACCAAAGTATACTTCTCACAACTCTCACAAATAATCAATTATTACAATTCTGGGAAATCAACAGCAACTTTTTTGTGCTGAGAAAACGCACCAAATTGAAATCGGTGAAAACCCAAACATTCCCTGGTAACACTTCCTGGTGTTTGCACAGATGAGGCTTAACTAAGTGGGAGCAATGAGAGGATAATCAGGGAGAATGGGGCAATTAGACACCACTTCTATAATCACTGTCATCCCTGGTTAATTGGGCCCACTCAGTAGACTGGGGAGATCAAGGGAGCTGTCCCACAAAGTACAGGGAAGACAGCTATCATCCCTACTCAGAGTCCTACTCAGTGTCTTCTATAGATGTAAGAAATAGAGGGACACCAGTGCACTAGATGATTTAATGCAACTGGCTTGGAAGGATCAATACATTCACCACAGAACTACCCAGAGTATCAACGTCAGCACAGATACTGTATATCAAACCATGTCACCATGTCAATACTGTGTCACATTAGATACTAGAGTCACACATGCCAGTGACAGAGATCCAGAGATGTTGGAATCCGAGATGTGCACCTCTTATCAAGGACAGCAATCGCATTGTTTCCCAAATTTATGCAGAATACACCAAGTGTGACTGTAATATACATACTGAACCAGAAACTGAAGAAAATTAGACTACTTTAAACCAGCTGTCAAAACAAAACTGTTCTAATTGCTGCTTAATTGTTTGGTAATTCTACCAGGTCATTCAAATAAACTCAACTCCAAACTGTGAGCCAAACTGCCAAATCCTTCCCTTCCCTGTACCTGTCTATGGACCCTGTCATTAGTGGTGCTTTGATCTATAGAGTAATTGTTTGTGGTAATTCATTGTTTGCAGTGGATCAAGTACCTTCGATTAGAGAACTTTACACAAGCTCTGTAGCAATCTATGATAGTGATCTTCCAGGTCTTAGTATGCATTACCCTTAGCACAGACTTCCCCTGACCATTCAACTGGAAACTTCTTTGAAATTGTATGTAAGCCTTTGTATGATGAATTACCATGTATTATTGATTGATCTAAATAAACATCTTCTAGGCAACATAACATCTAACATCAAAGTACGTTTTGTATGCATATATTCTAGATATAGATGTGCTTACTTTATAATTAAACTACTATTATGTTAATAAACCTTTCTTGCAAGTCACATTTTTGGTAGTATAGATTGGGGCCAATTCATGTATATTTTCTCTTTTTGTAAGACGCTGTTTTTTTCCATTAATATATAATGCATTATATCATATTATTATTTTCTGCAATGACATAATACACATTTTATCGCTGTAGCAAATCAAGTTTCAACAATGCTTCTCTTTTGTATTTATTACATAAATATAATAATAATAATAATTAACGGGTATTTATAACTAACATTTAATTACGAAATAATAACATAAAACAAAAACTGTTAAAACACTGTAATAGTCACAGGTGCTGAATGATGTGATGATGTGAATATATATTTCTTTATGCTCTGGTATTTTCCCATGCACCAGATGAACATGAAGTGAAGCAACATCACAAAAATTACATAGCGCGGTTCAACAAATCCCGAAACCCAAATGTCGTTGTTGAGCAGCAACACACCAACAATGAGACCCTAAAGTAACCCATGTCTGGCGGCACTGTGTATTTAGAGTAACACCTAGAGGCACAAATTAGGCTCCCCAGTGGAACCTCTTACTTCTTAATGGACTGCGACAAAGTCCTCATGGCAAAAACCCATGATAACACACCACAGACTGCAGTGGCAGGAAGCCAGGAGTAAGCTCAGACAGGTGATGGGGCCCACCTTGCTGTGGCGCCCCTGGCATTCCTGGCAGTTTTTTGGGCTGAATGGCATCTGATAACTGAAGGAGTCAGTCATTGACTCTCGCTAGTTTACTCATCGCTGGACACTGAGGAGCCAAACACTACTAGTGTCAGTACTATGAATAGGGGTATGAATAGGGGTCAATAATACGTCAAACTATCGATGGATCACAATAGCCAATGTGACAATGCAATACTATCGATAGTAAAATTAACTATATCGTTGACAGTACTTAGAAATATCAACAGTAACGACAGTTTATCGACCAAACATCAACAATTGTTCATCAGAGAAGCTTCATTCATGAATTCACTAATTACGAATCAACTAGTGACAAATTTGTTCCTGTAACTTTATTTTCATGCACCGGCTAGACGACGGTGCAGTGATTTGATAGTGCCAGCAACTAATTACGGTTCGAAACTGCTTTCCTGGCTATATGCTATTTCATGATACTATTGCTACACTATCGCAAGTCATGAAACTATTGCAATAGTATTGCTATAGCAATACAGCTACAGTAACATTATTAGCAAAGTAAAACTGGGTGACCCAGTAAACCATCCCTGACAGTCGCCCATAACTCCGAACACCTTGTACTCCATCCTTCCAGACAGTCTGTGGCTGGCCTGAAGCCATACAGAGCCCCTATAACCACAGCCAATCACCAAGAGACCCCTAAATCCCTAGCCAATCTGTGGCAGCCCCCTAAATCCTCAGACATTCCATGCTGTTCCCCAAGTGTCTAGCCAGTTTGTGGCAGCCTAGACTGTCTATCATCTATGTCAGACCCCCACCCCTAGTCAGTTTGTGAGAGCCCTCAAGTTAGTCAACCCCAAACCCCTGCCAGTCTGAGAGCCCCTCAACCCCAAGTCAATATATGCCAAACCCCAAGCCCCCTAACAAGTCTGTGGCAGTAATTACTCATCTATGGCAGCCCATAGCAACACTACATAATCCTATTTTAAAGAACCAACTGGATACACTTACACAGTCATCCTGAAAACTCACAATGTATGTAAAAGGCAAAACATGTATATGAAAAAAAATCTACCCATACCAATAAACCTATTTTCTCACAAGTCGACGAATTTGCCTTTGTAGAAACGGGGAGAAATCAATTACTCTTTGTGCCTTCATTTCATTCAAGCATTCTCCCTACTGTTTCCTCTAGGGACACGTGTAATTGTTTCTGTGCTGTTTACCAATGTAATTGAATGCGCAACGATAAAACAACGACGCAAATAGGATATAAAATGTTAAGAATATGTTCATTAATTAGTAGCGGTTATAAATAACTTAACAATGCCTTACATAATTTGATGTCACAGTGACATCTAGTGCCTGCAAAAAACACTGTAGTTAACGACTTTGTTATTCCCAATCAATGCACGACTATATCCTTATTGTTCCTTGACATACAAGTATTTTAGTTTCACTCAGACTCTTTTATGTTGACCAATTAGCATACATAATGCTTTCAAATAGTTAATTATAAATAACAGATAATATTCAACCTCTACGATGGCAAATCAAATAGTTATTATTATTAAAAACACAAACTTAAATAATTGCAGTAATGACCCTTTAGAGCTAAATCCACATTAAATGCAAATTATACACATTACATAAGAGTATATAATAATGACATCACAATAACTACTCGTGGCATTATGCAATCTCTGCACGCATGCACGCACGCACACACACACACATATGTATATAAATAAACTTCTGCCACCTTTTAGACACCACAATTGCCCCCTAATTCACCCCTATAATGCATGAGGTCCTTCCTCAGTTTAGGGATCACTTACCAACCCCATCACCAACTACTTAAATTCAAATACAAATTACACACTAGAAAGTACCCCAGGTAACACCAGACTGCCCAGCCATATAGTGGGGGAAATGAGGCAGGTAAACTGCAAACATTTCCTGCTTTTAATGTCTAATTACCTCAGGACAGCTCAAGCTGCTATCTCACCCCCTTCATTTACTGCTAACAAAGGCTCTGAGCTGGACACCCCATGTTCAAAGCTGTGGCCTGCAGCAGCTACCATTGATACAGTTACTGATATGTGGTGAATAAATGGAAAGGGCTGGACTTGATAAGTCCCAAAGAGGCAACCATTAAGTTGCTTGGATGTCACTTTGATGTTGAGTCCGACTTGAAAATCTGTCACCCATGTTTTGTGGATTTTACTGCAAGATTATTGCTATTATGATTGAAATAGACAGAGATTGGACATTCTTCACTGATAAAACTTGTAGCCGTGTGACACTGGATTATCTTGTGGCACCGAATTACTTTGTGGCACCGGTGTGAAGATACAAATGTGCACTTTTATTTAATTTTATTTATTACTAATTATTAATAACCTAACAATCGATGGGGAGCTGTAGAGCAAAGCTGGTTGACAGAGGATGGTGAAATTATTAATAACCCAACAACCGATGGGAAGCTGTAGAGCAAAGCTGGTTGACAGAGGATGGTGAAATTATTAATAAACCAACAACCGATGGGGAGCTGTAGAGCAAAGCTGGTTGACAGAGGATGGTGAAATTATTAATAACCCAACAACCGATGGGGAGCTGTAGAGCAAAGCTGGTTGACAGAGGATGGTGAAATTATTAATAACCCAACAACCGATGGGGAGCTGTAGAGCAAAGCTGGTTGACAGAGGATGGTGAAATTATTAATAACCTAACAACCGATGGGGAGCTGTAGAGCAAAGCTGGTTGACAGAGGATGGTGAAATTATTAATAACCTAACAACCGATGGGGAGCTGTAGAGCACAGCTGGTTGACAGAGGATGGTGAAATTATTAATAACCTAACAACCGATGGGGAGCTGTAGAGCAAAGCTGGTTGACAGAGGATGGTGAAATTATTAATAACCTAACAACCGATGGGGAGCTGTAGAGCACAGCTGGTTGACAGAGGATGGTGAAATTATTAATAACCTAACAACCGATGGGGAGCTGTAGAGCAAAGCTGGTTGACAGAGGATGGTGAAATTATTAATAACCTAACAACCGATGGGGAGCTGTAGAGCACAGCTGGTTGACAGAGGATGGTGAAATTATTAATAACCTAACAACCGATGGGGAGCTGTAGAGCAAAGCTGGTTGACAGAGGATGGTGAAATTATTAATAACCTAACAACCGATGGGGAGCTGTAGAGCAAAGCTGGTTGACAGAGGATGGTGAAATTATTAATAAACTCACAACCGATGGGGAGCTGTAGAGCAAAGCTGGTTGACAGAGGATGGTGAAATTATTAATAACCTAACAACCGATGGGGAGCTGTAGAGCAAAGCTGGTTGACAGAGGATGGTGAAATTATTAATAAACTCACAACCGATGGGGAGCTGTAGAGCAAAGCTGGTTGACAGAGGATGGTGAAATTATTAATAACCTAACAACCGATGGGGAGCTGTAGAGCAAAGCTGGTTGACAGAGGATGGTGAAATTATTAATAACCTAACAACCGATGGGGAGCTGTAGAGCAAAGCTGGTTGACAGAGGATGGTGAAATTATTAATAACCTAACAACCGATGGGGAGCTGTAGAGCACAGCTGGTTGACAGAGGATGGTGAAATTATTAATAACCTAACAACCGATGGGGAGCTGTAGAGCAAAGCTGGTTGACAGAGGATGGTGAAATTATTAATAACCTAACAACGGATAGGGAGCTGTAGAGCACAGCTGGTTGACAGAGGATGGTGAAATTATTAATAACCTAACAACCGATGGGGAGCTGTAGAGCAAAGCCGGTTGACAGAGGATGGTGAAATTTTGCAATATATGCAACATTTTAAAAACAGTTTTAAAGCTCTTAATCTGTAATTTAATGCTAGATGTACATGCTAAACTTTTGTTGGGAATTTTGTGTTTATTTGACTTAAAATGGATTAGTCGTGCAATGTGTGATGATCCGCAAATCAACAAAACTTGATTCGCATATTAATTCTGTGTATTCGATTCGCGGATTGGAATATTCATTTTGTGTTTTACGTTTGCGTATTCATTCACATTGACTGTTAAAAACAGTTTCGAGAAACCGTAGCATTAACAAGAAACTGTGCTTGTGCCAAGAAAAAGAGGCTGTATAAAGCATTTGTTACATCTAGATCTGCTGAAGTTGAGCATAAATACAAAACTTGTACAATTACAAAACTTGTACAAATACAAAACAAATTAACACCTACATTAAGACTCACTTAAAACAACACTACAACACATTGTTAGAGAAACAGAGAAATAATGTTAAGGGTACTTGGAAAATATTGAACTGTGTAATCAACAAACAATTCAACACGCCAACATATCCTGAATCTTTTATGAAGAATAACAAACAAATTTCACACAAGACATAGCAAATAGATTTAATTTTTTTCAAATGTTGGCCCAAATCTAGCAAAATATATTTTATTACCTGAAAAAAATGTATCTATTTATGACTACTTGGGAAAAGGACTGGAAAGTAGTATGTTCATAAGTCTTGTTGAGGATCTACATATGATTAGAACTGTTCAACATACAAAATAAAATGTTTACAGATTGTAGTGACATTAACATGAAAATTTTTTTTTTTTTTATAAAACCATTTACTCACATTTGCAATGTATCCTTTCAAATGGATGTTTACAAATTACATACCTATCTCATTATTTTTTTTATGCTTTGTTGGAATTGGTTGAAAAAAATTACAAATGTGCTAGATAATAAAAAGTATGCTACTTGAGTATTTGTTGACCTAAAGAAAGCTTCTGACACTGTTGAGCATGATATATTATCGAAAAATTTATTTTTTATTTTTTATGGTGTGCATGGTAAAGCACATAAATGGATTGTGAGTTATTTGGAAAATAGAAAACAATTTGTTCTGTATAAAAATTGTGATTCAGAAATACTAAATGTTGTGGTGTTCCTCAACGTTCTATTTTAGGACCAAAGCTTTTTATTATCTATATCAATGACATTTGTAACGTTTCGAAAGTATTTAAGTGCATTTTATTTGCTGATGACACAAACATATGAAAAATATGAGTTTATCAATTACAGTAAAATTCTGGAAGTCTCTTGATAGCTTTAGATTTTTTGTCAGAATGTTCATCTCTTCAAAAAAAATTATAAAGCTAAAATGTTGAATAGTTATGCATCCGATATGTAACTATTTATGGTCAAAAAAATTACTGGGATTAGGATTATATTACTTTCAATCTAAACTTATTGATGTGGTTTTCTTTAAATTAACTGTGCAAATTCAAATTGGCTTGGAACGTAAATCAAGTTACTACACTTCACGTTCGGCCGGCCATGAATGGACAGAAAAATTATGTTTGATGTAACTTGTTTTGAAAAGAAAACCATCTGTCACATGCATACAATCGTATAAAATTGAGCCTTGCAAATTAACTGCAGGAGCGGCTTTAATGAAGACTCTAGGCTTGTCTATTTCATAGAAATTTAATACACTAATCTCTTCTAAGAAGACCAACCGTGAACCCGATCCAATCCATCTTACAAAACCAAAAAATCTGACATTAACATAATTAACTGATTAATAATTAATGAGGCATAAGCTAGAATTCATGTGACCTCTCTAGGTGCTTTGAGTACCTGCTCAACTGGGAAAACAAAAGTCCCCAGTGAACTGTATGAAACTCCTGTAATAGCTCATTGGAAACAGGAATAAATTACTATTGTACAAAATGCCTTTGTCAAAGCTCCAAAATGTTGTTATGTAGCAAAACCAGGATTTACTTCAAGCACAGTTTCATAGCAAGAAAATAAATATATGTGACTAACTTATGATTTAGAACAGGTCATAAAAGATTAATTAATTACACCTGACTGCACAGTGACTGTGCAAGAATTGTGTGCGGATAATGAGTTTTTCCAGAAAAGACTTTCACCTTCAACATTACTAACTTGACAGCAGCATAAAACACTTTCACCTTCACCACTACTAACTTGACAGCAGCATAATACACTTTTACCTTCACCACTACTAACTTGACAGCAGCATAATACACTTTTACCTTCACCACTACTAATTTGATAGCAGCACAAAACACTTTTACCTTCACCACTACTAACTTGACAGCAGCATAATACACTTTTACCTTCACCACTACTAACTTGATAGCAGCACAAAACACTCACTTTCACCACTACTAACTTGACAGCAGCACAAAACACTTTCACCTTCACCACTACTAACTTGACAGCAGCACAAAACACTTTCACCTTCACCAGTATACTAACTTGACAGCAGCACAAAACACTTTCACCTTCACCACTACTAACTTGACAGCAGCACAAAACACTTTCACCTTCACCAAGCACAAAACACTTTCACCTTCACCACTACTAACTTGACAGCAGCACAAAACACTTTCACCTTCACCACTACTAACTTGACAGCAGCACAATACACTTTTACCTTCACCACTACTAACTTGATAGCAGCACAAAACACTTTCACCTTCACCACTACTAACTTGATAGCAGCACAAAACACTTTCACCTTCACCACTACTAACTTGATAGCAACACAAAACACTTTCACCTTCACCACTACTAACTTGACAGCAGCACAATACACTTTCACCTTCACCACTACTAACTTGATAGCAGCACAAAACACTTTCACCTTCACCACTACTAACTTGATAGCAACACAAAACACTTTCACCTTCACCACTACTAACTTGACAGCAGCACAAAACACTTTCACCTTCACCAAGCACAAAACACTTTCACCTTCACCACTACTAACTTGACAGCAGCACAAAACACTTTCACCTTCACCACTACTAACTTGACAGCAGCACAATACACTTTTACCTTCACCACTACTAACTTGATAGCAGCACAAAACACTTTCACCTTCACCACTACTAACTTGACAGCAGCACAATACACTTTCACCTTCACCACTACTAACTTGATAGCAGCACAAAACACTTTCACCTTCACCACTACTAACTTGACAGCAGCACAAAACACTTTCACCTTCACCACCACTAACTTGACAGCAGCACAAAACACTTTCACCTTCACCACTACTGACTTGACAAAACACTTTCACCTTCACCACTACTAACTTGACAGCAGCACAAAACACTTTTACCTTCACCACTACTAATTTGATAGCAGCACAAAACCATTAACACCATTTTTTATTGGCATTTAACGCATTTTGAAAATACATGCTTCATATAGTTTGTTTTGTATCTATTTAGTATTTCAAGTTAAAAATACAAATAACTGTATACTCGGTAGGCCTAAGTATAATTGCAATTGGTTCTAAAATATGTGATTAAAAAATAGTTATAACTTAGAATTCTGTTAATTTTCACATACTGATATACCAGTTGGCAATTTGCCTGATCTATGTAATTTTGTCCCAGATTCAATATTTTGCATTTCAGTTAACACAATCATAACATCAATATAACGACCACAAGCATTTGTCATATTACCATGTCCAATATATCACTCATTCGGTAGTTATTATTAATTAACCAGATAACATTTGCGTGGCAGCAGGTAAATAAACTTGCACTCAAAGTTGTATCGTCATCACTTATTAATTGGGTCATTATTTTTAGTACTGATTCTAATTCTCTCAGTGACAACAGTGCAACATAGGTCACTGAATGTTGGGTTTTAGACCCAATTCTAAGAACTGTCAAATTGATTGAGAAACAGTTGAATGGGTCACAAATGATACAATGGGAAACATGCAGTAGTAGAAACTAATTAGATCAGACCTATTCCCCCCCAAAAAAAACTTTGGTTTCCATATTTTAGCAAATCAGAAAAACCTAGAAAAAAAAACAGTCTCACGGATTCGTGATTTTCGAATCCTGATATTGGGTTGGAAATTATTCCCTCTATAACAAATTCTAAATGTATAATGCTACCATAATTATAAAACAACACATTATGCTTCTCAGTGACACTGAAACATTTTAAAGATTTATACATTTTTAGGATGTTGAAATTCAATAAAGCTGAAGTTTTTTTCTTAGCAAAATGTACTCCTACTTTCCGTTACTTTTTTCCTGCTCTCTTTCACAACAAAAGGTGTAACTTATTTCCGTTACTTCTTTCATGTTACTTTCTTTCCATTTACTGCAACTTTGTGACTTTTTCCCTGCTATTTTTTTACTTTACCTCCTACAAATTTGTTTTATGTCAACACATCCATCGAGACAAAAACACTGGCAGCACAACCTGCTGTGCTTACTAATAAAACTTATACTTATGGCAGCGACCTGGGTAAGTGGCAGATGACAGTTTTAAAAGCTGTCACTTGTCACCCCCACAACACTTGGCAGGGTAGGGTGTCCCAGCCATGGCTCAAGGGTGCCACTTGGCTGTTTTCTCTGTGTTAGGCCCAGATCATGTTTTATACAAATTCCTACAGACCACAATATCCTGAAGACCAAAAAAAGTTAAAAGTGGAAAGAATCCCACAATTCAGTGCATGGTACCATGATTTCAGTGCATATTATGTGGAAGTGTTATACATCTTGTGTGCATTTTAAGGCTTACTAAAGTTTGTTTACTGTCATAGTTATTGATTTGGTATCTAACATTTTGCTTTATTTTGTAATGAACGCTTCAATTTGATTAAAAAATTTTTTAACACTTATAATAGCTTACCAAGTTGAATTGAATAAAATGTAGCACTACTGGTCAAGTCCCCATGTACCATACCGATTGTAGGTTTGTAGTCCGGTGGGCTTTTGTCCTGAGGGCTTTTGTTTGTGAGGGCTTATGTCCATACCTCCGAACATAACCTCTTCCAGACAAACCCCCTCTTAACAAAACCACAGACTTTTAATATAACTATGGACACAAACTTCTAAATTGTCTCTAAGACAGACAAAATCCAGTGGTTAAACAAATTGATAGTTTATGTCTACCTGAAACCGTGTTTATATTTATAGAAAATGTACCCTTGTGTAGAGCAATAAAAAATTTAAGAATTTTTTGAAGAAAGTAGAAAAATTGTTCTCCAAACAAACTAACAGTTAAATGAGACAATCTGTATAATGGAACAAGTTAAAAAAGATTGATTAATATAATGGGTTATCCATTTTCATTTCACCATAAATTGAGGGGATTTTGTCCATATTTATACTAAAGGGAGAGGGTTATGCCCAGAGGGGATTATGTCCAGAGGGGTTTTTATCTGTCTACTTTTTTCATGTTATTTTCTTTCCATTCGGTACCGTACTGTTGGGATATTCCATGTCATAGTGGTACAAAGTTACCTTGTTATGTGGCTTGAATTTAGTAAGAAACTAGTCCAACATATGAGTAAAGAACACCCATTTTTTATAAACCTAAGATAAGCCTATTTTAATAGAAAATCCATTCTCCATTTTACGCTGCCATTCACATGCACAATCATTACACATATTCTGGCTGCGATTTGACCTTGATGTCGACATATTTGTGGCTGACCTATAGCAGAAGTCTGACCACAGAGTGGACAGTCTTCAAAGTGTGCCTTGACAGCTAGGAGAACACAATATCCATAAGAAACAGCAGAGCCCTGTCAAGTCCAGCTGCCTTCAAGGAGAATCAAATAAAACCACTGAACAGAGAAGCACAGTCAAAGGGGCTGCCTCTCAAGTTACCCTTTACCCCTTTATGGCAAGGGAAGCTTCAATGGACTCACATCTCATGTTACCCCTCAGCATTTTCCTTTCCGGTGTCACCAAAGTGTGGATGACAGTGGCCAAGTGGCAGTGACAAGCAGCCACAGTCCATAGACAGTCACCTTTCAGTGTCAGACGTGTCAAGATGGCTTTGTCAGCAGTAGACCAGTCTAATTCTCAGACACCTCCAGACAGAGCATTGTCACCATTGTCACCAACAATGTGACAACTGATGACAATGCGAATAGATACACGAGCACACTGGAAGGATAGACTAAATGCCAGTGTTTACCTTCAATCACACCTAGGTTAACTCACCTCACAGGTGAAAATTAAAGCTTCACGTTTCATTAACTGCAGATAGGTTCATGCTGATGCACTTAAAACAGCAACATTAGAAGTTTTTCCCTTACGGGCAAAGGAATGATTCGTCATTAAATTTCAAGAAGTGCAGGGCGCATTTGCGGTTCCGTCAGTGATTGTCAGTGTCAGCGAATGCTTAAAAAGATTAACAAAAAGTACTCAGTTGTGTTCGTTACCATGCACTCTTTGAAAAACAAAAACTCCTGGATTAAATGTCAAGACATAGAAGGGGTGTCTGTCACTGTCTGAAGGTTCCAATGTATTGTGGTTGGGGCAAGGAATTCCAACATCCTGCTACCCTTTGCACCCCATAAGGCAGAAGGGCAATATGGAGAAGAAAAAAAATTTCTGTTTAAATTTTTTTTTACTCCTTGTCACATCCAACAAGGTAGAGCATTTCACTGCTAACTTTGTACTACGTAGGAAGGGTTTTGTCCAAATGCTCTTCCTGACAAAAGCACCCTCCAGACAAAAGCCAAACAGACAAAAGCTCCACAATCAAGTGTGTGTGTGTGTGTGTGTGTGTGTGTGTGTGTGTGTGTGTGTGTGTGTGTGTGTGTGTGTGTGTGTGTGTGTGTGTGTGTGTGTGTGTGTGTGTGTGGGTGGGTGGGTGGGTGGGTGGGTGGGTGGGTGGGTGGGTGGGTGGGTGGGTGGGTGGGTGGGTGGGTGTGTGTGTGTAAATAAATAAAAAAATATATATCCAACCAGACAGACAGGAGGGTAATTTGCTATATAAATGTTTAGTACTGTATGTCCTATTTGGCCACATATGAGAAAAATATTTAGTAAGTATTTAGATTGTGGGGCTTTTGTCTGGAGGGTTTTTTGTCTGGTGGGCTTTTGTCCGCTAGGTGTCAGAATTGGGTAGAATACACTTTAGGGCCCAATTTTTTTTTTTTCAAATACAAATATGCTCTATTTTTTATTTAAAATACACATGCAAGTACATATATAATTAATAAAAAAAAATTAAATATGATCATTTAAATTTAACATACACAAGGCTAAATTCAAATACGCTATATCAGAAGAGCTAAATGTGCAATACAAAATGTCAGTTACAAATATTGATTGCATTATTTTAATATTATGTTTAATCAGTGTCTGAAAAAATTTTGTAGCAAAAAAATTAACAGGCCCAGATTAATTTTTTAACTGGCCCAGTTCTATTTTGAACCGGCCCAGGTGTGTTTGAACTGGCCCCACAAAAATGTATTAACCATAAATGTATGTAATAAAGCAAAGTTTTTGTGCATAAAAACTAAAACAGACACTGCTTTAAATTAGATAAATAATAATTTAATAAATATAAACTATGCCAAATATTGTTGTTTATTTCTTATTACTAGAAGATGCACTGCCACTGGCCAGTGGCCACTGGCCACTGCCCTGGGCCTGGGCCTGGTATGCTGTTCTCAATTCACTACAAATCGAAGCCTCCAAATTCACAGCCACATATCACATTAATCAGAAAATCTTGGCACATTATTGTCAATCGGATTGTCTGCCTCCTTAGTATCAGCAGTATGAAATAAATTGGCATAATATCCTTTTGTTTAGCATCTTTGCTTTGGTGTATCCATGGAATTCCCCACGATATTGACATAATTAAATGTGAATCATCCAATAGGTATCCATGTTACAAATGTAACGGGATTTGTCACTGGCAAGGAAGAAGTAGTTTGTCACATTCGTATTTTATATCGAATTAGCATAGATTAGTAAGTACTGTAATGTGGATCACTAATACAGTCCGCCCCAGCTGTGGCTGCCGGATGAATCGGCGGGGTAGGGTTAATAACTTGTGCAATTTGTCTAACTGAATCAGCAGGAAGCAAATTGAATCGGTGGCTGCCGCCAACAAAACAGCCTTAATTTCGAACACTGGTTTAATATAAAGTTTTATTTGTGAAATAAATTTACAAAAAGCAGATTAGGTTAGGTAGGTATGCATTTATCAATATTTATTATCCTAAAATGTGTATGTTCGAACGGGCTTCTCAAAATAGGTACAGGCTTTTCGAAAACAATCCAAAACAAATAGGTAAGGTCAGCATGTTTAAAAATAGAACTATTTGGCCCCAAATCTGGTGCATGTCAGTCAAGATAACCCTGGTATATCTTATCACCTGGAAAAACGTGTATTTGAAATACAACCAAATCACATATTTTACTGTGTATTTTGTTTCTGTATGTTTCCGCTTGACCTATGTAATCCAAAGAATCAATAACACTCCCGTAAAGTGAGTCAGACGACACTCATTGTTGTAATGGATAAACTGTTTTAATTTGTGGACACTTTCCTTGAATGATTTAACTAGATTTAACAAGATTGCCATCCCAAACAACAAGTTCCAAATGGCAAGTGAACAAGGAAGCCTTTGGCTTATCAATGCTTAATTAGGCATTTATTTAGCAGGATGACCAGTGGCTAACAGCATAAGCAGTGACCAGCAAATATATTAACATTTGTCTATGTCAGCTGAGTTTATATAATAAGAACGGTAACTTCAATAATAACATGTACTTCAGTTCAAAATTATTGATCTAAAGATAGGTCGTTTGGTGGAAGTAGGCCCCGTTTTTGCTTAGTAATCAGGCGTACCAGAATGAATAAAAAAAATGGGTAGGTTTTTATATTTTTACCCTAGAGTGACTGAATCATTATCAATTGAAACAATGAGCTGTAACCACTGCACGCACACCTTTCATTGCTCATACTCACACTGATACTTAAAGTGAGCTGTCCATTTGCATTTCGCAATGTCAAAAAAAGGGGTATTTGTATATCACCAAGCTTACGTGACCCCCATCTAATATGCACACATGTATATAACCCTGTCTGGGTTGTTAGCATTTTTGTGGCAACACAGGTACCTCGCCTGAACATCCACAACTACAGACCACCCACTACATAAATTTTGTTCCGCGTCAAAAATAATGACTCAATGCAGGGATGTTTTCGCAACATACAAACTTCGAAGTGGTCGTCTACCTCTCCGATTACATATTACGCTTGTGGGCCGAGGAATCAATGAGAACCAGAATAGGAAATACAACAGGTAGTTTTGTCAATAAAAAACAGGTAGTCTTATTGAACTGGATAACGTACAGTGCATGAATGCCCTGCCCCCCCCACACCTGTCAATTGTTGCTGTCAACACGTTAGTGCGTCCTAACCCACACAGGTCAGTTATTCGATTCGTTATCGCATCACAGGTTACCATTGGTGTACATGTGAGGAGTGCACCACAGTGCTCCCACAATACACCTGGCGAGACGCCCAGCTACGTTGAGCATGACTCATGTACAATTCCTGGAGAAAAACATGCGCAGCAACTACACTGACATAACAACAGATGGCAGCACGCATGACGTGTTCTCCTGGACACGGCCTTGGCTCAGTTACAACACAGTCTCATTAAGTACATTACAAGGCCCAGAAGTATACAATTGCAATTAGACAGACTACCCAAAAATTATCCACAAAGTCATCATGATTAAAGTGCTTTGTTTGTAATTGTTTTCAGGTGTTGGTTATAATGAATACAACATAATAATGATTACACCACTGGTGTAATGTATTATTACATAGGCAATGAACAATGTATTACACATATAGTGGCATTTCTGATGAAAAATTTCAATATTAAGTGTAAATGATTATTATATGTAATTTTAGCTACAACTGTAACTGAGCACAGGTCTGGAAGTTACACAAGAAAACTGAACAGGTTTCCCTTTCATTAGAGCGTTCAGTCTTCCAGGGGTTCAGAGGATTTGGAGTAATCTATCAAGATGCAAACCTACTACAATCTTTCAACACATGCAAAATACTGCAACATTGTGATGAGCCTAAATGAGTATTTCGGTCATATAGAAATGTGCATTTCATCTTTAGGTGTCGTTGCAGATGTTCTCAAAGTCACAAAAATGCAGTGTTTATTATTAGTTCAGACCACCACTCACCCCCTCAGTGCATTAGTTCAGACCACCACTCACCCCCTCAGTGCATAGTGCCGGACATAAGATAACGCACACATGGCCAATTAAAAAGCATTAATCTGTCCCCAGAAGCGTTGTGACAATCAAACCATCACCTATCCATGCGCAATGCTGTTTTTTACTTTGAGTATTTATGCGACCCCTCCTTAGGTGTTCTCAATCAGATTTGTGAAAAAATGCTACTTACTCTTTCGTCCACTCTTGTGCCTGTACGCCGTCTCCACGGCAACCAGGAGCACCGTCATGGCAACGAAGACAACAACATTTGCATGCATTGTGTTCACATTCCAACACAGTTACACCTGAAAGAAAATGAATGACAAGTTTAAATTAAATGACAACCATTAATATGATCATACAGTTGATTATTAATAGCACACATTAGTAAAAGACCATCTCTTAAAAAATTGCTGCATTACATATATTATTGCCTGATGTAAATAATATCATACAGTTTATCCTTTTAAATTTTTTAAATACAAATTTTAAATACAAATACAGGCTTTTGTTTTATAAATACAAATACAGGCTTTTGTTTTATAAATATCACACATACATCAAGATGATGAGTCACCATCGAGGTCTTACATTTATGCCACAAAATGTTAATCATAATAACATTTTCACATCCAAATAACATGTAAATAAATTGACAACCAGACATTTGATTGAACGATGTCCATCTCATCCGCCTTTGCCTTTTTTGGTGAATTTTCACCAGACCTGGTAAAAACTAAAACTAAATAACAATAGATAATTTTTTATTATTATTCTGAAACAAGACGAGTTAAAAAAATCAAATTGAGAAAATAATTACCAATTATTAAAGTTAACAAATTTAATGTTTCTATTTTATCTACAAAAACAAAAATATTTCTTGTCAGGACTTAAATACCAAGATTATTAGTGCACTACAAATGCATTATGTAAATATGTTCTGTCCAAATTTGAACGAAACATTTATCAGATGTTTTGAAGGTTAGTTGGGACATTAATGCAGTATATCGACAACTTTACAGTGCATCATTTATGAGGGACAGGAAACGTGTGACTGGCCAATGTTATTTCACACCTGCAGGTGTCTCTACATTTGATCACTAATTTTCAGGTGTAGTAAACAATCCTCCCACCAGGAGGGGTTTACTGATCTAACTTATTACACTTACTTATAAGTTTGGGGCTCTCGAGGATTTTAGCACAATAGAAGTATTTTTTATATTATTACTATTATAATACATTAAGGTTTATGTTGTCCCATCCTTAACACAAGTGTTTAAAATTCTAGAAAATGGTACGCCACAATGTGTAAACACATTAAAGTATAGAACAAAGTTTCAAAACCAGTTCATATAACCCCGTTTCCCAGTGGTGTGTAGACAAAATTTTTTTATTGTATTGCTGGGAATATTAACCCATCATTTGTTTGTCTGTTTGTTCTTATGTTCATATGTTCGTTCGTTGATTCCTTCATTCATTCTATGATCATCATAGATATAATACCAAATAACAAAGGTTGCGCTAACCATTTGCATGAAGGGGAACTGTACACAAAGAAGTCAAACACAACAAACCGGTGGGAATGCCCCAAAAAGGAAACATTTTATGTGGTCTCTAGATAATATGATATTTAATATTGGAAAAATAAAAAATAATATTCTTTTAATGCTAATGTATGTTACAGTAAACTGTTTTATCAGCCATTCAAATGTCTGAAAATGTTTACAGGAAACGTAGTACTGTAATTGCTTGTTATTAAGCACTAAGACTCAGTCAATATATGGTAGACGTCTTCTCCTCTCATTCTCAAATTTTGTATAGAGAATCTGTACCAATATCTACATTTTCAGTAAATTTCAGAAACAGCTTGAAAACTTCTCAAGTAAGTGGCATCTGAAAGCAGGTAAAAAATAATGGGTAACATTTTGGGTGCTCATCCCTTCTTCACATTATACTAGGGCATTACAGCGACAATTTGCATGTAAATACTTAGTTCTTTTGTACAAGTGATCAAGAACAAGTGACTAATACAAGTGACTAAGTACAAGTGATCAAGTACAAGTGATCAAATACAAGTGATCAAGTACAAGTGATCAAATACAAGTGGTCAAGTACAAGTGATCAAGTACAAGTGGTCCAGTACAAGTGGTCAAGTACAAGTGATCAAGTACAAGTGATCAAGTACAAGTGATCAAATACAAGTGGTCAAGTACAAGTGATCAAGTACAAGTGGTCCAGTACAAGTGGTCAAGTACAAGTGGTCAAGTACAAGTGATCAAGTACAAGTGATCAAGTACAATTGGTCCAGTACAAGTGGTCAAGTACAAGTGATCAAGTACAAGTGATCAAGCACAAGTGGTCAAGTACAAGTGATCAAGTACAAGTGGTCAAGTACAAGTGATCAAGTACAAGTGCTCAAGTTTAAATTTAAGTAAATTCTTATACATCAACTTTTTGACCATCGATTGATTTCACATAGAATGACCCAGGAACATAATATTATAATAGACACTAAAAGCTAATTCACAATATTGACAGTAAATAGATGAATTTGCAAATTTATTAATGTCACTTGACTAAAATAACTCATAAATAATATCTGGAAATTGTAATATTAACGTCTTCAAATTATAGCAATATCCAGTTAATTTTACAATATTCAACATAGAATTAGTGAAATAGCAATACATTTTTTTTAACTATACATAATAACTGTGATTAATATATTTTGCAATCAGTACTTGGTAAGTATTATGTCTTTTGGGCTTTTATCTGTTGGGCTTTTGTTGTCTGTTGGGCTTTTGTTGTTTGGGGGATTTGTCCATGGGGCTTTTGTCCTAAGGGGCTTTTGTCCTGGAGTCATTTCCAGTGACTGATATAGTAATATTTATTTATACAGTGCAACATCCAATACAGTTCACAGTGCTTTACAGATAATCTGAATAAAATAATACATTGCGGTATAAACATATTTTTAATATTATAGATAATATTATATATATTTCTTTTTTAAATAATCAAGAAGTGAATATAACCGTGAACCTAGGAAAGTTTATTAAAGTGGCAGCATGAAAAAAAAAAATTTAGGTTGAATAGAATAAAATAATTTAGGTTGAATAATATAAAACAAATCAGTAAACTAAGGTAAAACTATCAAGAAGGCTAAACTGTTGCAGTGCTCAGTGAATATTAATACGCCGCAGTAAACAGGCGTCTTCAAGGCTGGCTTGAATGAGGTCAACAAAGTTTTCTAAGTTGTATTCCACAGGCAGAGTTCCGCAGAGTTCCACAGAGTTCCACAGCGCAGCCACTGCTTGCATGAGTGTGCAGTCACCCTTGATATTAGAAGTATTTATTTCCTATGCGCCACACCCAACTACTTCTCGCCCATCTTCCATCGATGAGGCAGCAACAAGACATAATGATGTTATTGACATACATTCTCAAGCAGGCAACTGGTGTAGGAAACGGAATATCCGCATGATGCATACATTTCCCAAAACCTTCAGGTAGCGAAAACAACCCCAGGGAAAACGGGCGTGGCTCGTTACCATGTAAGAGAGGAAGTAATGAGAGATCTTGGCTTAGCTCCAGGAGTCAGGTTTATGACATCTACAGAGTGCTGTCTAATCTTTCAGTAGTACCATTCGTTAGCACTGAGACACCCAAGGCAGAATGCAACTGAATTAAACCATGTTGCAGTGTTTACAATGTTCATGGTGTAATATGCTAATGTAATATAACATGAATCTGTGCGACATTGTTATACACTGTACACAAATATGTGGCAGTATTGTGTGATAATGTAAATGTACTAATAATATGTGTGATATCAAGCTCCATTGTATGAAATTATGCTGCTGCATTAAATAAAAATAATACTACACTATATGAAAATATGACAAACAACATGGTAAAAATGTAATATATTTTCATGCACTCTTACAGGAAAATATAACAAAGAACACGGTAAGAATGTGATATATTTTCGTGCACTCTTAAATGAAAATATGACAAAGAACATGGTAAAAATGTGATATATTTTCATGCACTCTTACATGAAAATATAATAAAGAACATGGAAAAAATGTGACATTTTTGCATTCTTACATGAAAAAATGACAAAGAACATGGTAAAAAAAGTATGATATATTTTTATGCACTATTACATGAAAATATAACAAAGAACATAAGTAAAACTGATGCTCTGGTCATGAAACATATTAAGACAATTAACAATCCTTGCTATTACAGCTGATGCATTGAGACCTGCACAAGGACATGCACAGGTCGGTGGGTTCAACGACTTTGCGATGGAAATTAAGTACACAAACTCTCATTGGGCCTGTTATTACTTTAGAGAATAACACATCTCAGACAGAATCCAACTCTCAGCAGGGACTTTATTAAAATGATGTCTCTGAAGATGCATGCTGTTAGCCGGGGTGTGAGACAGAGAGATGCAATTATTTAAGTAATTTTTTTGCTGTAAATATATCATTCAAGTATTTTTTATATATCCCTGACTGTTGCCAATGTTATCATTACATCAAACCAGCGTTCACCAAGACTCACAGTTCATTGACTTACAATGTCCTGCCAGTGTCCCTAATCCTTTCAATATAAAAAAACCCAGTGGATTAAAACTATAAAATGCTATTTTGCACAAATTTGTTGCATCTTTGGAACATAAATAAATTCAAGAACATTGTGATTATTACCAAGGGAATACACTTCAATTTGACAAAACATCAAAATTCCCTGACCTTTCAAAGAAAGAAAAAAATCCGATATTCCGCTGCAATAATTAAGTTTCTCAGACCTTAATATTTTATTTTATATATATATATACTTAATTATTGCAAAGGTCAGGGAATTTTGATGTTTATATATATATTATATACATATAACATATATACATACATTTTATATTTTTCTCCCAGATTTTTCCATGAACTATGTGAACATCCACAATGCACCACATACAGCAAGATATTTATATCTAGCTCAGATCTATATGCCTCAAGATCTTCACTGTCAATTTAGTATTTACTTAGAACTATCCTTATACAGTATATACATCTGAATGAAATCAGGGGTCCCCCCAGAGTGTTATCGCAGTAACTTACCCGTATGTCTTTGACGTAATGCTCAATTACACCATGTCAGTATTACATACACAATAAAAACTTGATGACCAGTAACCATCGAGGAACACCCAAGGAACGAACCGAACCGTTCTTGCTTCCTTATTCTTTATCCATGTTTATTCACTGTTCCCCCATCCAGTGCTTGGATCAGATGTTCACTTCACACTGGCTGGTAATGGTCACGCTTCACTGCACAAAAATCTAATTACTTGAGACATCCAGAAGTCATGTACAGCTTTCATGGAATCAATTTCTATGACATCAGAGGGAAACAATCTAACAGACAGAGGCTGAGTGAACTGACAGAGGGAAACGACCTAACAGGCTGAGGCTGTGTGAACTGACAGTGGGAAACGACCTAACAGGCAGAGGCTGAGTGAACTGACAGAGGGAAACGACCTAACAGGCAGAGGCTGAGTCAACTGAAGGATGGCAAACGACCATGGATAGATAGTGCCTAACCTAGTAACCATTTTCTGTAATGGGGCATTATGTCTCAAATCAACCAAAATAAGAAAATCTCATATTTTTGATTCAACCCAAATTTGTACCCATTAATCCAGAAGTCAATATAACCACACATATCAAACCATAGGGCTGTAGTTCGAATAGTTATGACCATTTCAAATTTGGCGGATCCCGTCACTTTTTGCTAATTTTCGGAAATCATGAAGATTTCTTGTTCTACTTCAAATACCGATAACTCCAAAAACTATTTGTGCTAGAACACTGGAGATTTGGCATGCTTTATTCTCCATTACATGTAGATAGTAACATACATAGTTTCTATAGCTCAATTTCGCACATAAAAACACACAACTTCAATGGCAAATTGTGGGAGAACTAATATACAGATGTGAAACCACAGTATGTATGTTGCTATCTAAATGTAATGCAGGATAAGTATGCAAAATCTCAGAGTTCTAGCAAAAATAATTGTTTAGCTATCGGTATATGAAGTAGAACAAGAAATCTTCATGATTACCGAAAATTAGCAAGAAACAGCAGGATCCGCCAAATATGAAATGGTCATAACTATTCGAGCTACAGCCCTATGGTTTGATATGTGTGGTTATATTGACTTGTGGATTAATTGGTAACATTTTGGTTGAATTCAAAAATATGAATGTGTGTCTTGTTCTGAGACAGAATGCCCCTAATTCCAAATAAAATAAGACTGTTTTATCTATTTTGAGGCAGACATAAAATAACTAGAGTGCTAAAGTAATAAAATACAGACTATTACTTCATGACAAGACAAGACAATTACCTCATGACAGGACTAGAATTAATGTTAAAAAAAGACACCATATGCATTAAAAATATTTACAGTATCAATGTAAATCCTATTTAAATTGTAATCAGCAGAAAACAAACACATCAAGAATTTTAGCTAATTATACATAGTATACTAGTATTGTTCATGTACTATGTTATAACAGAATATTAAAGGGTCGCTGCTTGTGGTAACTGCCCTAGCATCAGCTAGACCAAACCAGGTCTGGTAAATTAGGTTTGAGAAAATTAACATATCTGCGTATACTGGCCAAAACACCACAGGCCAAAATTGGACAAAATCACACAACACAATATTTACTTCTTGATTATATTACTTTTAACTGTTTATATTGGAAATAACTTTATAGGGTTATTACTTACATTACACCAGTAGATTAAGTGTGCTTTCAAGTTTTACATAAGGGCCATTCCACGACGAAGTGGACAAGAACTCAACATTTAAATATCAATTATTTTATTAAATGCAATTTTATTTTTACCAAAATCATGAAAGCAAAATTGTGATTGAAGTTGTTGCAAAAAAGATATCACATACACAGTAGACACCTAATATTATTTCAAATAAATGCAATAAGAAACTCATATGTAAAGCATTAATGCAATTAATACATTTATTATATTTAATGCAATTAAATAAAACTTGCATACCTCTATTAGCTTACCTATTATCTACATGGTACACTCATTGTACACTTATGGTACTCACTAACAAATGTAACCGAAATAGCTATTTTTTCTCTCTGTCCTCCATTTCTTTTATTTAATAAACAAAACTGGTTATTTCCTACACATAGTACACATGTTGAAAGTTGAAACCATGAAGGTTACCCCATGGTGAAATGGTACATGGCAGTGACACAAATTTTTTTTTAACATAACCAAAAATATGTACCAGGAGTATCAAATGCTCTATCATATTAGGACAGTGCCAGCGCTGAATAACTGGCATATTCAAGTGCTATATACAATTTGGAATTTGATGGGTGCACCACATCTAAACAACTGATTCCAAAGCAGTGCCTTTCATCATAACAAGGGTGATTATGTAGCTGAGTGCCCCCAAGTAAATCCAATATTTGTGCAATTCTAAAATCATGTTGTGCAAGCATTTTTGACAGCAGACTAAGAATTGACATTGCCCACAAAATGTGTTGGTAATTTATACAAATTAGAGTTATGTTGATCTCTGATGTTTTTTCAACAAAGCTTCCCTATTTAAAAGCTGCTATTGCTCATTTAAAGTAAATTATTTGAGCAAAAGTAGGGACAAGTTGTAACGCGAGTAACCCTAACGCGAACAGACTATTTTGATTGACAACCACAAGTTTTTTAATTATGCAATTCAAAAACTGTTGGTACTTTGATGATAACTTCACAGCAGTTGTAGTTTGAGGAGACTGTATCATGTTTTTGTCTTTTTTACGTGAGTGACCAACATTTGTATAATTAATTAAAACTACAGGATCATGGTAAAAATGTAATGTGAGTAACCATGGAAATGTCCCATACATTTGTTGGACAAGTTATTCAAAAATGACAATAGGATCTCTGTCCACAGACAGACCAGTCACATGAGGTCTAATGACTGAAACTGACTCAAAACATGCTCATGTACATCAATTTAATAAACAATGTTAAAAAGCAAACATGTTATTGTGGGATTTCATCCACATTTCATATTATGGGATTTTACCCACTTTTTAAATTTTGTATTGTGGGATTTTGTCCACTTTTCATATCGTGGGATTTTGGACTGTGGGATTCGACTAAACAAAAAGTTGTTCTGAGTGCTGCGCACTACGGGTGTGTCCCCTGAATAGACAAACTTGGCTTCCTACAGCACCAACTACACAGCCTGACACACCAAACCTCACTGCTCAGTAGTGATTGCATAGCTAGACCAATAAAAAACAAAAAGCGCAACACATAAACACAACCCTCCCTACGTTTCATTAACCAAGGGAGAAATCCGCACCGGGCTGTCTCGGACACGGTACCACGGACACGGCCGCTTTCGCGTCAATTACCCAGCATGCTTTTCAGTGATCCCGGCAATTACGCTTTGAGTTCAAAGACGCTGATTAAAAGAAATATGCGACGTGGTGCAACCCCAGCTTGAGTTGGGAAAATATTCACCTATAAAACCAAGCTTGTTAGTCGGGATGTAAGCTGCATGTTGGCGAGAAGATGTGACAGTTGGGGTAGTTTACGGTCTCCCCTCCGCTCGCTCGGACACGACCTATGCCAAAGGGAGTCTCTTTTATGTACACTATGCTGTCAGTTCCGTTATCTCTTAAATCCTTCAATCCTTTGTGGTGTTCACTCGAGGGAAATCTGGTGTCATCCGTAGACTGGTGGTGCTACAGAGTAACCTGTCGACAAATCCATCATCAAAGTTTTGTCCTGTGTGCAAAGGTCAAAACTTTCAAACATTGTTGCATTTCAAAGTGACTGGAGCAGTTATTATGTGATTGTGACTGGAGTGGTTATTATGTAATTGTGACTGGAGTGGTTATTATGTGATTGTGACTGGAGCAGTTATTATGTGATTGTGACTGGAGCAGTTATTGTGTGATTCTTTTGAATTTTTTAGCCACAATAACATAAGAAATAAAATAAACATAAATATAACCATTTCAGGTGGTACGTGAACCACCAATGTTTCGCACTTTCACATAATAGTAAAACTGTTATAGTGCTTAAATCCTCGGGAACTCGGGCTCAGAGGCTCAACAAACCAAAATTCATCATCAGAGCGAGGGACAACCGTAAATTTAAGGTGACAAATTCTTCAGTACACTGCCAAAATTATTCAATGCAAATTAAGCAATCATACCAAAAATAGTTTCAATCAGACACCACTGTTTGGCTAGAAATAATTTCTTGGCACAGAAGAACATCTCTTGAAGGCAATCCAATATGTCAAAGAGAAATAGTCTCAAAAACAGGTGTGATCCTCATGAGGGAATCAGCTATATAATGTAACATTAGCTCTGAAGAATGATATCTATTCTGAGCCTTTGACTGACAAGACCATTGCTTGATTTGTGTTTAAAATAGTGTCATCAAGCACAATGAATTGAGCATGATAAGGCCAGCAGCTATGTTAAGAACTAAACCAGCCTCCCTGGTGCATTGGCTTTCATCACACTCTATAGGTATCCAGTCCATCCAGTGTTGTAGGTTCAGTATTTGTAGGTTCAATGCCCAGTCTGAGCTTCATAATAATGAATGGCTATTTATGGTTCTAACTACAGTCTGTTGCAGACTATCTATAAATGGGTCTTATTATCTCTGTCTTCCAAGAGAGTTATGAAAAACGCCTAAATGTATGTGGTTTAACATTGGGTTTCACGTTTTTTGCTGCTGAAAACAGTCAGAACCAAGAGATACTGTAACATCTCGTGCATTTCATGTATAACCACATTATTAACGAGGAAATCTGCAATATTATAATCATAATAGCATCTGCAGTAAGAAAATGCAAGCCAAGATGGTATAACCACATCACCAGATCCACCGGCCTGACAAAAGGGCTGCTATGGCTACTTCCTATTGTAGCTACTTATAGCCCATTATAACTAAATTGTTTCCTGTTACAGCTATAAGCAAGAGGAACAGTTAATAAGGCATTAAAACTAGTCCCGTTATAGCTACTTCCTAGATTCCATTCTTGGATCAAGGGAGAATAAATTATCTTAAATGAAATATGTAACTTAAAACACACTGCACTAGTTTTATTAAAACGAACACATTAATAGTACAGTGTACTCAGTGTAAAATATTCCATAAATTGTGTCCACTTTTATGCGTCATGAATCACAAAGTGTGTAACTCTAATTTCAGCAAGTGTCCATGGAGAAAATGTCTCAGTTTATAAGTATAACCCCAAGAGACACCTTGACAATATTGCTAACTACACTGCAATTGAAAAACCTTGTTCAACACAGTGTGTAGTTTATGAGAGGTATTGCCCAAGTGTATCGACATACACTGTTGGTAGGAAGCACTGTAGAGGATAACTGTTTTACCTGATGTCTAAATGTCTTATTGCAATCTGAAATACTTAATGCTCCCCATCCTGCCACCTTCTGAACTCTATAATAAAAAAGTAGCTGTAACAGAACTAGTTTGACTATCAAACTTAATGAGTAGCTACAACGGGAATAAAAAGTAGCTATAACAGGAAGTAGCTATAACTTGAAGACACCTGGCAAAAACATCCTCCAAAGCACAATGAAAAGCAAAAGTAAGAGGCAAGCAGAGTAAGGCCGTGTTCACATACAACATTAATCTGCGTTAGGATGCGGATCCCAATTCGGGTAGCGCAATGTGAACACCCTTAATCCGCATTAAACTACCCGAATTCTAATGCGGGAAAACAGGTGAAGTAGGATGCGGATTAGCCAATGCGAACGCTCCGTTTGCCTTGATTCGGCGATGGTGGCGCTGCTGCATGAGAGGGGGCCATAGTCTCGCGATGTATGAGTGCATATGACCCGCACACCACGCCGTCTGGTGCACCAGTTTAATCCGGCTTAACTCGGTGTATGTGAACAGAGTCGAATTAGTTGATCCACATCGTAATTCAGCTGAAAATTAGATGTGAACACGGCCTTAGATTGTCAGATCAACACAGGTGCCACAACAATAATGGTATAATTCTGATCTGTTATTAGTAGATGGTTGGTAAATTTTCGGAAAAAAATATTTCTCCTAGATGCAATCTACAGAAATGCCTCCTTGTAAGATATGGTGGCAATTAACTCGGTCTAATCGGGGTACTGGGTGCCTTGTATGGGGAGTCGTACCATTCACAACCAAGATTCCCCCCTGAATCCCCAGTCATACACCCTATATTGATTCCCCCCTCAATAACAGCCACATTCTGACTGTTGGCCCTTGACTTGTCTCCTGACAATGTGCATAGCCTATCCCTTGAGCAGACAACTTAGATTACAACTAGGATAGAGTGGCCCAGAATCCTGTGATTGATGACCAGGGAAGGTGACCACATAAAGTTGATGATGGACACAGGCAAAGTGCTATGACAGAGTGGCACTCATCAGGTGTTGGACTGTTTGACCACCACATCAGACAGTGTCACCTTAGTTGTGGTATCTCCCCGCCTATCTACTGGTCAGTTGAGTGGTCAGTGTCAAGACAAACACCCCTCTCTCCCACACAAGAACTTCCACACTTGGAACAAACCTTTGATTTTTCCTTATCAGTTTACTGGGCAATTTCTCCCATTCTTGTGATTTCTCTGTCTATCCTTTCTTCCCAACATAACTGGACAATAAGTGACCCATTGGATCTGACCACACACTAAACCTCTAACATCAAAGCAAAACATACAAAATCCAACTACTAGTTTCAAAGGAAACCCTCCCATTGCACAACTGACGTGCCTTAGAGTGCACCCATTTACCTGTTAATCTGTGCATAATAAATTACCTGTGTACATCCATTCAATCGTCTGTGGTGTTAAGAGATCTGTTAAGAGTCTGATGGTCACTCTGTCGGTCACTCTGTTCAGCACTCTGACTATTTCATGCAAATGAAACAGTCCCATAAAGTATGAGCTTGAAAGCATTCTGTTTACCGACACACCTGAGCGAACACAGAAGCTGTGTATTAGCAGTCAATATTGTCAAACAGACAACTGTATTTACGAGATTAATAATTCAGAACTACAGAACTACTTACTACTAGGCAGAGTCCATATGGGTTCATCCTAAATGGCACCGGTAGAATCGCGTATGACGAAATGACAAACATAGTATTCTTTTTTCATGCATCCTGCCAAATAACAGTTCTCCTGCCACGAAGATTATCATCTCTGGTGATTCATCTTTTCTGTACTGTCCGATCCTTCATGTTTTGCATTTTCCCCCACCTTCCGTCAATTTTGAGCGTGCATGCATGCTTCCTTTTTGTCCAGCTTCACTTCGTACAATGGTAATAAATTGACAAAACAGAGTCAATGAACTATTTGGTGTCAACGGAACTGTTGTTAGCAACTGAACTGGTTCAGTGGCCAAACAAAATGCTAAAGGTCAACGGACGAAACACTTCAATGGCGAATCACCAACCGCAGACTGCAAGACACAGCAAACCTGTCAACACATTTCAAGTACACATCTGTGATGTGTTCAGTCAATGATTACTACAATGCACATAATAAAAAAGCAAATAACTGATGTTCTGTGGAAAACTTGATGCATAAAAATAAAATATTTTTTTACTTTCATATAGAGTGGAGGCGACTGGTGAAGACGGTAGTCAAACGGGACTAGTTATGAAGAACGGGAAACATAAATCAATGACCGGTATCGGTGCCAGCCTCCCCCCAGAATACACGGAAAAGGATGAAAGCAACAACAATTCTCCTTCCCCTTCCCATGATAATTGACATCTGAATGTGGAGGCTTCCATATAAACTAGGACAATTCATTAATTATATAACACTGTACCAGTAATAATCCAGTACTATAATTACTATCATAATTGTATCATCATCTACCTATCTAGCTTATCCTTGGCAAAAAGTGATTAAATGAAACAATTAAAATGTAAAATAAACTCTACTCAAAATACAAAATAATTTTTTTGTGTCTGATAAATAATTGGTATTCATTTCAAATATCAACTTCAACACAACGACTTAAGGTTTAATGAGTAACCATGCAAGGGAACGGTTTTCAGGGAAACTAACAATTATAGTAGATTTATTTACGATGAATTTAGGGATCAAAACAGAAACGTGACGAACAGCATATCCTGCCTGGTCCATCAGCCCATAGGAAGTGGACCAACCCAGCCTCCAGGATGGTCCATCAGCCTACAGGAAGTGGACCCACCCAGCCTCCGGGATGGGAAGAAGTGATCCTGCCCGGGTGGCTTGAGGGAAGCCTTATGGTTCAGAGAGCCCAATATTGCTTGCTTCACTAGAGCGAGATAGTCTCCTAGCAAGAGAGGGCAATCAGGTCAGCCGTGCATCCACTGGTTGAGAACAGGCGACTGGTCATTCAACGTGGGATGCCAACCACACAAGAAAACAAGCTTCATCTATGTGGGTGGGTGTAGGTGTGCTGTAATAGCCACAGTCAGTTGTGTACTTACAAATTGTGACACGTGCAACTGTGAGCATGCCACAATGAAGAAGGCAAGCAATTGTACATGCATGCAGATGTGCACACATGTGCAGGCACAGGGTGAGGGGGTTGCGGTCACTTGCCCCCCACCCCCCCTGGACATTTGCCCTTATGACACTTACTCCCTGGACATCTGCCTCCTAGGATATTTGCCCCCTCCCCCAGACATCTATCTGCCCCTTTTTTCTATGATAACTAACAAGTCAAAATCAGTTTGCAGTTTTATTATTATGACTACAATAACAAAATAAGTCAAAGTCACTTTATCCTAATGCCGTGTGTCTGAGATGTTCTTGTCACCAGTCCTCCAGTTGTCATCTAGGTGAAAATGGAGTCACTCCAACTCTCTATGGTAAATGCAATTCAAAAGAAGCCTTGTTGACATGGCTTCTTTCAAATATCCTCAATTAAAATAACATGTCCAGGTCCTAATGTCACTGGCTTCTTCCACAATTAGGGTAATACATACCTTAAATTCAAGCTCAGAAATAAAAAATAAGTTAAAAAAAACTATTTCTTAAAAAACTTACAAATAATCCAGAAGATGTGAATAGGGGGGCAAATGTCCAGATTTCCAATAAGGCAAGGTGCTAATGTCTGGGGGGGAGTAAGTGTCCTAGGGGCAAGTGACCAAGGGGCAAATGTCCAGGGGGGGCAAATGACCCGGACCCGAGGGCACATGTGCACTGGCATAATGGCAATCCTACTTTTCATAGTACTTTTGTATCTGAGCTGACTGTATCCTGACTTCTCTGGCTTGGAAACTTTATAATTATGGCCAATCACATGTGCATGTAGTGACACTGATTTTCCATGATCACGGAATCGATGGTTTATTTAAAACGGAATTCACCTTTTTCGAACAGAAATTACACGATGCACGTAAAATGGGCAGAATCCACGGAATTGATGTGTTGAAACATAATTTTACTTTTTAAGTGGAAATTCCAATTTGTATAGGCAACGTCAAACAATAAAGGATGAATTACGCACCATCACTGTAATGGTGATATAATGTTCTTGATGTAAAACTTGAAGGTATTTATTTGTCCCGTCCAGCTTTGAAGAGTTATCGTTTTCACCATTCGATGCGGAAAATTCAAAATGTGCACCAAAAAACTCTTGTGGATCGACAAGATTTGTTGTTTTCATTATGTGCGATCATATCGTCATTCGTCAGAATGCAGTCATAAACATCTGACACTTGTGCAACCAAAATTGCCTCCCGTTCGTTGTCTGATTGTCCACTAGGCGGACTACATGCGCAGTTTGCTGGCAAAGTAATAATAATTTTTTTGTCAAAAAAATTTGCCTTTTCTTTCTCTTTCTTTCAGGATCCATTTTTTAGGATATTTACGCCAATGGTAGTTTAGAGAATGAGATCACCAGCTCTGTGAATCCACAACAGGTTTTTTCTATTTCCATGTTTGGGATCTTTTATTTCGCCTGGTATAGATACCAGATAGAACAGACCAACGGCTTTTACTCCGAAAGACACAGGCAAAGTGGGGTAAACGAAGTTACCCAAGCTTCAAAATGGCAGAGGTGGTTTTGAAACCCGGTCCCTACAACCAAAAGCCCGACGCTCTACCACACGACCGCCGCACCCCAATAGGGAAAAGAAACATTTTTCGTACACATTTGAAACGGAATTTGCCTTTTTGAAACTGAAAATCAGTGTCCCTATAAGTGTGAACATATGAACACATGCAAACACGCGACCTCAAGATGAACAGTAATACTTCATTTAATAGTCCATACATAGCACATTAACTGGTGAAAAACTATTTGTGTGTGTGTGTGTGTGTGTGTGTGTGTGTGTGTGTGCGCGCGCACGCACACACACATGTGCCGTTATTGTGCACACGCAAGCGGACATGCTGGCATGCATGCGTACGTGTAATTGGCAATAAATCAGGTTCCAAGCTTATTAATCAAAGCACGGTCATTTAATTTATCCATATATTTTCCTATGCTTTCCATGGATAGGTTATGTGACCTTGCATGACCTTGCCATCATCTCATTACATTCATTGTGCAGTTTCAACATACCCATTGCAATCAAAATCTACCTCCTTCATGAATCCAGGAAATTTGGTAAGGAAGAATTTTTGTCAAGACAAATTTGTCAGAAAAAGTGGTAAATATTGATAAATATATAAAATTTTTAGTCTTATTGATCTCCATGACACTGACCATAACATTTAATGTAAGACCCACTTATGTATTATTTATTCTAAACTGCCTAAGTTTACGCCAGACTAAATCATCATGGTCAATCATTATTTCCCATGTTCCATGCGACCTTGTTTCGACTGGGTTATGTTCAACAAAGGTGAATCACATTTTCAAGTGTACAAATACTAAATATTTAAACATGTTTATAGTATTGTATGCTCTTCCAATTATCTCAGATGTTTTATATATGTTAATTGTGATTGTGTTCTGTCCATTTTCATTAGAACTGTGTCCATAATTTGTGACAACTTGAATTATTGAGTTGTGTCTTGCTACAGTATATATGACTCAATAGCTATTACATTTTGAGGAATCTAATATTCTGGAGTTCAATTATTTTGTTTGGTAAAGTAATTAATAATTTTACAAAGGGTATCTGAGGAGGGTATGTCCACAATCTATGTGGATGTTTCTGCTCAAAAATAGTTTTCATTTAATTAACAAATAGTTAAAAGTAGGTCAACAATCGTAGTAGGCTTAATGCAAATTGGCAAAGTTTATTTATTACTTTTTGGAAACTTATGGAAATCCATCCAAACATCAATATAAAGAGTGTGAACATTTCATTAGCCCATCGTGAATCAGGTTCATTCATGTTTGTTAACTTTTTTGCATTAATAGTTTAAATGGCTTAATAAAATTTACTAAAATCATCAAAATAATTGACTGTGATAATTAGATCAGGTAACTTTCAAGTGTGAATAACCTTGTTATTACAAATGTGTGAATAAGCCCTTTTTGCAGAATTTTCTGTATCCAGTAAAAAAAATAATAGTTTGATTTCACCAATAATAAATAACACAGTTCAACAAATGAGTACGCATGTCGTAGTTGATACTAGATAGGTTAATTTGTTTTGCAAAATGATTTTTAAACGAGTGAAAAAGTTAAATTAAAGAGGAACCTTGAAAGTGGCACGACTGAAGGTGGATACCCGACTCAATGGACCTTCTACAATATTTGCAACACTGCATCATCTTTGATGTAGTCACTGTCTTGATGAAGAATATAAATATAGACAGATAACCAGATGTCCCATTTCATCAGCCGACAGATTCATACACATGCTGCACACTTGAAACATTTAAACACACACAACTCATCATAAAGTGACATATACATGACAGCCAGATCCACAGGAACGCCCGCAGACGAAAAACTAAAGGGCACAGCGTTACAGACCGGCAGATACGATACGACTGACAGTAGCTGCAAAATGACCGAAATGACGAGAGGCAGGCTTCATGTGAAACAGTTCAATGTGTTCAAGTACTATTTCAATCAGAATGCGCAATTCCATTTACATAATGTCGCAAACAGAAAAACGTTTCTTCTTCGACCCGGTGAGCAGATACACAGTACTGTTTGTTCTTACAGAGATAAACCTGACAAAAATCCAGAGTAAATAGTTGTACTGTCAAAACCACCACCAATGCTCGGAGGCCAGTAAACCAGCTACTGGGGCAATATCCTTTTAAAAATGCCAACTTTGAGGCATCAACTGAAAACATTTTGTTTGACGCTAAACAAAATTGTTTTCTTTAGGGAAGTTAGCAGCTGTTTTGTTAAGCCTGGTACGGTGTCAATGTAGTTTTCCCGCAAACATCATTTATCTTCCAATCGCAGTTGATATTAAGATGAATGAGGAACATGTATTAGTAAGTGTGGCTTGTGTGTTATGTCAATGTGGTATGTCATCGGCACAATAACGAAGGATAAGGAAAATGTTCATAAGCCAACACATGTCGATGCAATTCAAAGTTTGATTAACCAGGAAAGGAAGGTCTGAAGTGAAATGACATTTCTTTCTTACAGGGTCAAACATAAAAGTTTTGAGGTGTTCCCTAACCAGTCAGTTGGAAGCTTATTTCCTTGCCCTGGCTGCTCTGAAAAAATGCCACAAATAGGACATTTCTAAGTGAAGTGTAGTTTATTTGTTTTAGATAATACATGCAGAGTCAAGTAACAGTTTGTACATATTTTACACAGTTTAGATGATCCAGGGAGGCCTGTATTAAGACCTAAAAGATTGTTATCCTACAGGCCTTCCTATTTATCAACATACAAAACATACTACACATTAATTATAGCATAAGATCATTTAAACTGTAGTGCTTTTATTACAAAAAAAATGGCAATTTTCCTAACCTTTACATTAAGCTTAACATTTATAAGAATAAATATTAAGAGCATGTCCCAACAAGTGTTCAAAATAAAACCAAACCATTTATAAGTATATCCACATTTGCACAACTGAGAAACCAAGATGCATTATAATGCCAGAAATTCGAATTAATGTTTTATTTGTGACATCGTAAGAAGTCTTTCATGCAGCTTTTCACACTTTCATTTAGCCCTATGACAAACCAGAGCTCATGATTATATTCCATATACAGGTGTGCTACCCAAGTATATGTCTGACATAACAACGCACCTGTTCTACAAACAATTTGTACTGCTCTAAATATATATTTGGTATTAAGTAAAACTGTGGTAAAACATTTAAAAACAATAATACTAAATTGCAGACTGCAAAACCAATATAGCAATTAGTACTACTGCAAACATAACAAACTTTACTTGTTGGATATGTCAGAAACCCTGGATAAATTAATGGTTGTACTATACTTGATAGATATTAATGGTAACACCAATAAATAGTGACATTGGACAGAACAGTGCGTCTGGCTCACATTTTTAATTAAATCTAAGCCAGGCAACAATGACCCTTTTCAAGTGACCAGTTATCAGCTTGAACTAATTGCCGCTGTCAGCAGCTATTAACAGCAGTAATGGACACTGTCCATCCAGTAGTGCCTGGATGTCCACTCCAGTGGTCAGCTGGTAGCAATAAACAAGGCAAGCCAATGGCCAAAGCAGCCCAAACTGATTGACCAGGGTCAACTGAGGTCTCCAGAGAAACGGATCTCCACAGAAACATGCTCTGGACAGAAGTCGCCTACATACAGAAACTGGTTAGGTGGATGCTAATTCTCTCTGCAGACTACTGCCCAGAAAGTGGCCATGGAAATTGAGGTCACACTACAGACATAAAGTATGCAGCATAATTCTGTTAGACATTCTGAACGTGTATCATTCAGTTCCCATAAGAGAAGGACATTTTGTACAAGTCCAGTACTGAAAAAATAAATAAATATTTATTGCAACAGCTAACAGGACCACCCACGTTGACAGCCCATGTCTGACACTGCTAATCCAAATCAATTAATTATTTAAAGACTACAGACATCACCATTATTATCAGTGATGGTCATTAAATTCGTGCAATGATGCCTTATATTGTATTCCAGTTGCATCCACACTGATTCCAGTGGAGTGGTTACTACACAAACCTACTGCGAACTATGACCCTTGAAGGATGCAGTGACACCCTTCCCCACACCACCCACCTTCCCAGGATACAGAGCCTCATTGCCTGAGAACAGTAAAGAAAATAGCATAAATCATAGCCTAGTATTCAGATCTACTTTCCAAAATGTTATTTCTACCTGTGTCTATTTTGTGATAAGTGGATAGAAATAAAAAATGACATCAATTCGATGGCTCATTAGGGGTTTTTTGGGTCGGTGCCACGCCATGCCCCCCAATCGTAACACCGGCCTGCCTGGCAACTGGCTTCATAGCGCCTTGCCTTGCCTGGGTGCCCCGATCTGTCATTTTAAAATGTGCACTAATGACACCTTTGAAAACTTGAAGAATATGCATTGAAATTTAATTAAAATGGCAAGATAAATTAACTATT
Organism: Lamellibrachia columna; assembly: GCA_963662155.1. NCBI lineage: Eukaryota > Metazoa > Annelida > Polychaeta > Sabellida > Siboglinidae > Lamellibrachia > Lamellibrachia columna. Next base: position 44,555,751 of record OY759264.1, on the reverse strand, counting down.
CATGGCTGCTGCCATTACAGGAAGCTAGCCATGCCTCGTGGTTATCACATGGTATATCATGTGACTGGTATAAAATGGAAAATCACAACAGATAAATACGACAACGGGTGCATACAGTGAACTACGCACCGGTGCGTATTCCAGATAAAAAGGGTTACAGAAAATATTCTGTGTGAAACCTAGGACTATTAACAGTGATTCTCACGAAATTATGCAAAATTGGAAGAAACAAATGTGTTGCCATTATTTCTTGGTAGGGTTTATCTTGAGGGTTGATAATACGTGTTTCACCTAAGTTTTTGTATAGCCAACATAGCCCATACATAGAAGAAGAAAAAGCCCATGTCGCCAGTAGTATAGTATTCCTACAAAACTATGTCATGAAAAAATTAGTTACGTTATGGTAAATTTTAATTGGAATAAGTTGCCTTCATGCAGCAGTCAGAAACTGACTGCACAAAAAGGAGAGACGGCTCACCCATTGAGCATGACCATGGGGTCTAAATAAAATGTGTTGTTGTACGGGAAATGTTGATAGGTTGCCCTTTTTCAGACTCAGAACCATGCCTTTTTAAAAACCTAGGCAAATCACTGCAACATAAGCATATGAATGAACTTTGAATTAACACTTCCTCAATATTGAATAATAAATTATATGTAGAGACGAATCTATCATCCTCTGTAAACATATGGATATAACTAATCAAGATAATCCTCAAAATTGTTCCTAGAAATTTCACAAAATTACTACATAATGTGGTGACATTATTTGGTCAACTTAAGCATAGCATAGTAAAAATACACAATTGCAGTGCCTTGGCAGCTGTTATTTTATGCAGAATGTTGCCATGTGGCTAAGTATTGAAGAGAAATGTCATAAAGTCGGCAGACTAGAATCTGCCGTGTTCGATCAAACCAGCAAGACCAGACAACCATCAAATTAATGTTCTGGCATTTCCTCAGCAAACATGTAAAACTCAGTGTATGATTAGTTCCATCACCATGCAGTGGCTAAGTCTTAGCCCCCCAGACTCACCGATTGTGCAAGGGGGTCGCCGTCCCCCTTACAATTTATTAAGATTCTGACGTATGCTTGCTGTTCCAGCAATACTGAGCAAACGCCATTTTCACAGGACCCAGCCTGGATCAATTCACTTGTGAATTCATTATAGCAGAACGAAACACTGTGCAGTTTGTTCTAATGTGACCGGCAAATATCATCGGCTGGCAGCATGCATTTGGGTAATTATGCAACAGAGTGAGAAAGCGATGGGATGCATTCGAAATCAATAACGCGTCTCAGTGGGACGGTGTAGGCAGGAGCTTCTGTGTAGTAAAAAGCAGGAAAATAATTCCCACACTCAGGCTGTCCTTGCCAACATTCTTGCCACCCTCCACATCCCACCTTCATCACATGACCTATCCCATCCTACTGACCACATGAACCCCACTCTTTCACTACATGATCCACCCCACCACCTTCACTACTTGACCCACCCCACCATCTTGACTACACGACTCACTCCATCATCTTCACTACATGAACCACTCCACCATCTTCACTACATGACTTACCCCAATATCTTCACTATGTGACCCACCCTACCATCTTCACTACATGAACAACTCCACCATCTTCACTACATGAACCACTCCACCATCTTCACTACATGACCCACCCACCATCTTCATTACATGACTCACCCCACTATCTTCACTAAGTGACCCACCCCACTATCTTCACTACATGAACTACTCCACCATATTTACTACGTGACCCACCCCACCATCTTCACTACATGAACCACTCCACCATCTTCACTACATGAACCACTCCACCATCTTCACTACATGACCCACTCAATGACTTGGACGACAGTATAACAAGTAACGTACTGAAATTTGCGGATGACACAAAACTGTTTAGAAAGGTTAATACTGATGGTGATAAACAACATTTACAAAACGATCTAGACAGATTAGTGAAATGGTCTGAGAAATGGCAGATGTTGTTCAATTTTGGGAAATGTAAATGCCTACATACAGGACATGGGAACTTGAATGTAAACTATAAAATGGGAGTTACTGTTCTGGGTACTACTGTAAAAGAAAAGGACTTAGGAGTTACAATAAGCGCTGATATGAAAGTTTCAGAGCAGTGTGGTATTGCAGCTTCAAAGGGTAATCAAATTCTTGGATTGATTAGAAGAAACATAACATACAAGGGAAAAAACTTAATTATACCTCTTTATAAAGCAATAGTTAGACCTCATTTAGAATACTGTATAAAAGCATGGAGTCCATATCGTAAGAAGGATATAGATACGCTTGAAAGCATACAAAGGAGAGCAACTAAAATGATTCCACAACTGAGAGACCTTAGTTATGAAGAACGCCTGAAAGAATGTGGTTTAACAACTCTAGAGACAAGGAAGTTAATAGGAGATCAGATAGAAGTTTTTAAGATATTGAATGGGTATGAAAATATTGATAGAAATATGTTTTTCTCACTCAAGAAGGATAGCAGAACTGAGGACATGAGGTAAAATTAGTAAAGGATCAATGTAGATTGGACATCAGGAAGCACTCGTTCTCACAGAGGACAATAAATGAATGGAACAAATTGTCTACAGATTGTGTAACTGCTAGCAGCGTGAATATGTTTAAAAACAAGGTTGACACATATCTCAGGAGGGCGGGTTATAAGTAGATGAACATTGTTGGACTCTCGATAAGCCAATGGCTTCCTTGTCCACTTGCCATCTGGGCCTTTGGCTTGGATGGCAACTCTTGTTAAATCTTGTTAAATCACTCCACACCATCTTCACTACATAATCCAACCCACCATCTTCACTACATGAACCACTCCACCATGTTCACTACATGAATCACTCCACCATCTTCACTACATGACCCACCCCACCATCTTCACTACGACTTACCCCACTATCTTCACTATGTCCCACCCCACCATCTTCACTACATGAACTACTCCACCATCTTCACAACATGAACACTCCACCATCTTCACTATGTCCCACCCCACCATCTTCACTACATGAACTACTCCACCATCTTCACAACATGAACACTCCACCATCTTCACTACATGACCCACCCACCATCTTCACTACATGAACCACTCCACCATCTTCACTACATGACTTACCCCACTATCTTCACTACGTGACCCACCCCACCATCTTCACTACATGAACTACTCCACCATCTTCACTACATGAACCACTCCACCATCTTCACTACATGACCTACCCACCATCTTCACTACATGAACCACTCCATCTTCACTACATGACTTACCCCACTATCTTCACTACGTGACCCACCCCACCATCTTCACTACATGAACTACTCCATCTTCACTACATGAACCACTCCACCATCTTCACTACATGACCCACCCACCATCTTCACTAAATGAACCACTCTACCATCTTCACTACATGATCCACCCCACTCACTTCATTACATGAACCACCACATTCCCTTCACTACAAAATTACCACATATTTCACAAGTTGGGTAAAACACAATCTATCCGATTATTTTCACATTTACTCAGAATGTACTCACAAGAATCCCTAATTATCATCAACATTTCTTGTCCTTGAAATGCTATTGTCTACAACTTTCCCCTGACTCGTGAATGATGTATAAAATTAAGAATTCCCCTTGCTGCATAACAAATACATAACCACAGACTTTTTGTCAGAGCGAAACAACTGGCTTTCCACTGTGTGAAAATTAAATTTAATTCTGTTTAACAATAGCGTTCACCAATATCTGAGCAATTAGCTTTTCACTTAACGAGTGAATGTTAAATTGGATTTCGCTCACCTCACACAAGCTTTATGTAGGACTTCATTTAAATATTTCGGTAGTGAGCCAGTTTAAAGGTAAATGGGGCTTCAGCTGATTAAGCCACACCAGACACTTTGAATACAATTACCTTTTAACTTTCAAATGAAATGTAAACAACAAAAACTTTCCTGCCGATTTTGGTATCACTCTGTAGGAACAATTTTTTTTTCCATTACCAGTACCCCACATGGGGACAAATTGTATTATTGTAAAGCTGAATCACTCTTCGTTCTGATTCATATTTATTTATGAGCATAGTCGATGACAGCTAATGACGATCTAGCTTACAAACGCGTCACATAGTTGGTGCCCATATTTGGCTGCTTTCACTACTCTCCGCAGAATAAATTTACATTTCCATTCATAGTATTAAATATGTAACACGTTATACCTTTGGAAAGCTCTATGATTGGCCTATCTGAATACAAGTGAATGAGTGAGCGAATAAGCATTGTCGTTGCAAACACGTGTTGTCTGGGCCATCTGAGCTTTTTATTTACTAATCCATTTTTCTTCGTTCTATGTCAGTTCATTTTAGGCTGGATTATTTCAAGTTTCCGCATCAATATTTCGGCAAATTGAATGACGGCATTAGCAAATCACTCTATTATACTAGTTCAGACAGTTAGAATGTTGCAGGCTTTTTTGAGGTAAATATCAGCAATATGATGAGGAATGGTGTGCCTGTCTGAATCGGCATAGTCCAGTGTTGGAAAGAATCTTAAAAATAAAAAAGTTCTCAACAAATTTGATTAATTTTGGTTTTATTTTGTAGCTAACATGTATGGCTACATTTTTTTAATTGGACATAGGGACATAAAGCCACTCAGTAATTATCTAGTAGCAGGGTGAAAATAAAATATTTTACTTTCTTTTTTATGAAATAAAAAAGTAATATCCCCATAATATTATGTGCTGTAAGTTTTATCATTTTATTATAATAAAGAGTCTTTTTAGCAACAAAATGATACCTCAGTCACATTTGCGTGATAATTATTAGCGATGTTATGATTTTATTAAAGCGCCCTTGTTTTTGTGAATAACTCCGATTTGTGTACACCTGGGAAATTTATCCGAGCTTTACATTGTTGTACAATAACCATATTTGTGATGAACAACCTACTACAAAAACATGTCACATCTCAAAATAAACAATGAATACACTAGAGGTTGTGTGTTTAAATCAATAGCATACAGACGGGAGGGGGAGGAGCAACTAGGATAATGCTTTCTGCTGAACCATTCCTGTATAGACTGATGAGCAACTGATGCCACCATGCTGGAGTAGCATGTATGACAGGGACAGAGAATCCATGACCTTCACTTTGACTAGCACTGCTGACTGTGCACTAACTATGTCCCGGCTTAATCACTCATACTTATGACTGATATAGTGACATATCCAGATGACTGTTTGAGCAGCATTTAAAGATGCATCCTCAAAGTCTTGAAAGTGTGCATGGGATTAAATAAGCTGTTATTGATCAAGAAACAAGTGCCCTCTGCTAGACAGGAGGAAATGTTTGTTCTCAGCATGGGAGGGAATGATAAGAAGTCAGTTAGTTCGGCTGTGGCAATCCACAGAGGCAGAGGATGAAATACAATATTAACTGACAAGGAAACTGTTTTGACTTTAACACATGCTGTAGTTAGTGGTGAAGACATTCCTTAACTTAAAGACCAACACTGCATCCCCTGCAATGTGTAAGCATCTACAGGCATATCATACACATCACAGCACAACAACAATTATAACTATCACAATGTGTGTTACAATGGGGATTATGGTGGAGGACTGTGGAATTATGTCGGCGGGGGAGGGGGTGCAGGCCTTTTGTCCTACATTCATCTAATGCTGTCCCAGCCCAGGTCCAGTTTATTGCCAAAAGGTTCAAAAATAAAATTGTTTTAATAAAATTATATTAAACACTGTACGATTTACAATTATTTCATTGAAGAGAGGGTTGACTCGTACCCGGAAGAAGTGAAATTCCTGGGGGGGTACTCCCTATACTGAGGTATACATGTATGTGCTGCGCAAATGCCCCTGTTTTTGGCCATTTTTCTCTCTCTGTCTGAAGAAAAATGTAAATTTTCTCTCTTTGTGCCCCAATTAAACCTGATAATTCTCTCTTTCATTGAAGAGGAAATTTCCCAATGAAAACGTTCCGCCCGGGCTTACCTTACACTTATAGATATTACATAAATTGTTCAACAATTCTCTCTTGGTGACCATAATTTTTTTTATTTCTCTCTCTCTCTCTCTCCATGTGCTTCATGGGGCTCTGGCGGCACACCCCCACCGATTTGGTATGGCAGTACCCCCCCCCCGGGATGAGTTTATCCTGACCTAAGTTTTAACACTGTCATTGTGCAAGGCAAAAGCCTGGAAAGTCGCACAGTTTAGTCACAGACACAATAAGACAATTCCTATTCGCAGTTTCCTTTAAAACTACGCAGTTTTGGCTTTTGACTCTTGCCTTGCAAGTTGTATTGCCCGGGCCTTGGCTTGGGCCTGGCCTTGGCGCCCTTGGCGCTACGAACTACTATTAGGTTGGCGGAATTACAGTGGACCCAATGTTTTATCACAATTAACTTGAACTTACCGCTCGACGAATAGCGTTATATTTATTGCAATGCAACGTGCTGCTAACTTTGATTTAAATTCAGTAGAATAGTTCTCATTACTTTCGTCACGCGGGAACTTTACATTCTGAAAGGTCTCAACTTCTTACAGGGCAGCCTCATTGGTTAAACAAGACCACGTGACCCACCTTGTACGACGGTGCATTTCGTCTAGCAAATTAAAAACGCTTGTGTATTTTATGACATTGTGCTAATTATTATTTTGTTTTGCATATAGGTATATTTATATTACCAAGAACTGTATAAAAAAACAATAATGTGTTATTCGCGTCGCCCAGACTAGTCCCTAGTCCTAGATCTAGATGGCGGTCCAGGGCCGTTGTCTATCCCCTAGGCATGTGGAAGGTTATGGTAACGTCAAGTCAACGACCAGTGTAGCAGTGACTTTTATACATTTTGGGATACTGCGGTGTTAACAAAACGTAGTAGTCCTAATGTGAGCTAAAACCAGTGATGTACAAACCGATAAGCATCAACGTTTTGTGAAAAGAAATGATACGGATCTGTGTCCATTGTTGCAAAGCCTGATTTTGTCCATTTTATTCAGATCTCCACTGGTGCATTTCGGAGCCAAACCAGATACATTGCGAATCCACGGATGGTCTTTGCTTGTGCTAGCCCATAGTACTAAGTTGCAAGCTCATTGATTATATCTAGCTGGTGTGGAAATGTCCTAAAATTGGCTCCATACACACGAAATTCACTGGTTCACAATTCCAGACTATTATTTTGTTAACAATTAAAACATATTAACAGTCCAAGAGATGCTATAACCATAGTAACTAACGCGGTTGTGAAAAATCTGCCTGATAGACACTGGATAAATCCTCTACATCCGTCTATCCGCAGATGTTACCGGTTTTTGTGAGGGACCCGCGTGCTTTCTGGCGAGCGATGAGCGACTCTCGTGTGACACCCCCAATAGATGGGAGCAGTCAGGTGTCAAGGCACGCGCTAGCGTTCTTGGAACTCGGTTCGACGCCGACAGTTAGGCGCATCGACGGTAACGAGGCGCGCCACGGAAACGGCGCGAAAACACGCGTGCCACTTCCGTCTGTGGGGGCGGGACTGGAATAGCCTTTATTATCTAGGCTCCGTGCTGTGGCGCCACCGTTTGTCGCACACGTCATCGAATGGTTGCAGAGTGTACTTTTCAATGTTACAGAAATTATGTATGCGTCGAGATTCTGGTATATAGGGCTTGAATGGTTCGAAGAAGCTGGTAGACTAGGGTTGGGCTGAGTCAAAAAGTCATACGATTGTCGTGTGGTTGTAGTATGTAGGCCGGCCTGCTACCAACACATTAAAGACGATTAACAACACTAAATGGATGGTCGCATTTAAAGCGAAACAAAAGTAATATTTTTTGGCCGATGCACCTTTAAGAGTTACTAAAACATAACCATTTATAACTACAATTGAGAATATCACGCCAGTGGTTTACTAGGAAAACCTTGTTGAACACACATCTTAATTTCATGGGACCCACCATACTGTTAGATAACCATGCGTATTCTGGCAATATTCACTCGCCACATGGAAATGCACCTATTTATATACTTGCCAACCCCATTCCCATATTTGGCCTTTGTTTAGTAAACTTGTTCTCTTTCTGGCAAAATAACACGTTCGTTTGAGACTTTGCGTTGGTTCCGCGTATGTCGGCCTCCTTTAATACGTCACTTGTAGTCTCGGTTACCCCGGTTTCATAGAACTGCGCACGCGCTTATCGGTTGCGCTGGTTAACATGTCAGCCCTCGGTCATTCAGAGAAATGACCGGAATCTCCCACACTGGCGTGATATTTTTGTTTTAGTTGCAAGTGGTTAGTTTTTATTATCTCTTTGTATAGCCCCAAAAGCATGACTTTTGTTTCGCTTTAAGTTCGGAATGTAAAAAAGGTATAATATTTAGTATTGATGACAACTGCGCTTTAAGTTCGCAATGTAAAAAAACGTATAATGTTTAGTATATGTTCAAACCACCATTTATTGCCCCAGGAAAGTTGACATATTTTGTGATGAATGCAAACGTTTTACTTTGCAGCATGTAGTGAATATTCGACTACATACTGCAAAGTAAAACGTTTGCATTCATCACAAAATATGACAACTTTCCTGGTGTAATAAATCGTTGTTTGAACCTATACTAAACATTATACCTTTTTTACATTCCGAACTTAAAGTTCAGTTGTCATCAATACTAAACATTATACGTTTTTATACTGCACCAGCCGTGTTTGTATGGCACGTGCAAAAAGAGAATATAAAAAACTACACACGTTTATTACTTTTCGTGACGGCTGAGCAAAACAATTGTGCTGTGAAGAATGTCTTCTTATTCATGGTAACTGCGGAATCGTGTCTAAACCGGATCAGTAACGTTACAAACCCGTCCTCGTGGTTTTGAAAAGGGTGTTCGAGCTTACACAATCAGCCAGTGATTTCTGAAAATGCTACAGTTAAAAAAAAGTGCAAATCTTCTTGGAAAAGAGGAAGGCCAAACTTTCACTAATATGTATCTTATACGCGTATAATAAACACACACGCACGCACGCACGCACGCACGCACGCACGCACGCACGCACGCACGCACGCACGCACGCACGCACGCACGCACGCACGCACGCACGCACGCACGCACGCACGCACGCACACACACACACACACACGCACACACACACACACACACACATATATATCATCTGGTTCGGTTGATGTTATGTAATCTCGTGTGGTGTAATCCTTGTTAAGCAACATATATTACATTTTGAGCACCCTGTGTGATTCTACATTTCCCAAACAGTGCGTTAATTGAGACGCCGCCCATTGATAAATGTTGCTCTCGCTAAGAACATGTCTGTGTTTTCAAAAGTGGGAGCAGTCGAACCAACTCTAATGGGTATATTTGCTATAACGGGATCTATGCAGACGGTCCAACATGCAGGCACGCAGAACTAACGGTATTCCCTATACAACACCCTATTCCCTATATGTTCCAGCTATTGACAAAGTTTTATAATCCAGGCAACATTTATTGTTTTTGTATCAATCTTTCCCACAGATGGTGATCACATTTCGTAGAAATTATATTCGTGTCTTATCGAGAAAATGCCATGAAGATTGTTATATACGTCACTCAGATCATTACGTCGTAATGTGTGCTACAAAATCGCATCACTGTATTCTAAAATGTAAACATACGCTCATATTTCCCTCTTCAACACAGTCCACATGTTGAATTAAGACAGGGTGTTTTAATGTTTGTTGTCACAGAGAGTGCCCATTGCATGTCGTTCTGGATCGTTAGTTTATTTCTCTAATTAAGGAAATGGGAGTGCCAGTTTGTACCTACAGGCATCCTAGCCAAAAGAAATACACAATGTCCAGTACTGCGATACGTGTTTTGACAGCTTGCGTTCAACGAATGTTGATCCACTGTGATCTCTGGCTCACGGCTCTCCGCAAAATTTGTCATAGGCCTTGGTTGAAGATGTCGAAACGTGGGCATGTTTTGCCATTAAAGTATCTTAAACATATCTGCTCAGACTGACATTTTAGTACACACGGAGAAGGCACGGGGAGTAAACGTTCGAGAGTTCTCGCCGGTATTTCACATTAGAACCAAACCAGGCAGAGCCACGTGCTTCATTTAACAGCCTCCATGCGCCGATGCCCTGTCAAACGGTCAGGTAGCGTGTTAGGGGTAACTGAGCACTGTAATGTGCCACCGCAAGGTGTACAAGGCCCACACGGTTGGGTCTATGTGTAATGTTGCCAGTTTCTCACGTCGGCCTGGTAGCGATTGTGGCTAATATGTACGCCTACATTCCCGGAAATCTGCCATGTCCCTTCAAGAACCCACTACAATTTCCAGGAAGGTTTACCAACATGAAAAAATGCAATCTAATGTACTTCCGGAATTTACAATTTTCTCTCCTTTACCAGTAATCCTACAAATGCTATGCTACAACCCAATGGCGTTGGGGGGGGGGCATTGGGTCATGGCCCTCCGTTTGGCTTTTTATTTTTTTTGTATTTTCCTTTGTGCCCGCTACATAATACCTACCAAGGTAAACTAATGGGTGCCCCCCCCCACCCCCGTCTACCCCGTCCCCCCGCCCCCCCCCTCCCCCGCCCTGTGCGCCACTTCTCCAACATATATTTGACATTACTAGGTGCTGCTATTTACGAGGAAACACGCTGCTTACAACAATTGAAGTTCCGTGACTTCGTGGACGAAGGCTATTTAAAGCGTAAATTCAACGATGCATATTTATGTCAATCATGTACTTTACTGTTGATATATATATATATATATATATATATATATATATATATATATATATATATATATATATATATATATATATATATATATATATATATATATATATATATATATATATATTTATATATATATATATATATATTTATTTATAAACATGGTGCACGCTAAATTAACTGATGATGCTATAAGACGCGTGTTACAGGCTTACAGCGACCATTCCATCCGATAATCATTAAAAGCTTGTTCAGCTAATGTTTTACATCAACACCATGCGTCTACGCGTCTACAACCAGTATCGATTCCTTAATTGGCTTATTGGCCTTCATAATGCAATTATCCGTTTACGCGTTCGGCTGCAATCTGAACTAACTTGCAAGTTATCAACTACATAATATCAACATGTTATGTAAACGCACCGATGTATCTAACGAGAACTGGTTTTATAGGGGAAGGCCACAGTAGAGAATTGCATTGGTCGCCATGTTAACGTTTTGTCTGCTTATAAGAAAACGTGACCATCAAAAATTCTTAAAATTGTTCACAGCAACTGCCATCATCTCATTGACACGTTGACCAAGTTTTGTCAAAATCGCATACCTCCAGCTCTTTTAAAACGGCCTGACGTGCGATGCCCGTCAATTTTTACAAAAACAGACAAGTATTCATGCGCCCACGTGGCCCATAGCAGAATTTTTTTTTTTAATGCCTCCGCCTGTTAAAGTCTTTAAAAATGCACTATTTCACAGCCAATAGCTTCTACAAACAAACGTGTGAATATGACTGCTCAATTGCACTTATGAATCATACATTCGTGTGAAACAATAAACAGGAAGGTCAACTGTGGTCCCAATCCTATAGTTGTATGAAACAGTGAAAACCGAACAGTCTGGAGAACGTACAGAGAGTGGCGCCACATATCGTCAGTAATGGACATTAAAATGTCACTCGTTGCTGTTTTTAAACGCCTCGAACTTACTTTACCAATAAACAAACGGCGTCGAGGATAATAAAATAACCGTTATCGACAATACCGGCTATTTAGTGTTGTACACGTTTCCCGTACTAAGACATTCTTTGCCGCCCAGTACGGCAAAAACAGTAGTTTATACGTGTAACGTGGTGTCGAAATTATTTCCTCCAGATGGCAGCACACAATGATTATTTTAATATTCCCTATTATTATACCTTACTGAAGTAAACGCAAATTCATAACGTTAAAAGGCGTCACTGACACTGTGTTTGACAACCGAATATCATTTGACATTTCATAATTATCATAACTTGTCATAATTATGGAAACGTCTTACACATGTTGTGTACATTCATTCACTCACGTACCAAGCCCAAGCCCAGGCCAAGCAAGGCAACGGAAATGAATTACATATTTTCATCGCAAACTTTACTAGTTATGACATACAGAGTTATTAATATTATCATTGTTAATAATAAATATAAGCTTTTTTAAGTCATACCAAATCAGTACGCGTACGGTTTTGTGTCACTGACATGTGTGACAACAAGTCGCCGTGGGCCCGGTTAGCTCAGTCGGTAGAGCATCAGACTTTTAAAGCTGGTCGTGTCTCAGGTCATCTGAGGGTCAAGGGTTCGAGTCCCTTATCGGGCGCATTTTTTAAATATTGCATATCGAAAATATTAATACTTTTTCTAAGAGTTAATGACATCTACAGTTGCTCACACCCTAAATACACATTTTTTGAGCATACATACATCATCGCCTTAAATTTTTATTGCCTGTTGATATGTTGATGAGCTAGATTCAAGTATAATAGCCGTGATGTCTCAAGCTTGATAGAAGGTTCCGTTCAACTGACGCAAGCATCGCCACAAAGTCTGACATGACAGCAGTGCTTTATCGGTGATATTAAACAATACTGTCGATCGTGGACTATTTGTGATGTTCTCGCCAGAAAATTACGCCATTATCAAACCATCGGCTCGTGCAAACTACTTGCGGTTGCTTAATGGCGATCGTGAACGCAGCATAACGCCATGTTAACGACCTGTTTTGAGATTGTAATGGAATTCACGGCGATTCACTTCCCGCATTCTTACAGATAGCCATTACACAGGTGTCTGGCAACGTGCTTCGCTTAACCTTGTCTGGAAACACCACCATCAACCTATGATGCTAATCGATGTATACCGAGTTCATATCCGCTCACGACAAGAGGCTTTACACGCATATGAGGAGTGCCATTGTTAGGTTACTGAGGTACTTAATACTAATTAATACCTGAAGGAAATAAAAGCTAAATAGTGACATGTTTAGGGTCTCACAAAGCGCAGGCCGGGGGGGGGGCGGGCGGGGTGGGGGGGTCCAATTCTCCGCCCCTAAATACGGCGCTGAAGTTAAACATATCCAGGGCTGGTAATGATAAAGACGTACGTGTACATTATTAAAAAGGTAATACCAAATATTGGAAAGCCGTTTACCCATTATATTTAATAAGTCCTGTATATATGTATACAGTACTATACACTAATTATTGACATGTGGGATGACATTAATATGGGTTTAGGACGTGCATAAACATATACGTCAATGACTCAGTTAGAACTATACATATTGCGGAACGCATGGAAATGCAATTTGCTTCCTCGTCATATATACGTATAAAATTTGCTTCCACGTCATATATACGTATAAAATAAAAACAAGAATAAATAATACATGACACAAAAGTTCAATACGGGACGGTGTTTTGGAAATCAAAGAAGGTTTGAAAATGTCGCACGGGGGCGTAGTTTCAAGTTAGAGTTCCCTCCCTGGTTCCATTTTTTCATTCATCTCGTTCTAGGTTTTGCGATTTTTTTTAGTATAAAACCTGTTGCACCACTATATATAGATGGATGGCAAACTGATGGATGACTAAGTTTGACCCCCGTGGCCCCCTTTTCGAGAACCCAAATACCTCACTGGCTCGTTTGTCAAATGGGTTATTTCTTTTTGATGAAAATTAATCATGGGGCAAACTGTTGAATTAATTTTGACTGGGCCCAGTTTTTTTAACCAGTCAAAAATTTCGTCTACGCTACATGTCTGTGCTGGACGCTACGTCTGTGCTGGACGTCTACGCTACACGCCTGTGCTGGAAGCTGTACTAACAGGTATTTTTAGTACATGATCCATCTCCGGGTGAAGTCAACATTTAATTTATTACAGTCACGCAAGTGCCGACGCGTCAATTTAGGATAGGGTCAATTTTCAACGTAACTCCTTGTGTTACGTATAGACTTACGTCACTGGAATGCAATCAATCTTAGTAACGTGTTCTCGTTTTCGTTTTGTTGAATCCCAGCCCGCCTCTCAAGGGCGTACTATAATTCTCGTGGAACTGTTTTACGGGAACTATAAGGGTGAAAAGGTACGTTGTTGAATTAACGTCAATATGATGCATGTCTTCGGGTGGGGGGGGGGCTTCTGGATATTCGAACGAACCCTTTTTATCAAAGGATTTTGTTTAACTGTACAATTTTTCAAAAATCATCCCACAAATCCCGGCTGATTGTGTACGCCTGAATCTCCTTTCCAAAACCATGAAAACAGACCTGTTATTTAATGCTTAAAGCCAACTGTTCAGATCCTTAAGTCATGTACCATAAATACGTTCCTGTATTATGGAGAAACGTAATTATACTTGCGACCTTCTAAATATTTCAACAAGAAACCGCTTGACACATTTTAAGCACTGTTTATATTTCGATTGACATTATTTCCCATAATTAATGTTATATCTTCGTGAACCTTTCAACTATCAAACGGGAAACAATAGGATTAAATTGCTATATTTGTTTAATGAAATAACATGGTAAAGAACAGACAGAACTACACGGGTGCCTCAATAGTGTCAGTAGTTAATAGGCTTGGACCTACTTTACCAAATAATGGACTCCTTAACTACTGGTGTCACTTGTTTGAATGTTAAGTTTATTTTATTTTAGTACAATTAAGAAGGCTACAAAGTCCAGGGTTTCACCACCACATCGGACTCTCCACCGAGTGAACCCGGGGTCGAGTCATCTTGCTGCTGTTTCGAAGATTGGGCAATTTTTTTCATTCCACATTGCTTCAGTTCACTCAGCTGTATCAATGAGTACCTGGCTATAGACAGTTCACTCAGCTGTATCAATGAGTACCTGGCTACAGACAGTTCACTCAGCATTATCAATGAGTACCTGGCTATAGACAGTTCACTCAGCTGTATCAATGAGTACCTGGCTGTAGACAGTTCACTCAGTGTGTCACGTGGGGAGGCAAAGCGTACGCCCGATCATGGACATAAACCTATGACTCTCAGAACACTTTGGTCAGCTTTAGAAGTCTGACTTTAGAATTCTAAACTGAACACGCGAATAACGTTGTTTCCGTCCGGTGACACGTGTATGTGCTAAAAAGTACTTGACGCTGATATTTGACAAAACAGAATCAGTGTTATTAGCACTAGCTATGTGTTAGTTTTTTAGTTGCTGTAAATACAAACTACATATTTTAAAAGTAAAACGTACGCCCGATAAGGGACTCGAACCCTTGACCCTCAGATTACTCTGAGTCACGATCAGCTTTAAAAGTCTGATGCTCTACCGACTGAGCTAACCGGGCCCATGAATAAATTTCGTACCATTCACTTTCCAATGTACGCACTATTAATTATATTGACCTACTTAGTGCAGTATGCCTAGTGGCTAATACTCTAGTTAGTCCATGTCGTATTCAGGACAAAGGTTGTGTAGACAGTTTGTGGAATCTATTGTGACTTTGAACCAAAACCAGCTGCTGCAAAGTGGGGTGAACGAAATTACCCAAGCTTCAAAACGGCGGAGGTGGAATCGAACCACCGTCCTCCCGAACGACAGGCGGGTGCTCTAACCATTTGTTGTCATGAGCCCCGTCCATGATGACTCATCACTAGTGTGGTTTTTATCCGATGGGGCTTTTGTGCGTACGCCAATCTAATAAGGTAACATTCACAGACTATCGTACACAAGACACAATAAAATACAGTTACCGACAACAATTACACAGCAACTACACGAGGCGACGACTCTGTGGCGCAACGGTAGCGCGTCTGACTCCAGATCAGAAGGTTGCGTGTTCAAATCACGTCAGGGTCACTTTTGTTGATGTTTTATGAAATCCGTCTTATCTTATTATTTAATTATATTTAAAAATTGACATACACTAGTAAAAGCGTCGTAGATCAATTGGGGTTTACTTGAAATGCTGACTCGGGAAGTAAAAGGCGCGCCCGATAAGGGACTCGAACCCTTGACCCTCAGATAACCTCAGACACGATCAGCTATAAAAATCTGATGTTCTACCGACTGAGCTAACCGGGCCCATGGGTCAGGCCGATATGTTCGATGACCAGTAATATTTATGGAAAAGCTTACGGTATTTGCCTATTAAATAGTTAAATAGGTGTAAACATTACCGTCGTTTGGCGGGAAATACCGCTTTTTCCCTGGTCCTGTTGCCCGCTTTTTTATTTTCGAAAAACAAAAAAGTTCACGGTAAATCGATCTAATTGTTTTACACGAGGCCATGCTAGGCACAAGTTATTTCTTTGGTTTCGAGTGAATTCACGTTTTCTCGCGTGTGCGACCATACTCGAACGAGAACGGCACGTCAAAATGGCGACCAGTAAAAACTATTAAAAACAAAGAAACAACGCTTAAAAACGACGACAGTTAAGTGGACGAGGGTGCTTCCCATTTTCATGAGCACATTCCCGCTTTTCCACGAGCGGGTGTTGGCACCTATGTCATAGAACAATGAGATAAAACAAAGGGACATGGTCGAGTACGATCACTGCCACACACACACGCACATATTCGGCGCCGTGGTTCACTGGAACACACCCACTAGCAATTACACCAACGAACACACGCGTTTCGTCCACACTTTCGTCACCTGCGTCACTTCGGGGAGGTCACCTAAGACTAAAAGTCTAAAGAAATGTATATCATTACGTACTGGTGGGTAGTGGCTTCGTCGTTTCGCGGGACAAACGAACGCTCTTTTATTGTCAATATCCGCGTTATCTCATATCCCACTCCGCGCATTGGGAGGGGGGGTGGTGGTCTGAACCGATACTAGGCTAAACAGTCTGCGTTTGGGGGACTTTGAGAACTTAATCGACGACCTTTTTTACCCGATGGGGGTTTTGTCCGTTCACCAACCTAACACGCGAAACATTCATAAGCTATCGAGAACGAAGTCGCAATTTCTGTTACAAAGTAATAACACTAATGTTACTGACAACAATAACACAGCAACGACACGAGGCGATGACTCTGTGGCGCAACGGTAGCGCGTCTGACTCCAGATCAGAAGGTTGCGTGTTCAAATCACGTCAGGGTCAGTTTTGTTGATCCAGTGTGAAATTAGACAATGTTGTTTTCAGCCTTATGTCAATAACTGAACATTTACTTGTCCAGCAGTCATAACGTTTTGGTAACAATAACTACTAACCTCCTTTACAAGAGATGAACAAAACAATTGACCCTGACGTGATTTGAACACGCAACCTTCTGATCTGGAGTCAGACGCGCTACCGTTGCGCCACAGAGTCAACATGTGTAGTTTATACTCAACTGTGCAAGTCGATTACACTGACGTCGTGATGAATTAGTTTCTTTTGAGAAATTGTCGCTGGCAGTCTACGAATGTTGCTTGGTCTAGGGAAGATGTAAAAACACTTATATACGGCATTACACGAAGAAATCTGCCTCCCCCTGCCTGCCTCCCTCCCCTCGCTCCCTGCCTCCCTCCCTGCCTCCCTCCCTGCCTGTCTGCCTGCCTGCCTGCCTGCCTGCCTGCCTGCCTCCCTCCCTCCCTCCCTCCCTCCCTCCCTCCCTCCCTCCCTCCCTCCCTCCCTCCCTCCCTCCCTCCCTCGCTCCCTCCCTCCCTCCCTCCCTCCCTCCCTCCCTCCCTCCCTCCCTCCCTCCCTCCCTCGCTCCCTCGCTCCCTCGCTCCCTCCCTCCCTCCCTCCCTCCCTCCCTCGCTCCCTCCCTCCCTCCCTCCCTCGCTCCCTCCCTCCCTCCCTCCCTCCCTCCCTCCCGCCCTCCCTCCCTACCTCCCTCCCTCCCTCCCTCCCTAACAGCGATACACACGGCAACGACTCTGGCGCAACGGTAGTGCGTCTGACTCCAGATCAGAAGGTTGCGTGTTCAAATCACGTCATGGTCAAGTTTTATTTCGACTTGTGAAACTGGTGAGCAGCATACTACATACTACAGCCAGCATACTACATACTACATACTACAGCCAGCATACTACAGCCAGCAAGGTCATCAAAACAACCAACAAGTGTCGTCATTGCCGTCATTCTTGCTTGTCAACGTACGCAGTATTTGTTTGTTTGTCGCCTTATTCTGTATTTTCTTGTAGTGGGGCGGCATAGCAAACCTATTGTGCATTTTGTGATAAAAGCACCAAATTTGGCACACAAGTAGACTGATATATAACAAACATATAGATATTGAGCCATCGCAAAGTTGGTCCGAGCCGGCCATTTTACAAAATGGCGGTCATGCAATTTAATCGGAATTAATCGGTGTTCAGAACTGCCAACTCCAGGGGAACTAGATGACTTAAAGTGGGGATAGTTGATATTCTAAGCTTCTATAAGATTGTGTAAAGTGATTGCACTAATTGTTACTGTTTTAATAGTCAATTGATGAAAAGCAACATTCATGTGCAGAACGAGCCTTGGTTTTATTGATACATTTTAAGCTTTCTAAGATTACAAGCCAGACAGTTAAACAGTTGAACACAAAGTACAAAGCAGGGGCATGGGTTAATTTCAATTGTTAATTATTAATTTGTTAATTCAATTAACTCAATTAATTTAATTTAATTAATTAACTTTCTAGAAAATCACAAATGAATTTAATTTAATTAATTAACTTTACTGAAGGAGGTTAATTTAATTTAATTTAATTGAAAAAATCTGAATTAACTTTCAATTAACTTTTTATTGGGTATATTATTTTATTCAATCCGGTGGTGACTGCCACTGGCTTGCTGTCACGAGTAAGAATTAGCTTTGATGATCATAGTGCCCATTAGACACAGCCATTCAGCCAGTGATCCAAGTTCACCCAACCAGTGTCAAAGAAAGCTTCTAGTCAGGTTCAGGCAGTTGTTTGAACTGTGTCAATGTCCAACCAGGATCAATCAGTGAATAAGCTGAACTGTGAGTGTGCCTGGCCAGGTGCCACAGCTGTATTATGTAAGAGTGTTGACTCCTCTTGCTTTTGTGGCTGTCATCACCCATCCAAGGGGATGCAGTACACCCATCCAAGGGGATGCAATACAAAGTGTATCTGGAGTCTGAAGTTTTTCTAGACATAATCCCATGACATAATCCAATGGGACAAATGTGAAAAGTGAATGAACACTGATGAACTAATACTAGGTACAGTACAGTACTTATGGTACTATCAAATTTGTATTATTACTAATAATAGATAATACTACTGTTGATAGAGTGGCTGAATTTAATTTTCTTGGAATAAATTAAAATAAACAATTTAACTGGAAAAATTACATTGACAAAATTTCAAGCAAGTTTTCAAGGAGGTTATGGATTCTAAATAGACTGAAACGGTTGTTACCTCTGAATATAAAGATCCTATTGTACAACACATTGATACTGCCACACTTAAACTATGGCGTAACTGTTACGCTTGGGGCTACAAATATGATAGAATTCAGAAACTTCAAAAGAAACTTGTCCGAATTATTAGTGTAAGCAAATATAACGCTCACACTGAACCACTGTTTAAAAATGTTAAATTGTTAAAAATATAACACATATTAAAATTGCAAGAACTAAAACTGTATTATAAATTCGCACATAACAAACTTCCCGTTTACCTTCAAAACTGACCGCTTCGTCAGAACAACGGCATTCACAATTTTAACACACGTGGGCAATACAACATACACACAATCATAGTTCGACACGAATTGGCGAAACAAAGTCTCACATACACCTTGCCACATGCAATCAATAATGCTCCTGATTTAGTAAACAAAATCTACACTCCCAGCTTATACGGGTTTGCAATGTACGTAAAACATTATTATTTGCACATTTACGTAGCCAGCAGCGGACCCAGGCCATGGGGGGTCTTAGACCCCCTGTTTCCGTGGCAAATATTATGGTAAGGGAACACGAAGGGGAGACCGGGACTAGTCCGCCCCCCGGGGCAAGTCCGCCAACCGGCTTTTATTCCGTGCCTTTGCAGAATTTAGTAATTTCGGTCACACGATTAAGTCACATGATCATCAAACTACATGCAGCGCAGTGTTCGAAATGACCACTGACTCTTGGGAGTCCCCTAAAAATATTGGTCACCCCCAGAAAACAATTTCTTAAAACATCTTCTTTTCAAGCACTGTAATGGCTGTTAGCGCCTATTTTTGTGAAAAGACTTGCTTGCTATCATTTCGCTATGACCTATCAGGTCGCTACGACCTGCAGTTATTTCAATCTGTAGTTATTTTACCAACTTAGGTGGAATGCACTTGTTGTAAGTCGCTCTGGATAAGAGCGTCTGCTAAATGAGTAAATTGTAAATTGTGGTCTAAACCATTGTTACTGGAGTAATGCGCTTGCATTCACAGTGCTCTGTAATTCTGAGAAATAAAATGCCAAGGTAAAATTTGCCTCAACTAGACACTCATAAACTACCAACATAATGATGTCGAGTCCTGCGAAAAAAGTGGAGTTCTTGCTGCGAAATCGATCGAGTTCTGCGAAAACCATCGAGTTTTTGTTGCGAGATCGATCGAGTTCTGCGACAACCATCGAGTTCTGCGAAAACCGTCGAATTCTAGCAGAGGCGAACCAGAATAGCCTCACATTCAGCAACAAGTGCAACAGCGGAAGGGTACCCCCAGACTCTCTTCATTGTCGGTAAAATTATATGCAGCATTTGTTATTTATTGGATTAGATCAATCTCATTTCATCCACTGCCACATCCACACTTGTATGTCATATCCTAATTAGATCTAACTTCCATTTTGCAAATAGGTGCAATGATATCCTTTACTTCTATATATTAAAAAAGCTAATAACTCGAGACATCTTAGTTTAGTGAAGCATTCCTAATATGTCATTCGAATAAACACATTATTTAGAAATGTTAGCAACAAATGTTACAATACTAAAATGTACGCCCGATAAGGGATTCGAACCCTTGACCCTCAGATCACCTGAGACACGATAAGCTTTAAAAGTCTGATGCTCTACCGACTGAGCTAACCGGGCCCATAAGCCGTACTCCGCCGGTGATATGATTGTATGAGAGATTTTTATTTTTGTTTGGTTAAAATTACTATTTTAGTCCGTTCCCTACAGTATGTTGTTGCTGCTAAACCTATAATGTTTGAGGTGTGGCAGAGGTCTCAACCTCCAATCTTCCACCTGTTTTTTTTTTTTGGGGGGGGGGCAACATCCCACCTCCTATCTGTTTTGGGGGACAACCTCCCACCGTTTTGAGAGTCCACCTCTCACCAATGCCACCTTCCATCTGAGGTCAACCTCCCACCATTGTTATGACCAATCTCCCACCTTCCACCATTGCTACGACCAGCCTCCCACCATTGTTAGGACCAACCTGCCACCTCCCATCATTGTTAGGACCAACCTCACACCTCACACCATTGTTAGGACCAACCTCACACCTTTTACTTCCTGCCACACAATTCTCCACGATTGTTTTCTTCTACGGAACCTACAACTGAAAGTTAGTCCACACTACGTGATTACAAATAAGTACACGTGGAGTTATATAACTAAGTAAGTTATCTGACAAATGTGTAATGTAGTTACATAACTAAGGAAGTTATCCGACAAATGTGTCAGTTATCTGAATGTCTAAGTAACGTCGATGAATGACCAACACAGTGCTCTTCAATTGTCTTGATTGTAATTGATATCAGGCATGGGGCAATTAACTTGAAAACACACGCACACGCGCGCGCGCGCGTGTGTGTGTTCTAACCTGGCACAAAAGTGGGACAAAGAGAATAAAAATTAAAATTCATCAACACAAACTGATATTAGTTTTATTACATTCTTGAACACTTTCTTTATAACAGTATACAGTAAAAATATAGTTATTCAATGGTAAATTTACAACAATTGCATTGTAATAGAAGCCCTGCATTATGTAACGGTCGTTACTTGGTGTTCTTCAGTGACCTTATTAGCAGATAAATCATATTTTTTTTCACAAAGTCAGTAGCAGCTTCGCTATCTTGGCCAGGCACTAATTGATTCCGTAGGTTCCGAAACTGCTCCCCTCTCGTGTCGTTGATTGCCCTCAAGTTGAGTGTTCTGCCTCTCCTTTCTCTGGAAGTTATCCCTTCGTTAACGATAACATTTTTATGTTGTTCGTGGAATGGCCCAGACATATTTAGTGCACGTATACGTGTCTAGCGCATCACCAATCACGTGGGCCTTTCACGTGACGGCTTCCGAAAAAGTTTTTTTCAGTTGGAAAAATTAAATCTCATTGACAATAAGTCATGAGTTTGAAGAATAAATTGCACGATTTTACAATATTCGCATAAGCGCATAATAGCTTTTTGGTCGACATCTTTCTTATGTTTGTTGATCCCAGTCTGTTGATGGCGATGAAACTGTTAATAATACCACCTTGACACAAATCGTGCATGAAACTAACATATTTAATAATATTGACATATATTAGCATTTATTCTCGATATTATGAAAGATTGCGGTGTCGTATGTTCGATGATTAAAGCACGAAGTACAGTGGCGTGTAACGGTCGTTACGACAAAGTTCGTTACCCCAAAATGGTGGACACCAAATTTCATTGCGCGCAATAAGTGCAATCGCTGACATTGACGGGGAAATCTGTTTTGCCTGTTTAATGATCATATATAACTTCGATTATTAAACTCGAATTATAAAAAATCTACATTAAAATGTGCGATGAAAATGTTAAATTAATGTCACGGACACGGTCGTTACGTTCAGGACAACGTTGAAAAAATTGGAAATGAAATGAAATTAACTCGTATTAGAAGCATCTGAATAAAATGCTATCGAAAGGATGACCATAGAGTGTATTTAAAAAAAATTATTTATGATTTTTATTAGTCTTGTTTCCTGCAAGTTCTTTGTGACATATCCAAACCTTGTGACATAGTCATTGGCTACACTCTTACCAAATATAAAAAATTGCTTGTTTCATCTGCCTCCCAACGGATTATTCTAATTCCTCTGTGGTGCACTTTTGAATGTCCCGTTTTGGTGTCCATCTTTTATGTAAATTACAGTGTAATTTAATATTCACAATGGGAATATTGCTTTGATGCACACACACACGCACGCACGCACGTACGCACGCACGTACACACGCACGCATGCATGCACATACACACAAACTCACCATATGCAACATATGTTGACCTATGTTTACAAAACTAGTCTTCTTTCTGACATAACAACCCGTTTGATTGAAGCTTTGCTTTGGTTCTGTGTATACCGGCAGAGCTAAATACATCACGCGGTAGAATAGATTACCCGATTTCATAGAACTGTGAATGCGTTTATCGGTCGAGCTGGTCAACATGTCCGCCAGTTAACCGGAAAAATTACAAGAATCTCCCACTTTTAGAACACATTATGAGTAAACCACTGGCGTGATATTCTTGATTTTAGTTGTACGTTGTTAGTTTGTATTATCTCTTCTATGTGGATAGCCCCGAAACCACGACTTTTGTTTCTCTTGAAAGACAAGTGCTATGATTATCCGAATGACATATTGAGCATGCTTCGGCAACGTAAGATTCATCTAGTTATTTACTAATACAACATACAGGAGTTTTTCATCATTTTCGAATCGCACCCGTCAATATCAACACATATTTTAATGTATATTTAAATCAATGAATACACTAATCGCATGTTTTTTTATCCATGGCATTTGATATTTTTTCTATCAATTCCATTACTCCGTGTGCCGTAGATATTTCATGAAAGCATTATTCATAATACGTATTTAATTATTATTGTATTCCGTGCGGCCTATCACAACAACATTATGTCGTTTTGTATACGTTTCGAGCCTCCAGACTTGTTGCCAAGTCACAGACTGGCAAGTCAAGTCCATTTTCGAGTCATCTCTCTAGTCAACTGGCTAGTCGTGGAAATGACTCGAGGCAGCCGCTACGACTCGAGGCAGCCGCTACGACTCGAGGCAGCCCCTACGACTCGAGGCAGCCCCTACGACTCGAGGCAGCCCCTACGACTCGAGGCAGCCCCTACGACTCGAGGCAGCCCCTACGACTCGAGTCAACAAGTCTGCTCACGAAATATTAATGTATTAACCTAGTTCTTCTTGGAATGACGAAAACTGTAGCAGAGTGATTATGTTCTTTGACGAGTTACGTATGTCTGGTTGTGTAATTTTAATGACGTATTATCGCGTATTCGGGAATAGAACTGTCATAAAATACAAAAACAGATTATGTCAATGGCGATAATACTAAGTTGGAAGGGTTCATGAATGATTGCGGATGGGTCATGTGTAATAATCATCAATCAATTTGCAACGGCTTGTGCTTTTACTAATAATAACTTTAAATGTGTTTTGCTGAATATAATTGTAGTTTATAGTCACGGATGAGTCAAAATGCTACATCATTTGACAAAAATAAATATAATAATACCTTAAACACCGTCATACACGTAGAACCGTGTGTCCTATAACACGTAGAACCGTGTGTCCTATAACACGTAGAACCGTTTGTGCTATATTCAACATTTTATTAATGTAGACCATAGAAAGTGCCCGTATCCAAGGTGTTTGTGTAAAAAAATTATATTAAGTGTTAACATTTCCAATAAACAGAAGTTCACTGTTACATATCTTTGCCAATCATTCAGCTAGGACTGTGTATTATAAATCAAATGAAAGCGCATTGCCGCCACCCAATACCCACCCACCCACCCACCCACCCACCCACCCACCCACCACCCACCCACCCACCCACCCACCCACCCACCCACCCAAACACCACTGCAGTGAAGAAGAAGGCACCACAGGAGTACATGGACACACAGATGTAAATAATATCAGATTTTATTAGCGTGTAGATAAAATGAAAGTGAACAAAGAAAGATGTTACTCATGTTACGGCCCTTATTATATTTAGAAGACGTGTTTGCCATGAAGAATATACACATTAGACCCAGTAAACCTAATTAACATATACAACTAACTATTATATTCAAGAACCATTTACAGGCGAGTAATCCTGGATAACACAGACAGCTGGAACGTTGGAGCGATATGTCATTACATACGGATATGATAGTAATCTGGCATTCATATACCAAATGCATTGCTGTTTGTTATATGAATAACAACTTTAACATACATTTCTCTCGTAAATATTACGGCTAAAAGAATGAATCCAACAGCAAATACTAACAAACAAGACACAAACATCGGTGACTTTAGCGCAAATCTTCTCAGACTATCCTCTCGGAATAACATAATTGACACTGGTGCCACATACATGCACCCATTATGTGTGCTGATGTAGACCATTTAATGATCCTTGTTTTGTTTTAGTTTCACGTCTTGTGGAATACCAGAAGCTGGATGAAAACCCCACCTGCCAAGCTATACATGATGGAAAACTGTCTGAAACCTTTGAAGCATAGACTGGCGTAAGGCAGGGTTGCATTCTATCACCATTAATTTGTATCATGGTGATAGACTGGATACTGAAGGAAACTGTGAAACAGAGCCAAAACGACACCCAGTAGATATTCAATAAGAAGTTTGATGACCGAGACTTTGCAGACGGTGTTTGTTTGCTATCACATGCACATAAAAACAGACGCAGAAGAGACAGCTGATTGAAACAGGATGCAAATGAGAAAGGCAGGAGAATAAAATTACTGTACTGAATACAACACTTCTGAAAGTGAACACAACATAATATGGCAAAGTACCAAAAAAATATACATAGGAAAACAAATTTACCTATCCAAGCAATGTAATGACAGACAAAGGAAGAACTGATGAGGATGTCAGATGTAGGAATGGAAAAGCCAGGCATGCATTCGCCACCTTAAAGACACTATGGAAAACACCATCCTTCTCACCAAGAACTAACGATGGAATTTTCAATCACCATCATCAGGTGCCGTGTCTGTTGCAGGCGTAGGCGTTCATGATCGTCCATGTCCCACCATCACAGGTGTCTTGTAACAGTTCAGTTGTGCTATTTCCTAGCCAGGCTGCTACACCATCGAGTGTGTTGAAGATGTCTAAGTTTTCTCTTTCTCGTCACGTGGCCTAGACGTTATGCTCATCTGTTCAATACCAATGTGAAAAGCGTGTTGCTGTATGGCTCTGAGACATGGAGAGGGTTCCAATGCAACCATAAGAAACCTACAAACCGTCCGCAAACAAGATCGCAAGCACAGTGTTCACGAGGAGGACCAACACAGATCAACATAGACCAACACAGATCAACACAGACCAACACAGATCAACACAGACCAACACAGACCAACACAGATCAACACAGATCAACACAGACCAACACAGATCAACACAGACCAACACAGACCAACACAGATCAACACAGACCAACACAGATCAACACAGACCAACACAGATCAACACAGACCAACACAGATCAACACAGACCAACACAGATCAACACAGACCAACACAGCATCAGGCAAGAAATCAAGGCAGTAAATGGATCTTGGTAGCACACATCTCCCTCCCGGAAAATAACCACCAATGTCACGAGACATGGAATCCTCAATGGAAAGGAAAACCGGGAAAACCAAAACATATATGTGGAGGAGTACAGTCAGTGAAGAAATTACGAAGTTTGGCACCACATGAAAAGAGATGGTTCTTGTGCTCTCAAGTTTGAGCGAAGAATATCAAGTAAGTAAGCGAGCCAGCCAGCCAGCCAGCCAGCCAGCCAGCCAGTCAGTATAAGTAAGAATGTAAGTTAACCAACATCGTAACTTATTGAGTACCGTTTAAAGTAAAAAATAAAATAAAAATCTGTGTGATCTTTATGGAAGTGGTTGCTACGCGATGACAGGTCAAAACCAGGCAATGTTACATATTCTGCTCGCTGACAGACGCCATTAGTAGCGCGTCAAGCATCTGCCAGATCAACCTAATCCACATATTGTTCTCGGTGGAATTACTTTCCCATTTGTTTTTGTTGCAAAGACAAATGTCCAACAGCGTAACACTGCAGCGGCCACTTTAGTTAGCTTGACGGCCCGGTTACAAGGCAAACATTCACGTAATGGATCTGACAACTGCGAATTCAAACACTAGACGATGCCGTTGTTACGACGTGCTCGCCTTATGTTGCAGGAAATGCACACGCCTACCACCGTGATGAGCAGAAGCACACCAGCGACTCCACCTATGATGAACGGAAGTACCGGTAGTGAAGCTCAGGCTCTTGTCGCTTGCTATCAGTACCAAGGGGCAGACGGCAGACATGACGCTGCATCACCAGTTAGTGACACATTTTGCAAACTGTCAATAAACATATTAACGTATTAATATATCTCTACCGGATTAGGCATGTCGACGTTATGTGGCATAGTGAGCTGCTGTTATATGTGACAAGTAAACAATATTTGAAAACTGTAGGACTTTGATGACCTCTACGCAGAGACTGGCGAATCTAACCCTAACTCTGGTTCCAATACAAGCAGGTGACCTAGATTAAGTTCTGATTAAGCGTTGTCGCTGTTCTGAAGCTACCGATTTTTGCAACGATAGAAAACACAGACGGCTGCGACCACAATAAACAAAACTAGTATAACGACTCTACCAACGATGTACAGTAGAGTTGATGTATCGATTGATGACCCAGTTGCTGTCTTAGATGTTGTCGTTGTTGTCGTTGCTGTTGTTACTGTCGTTGCTGTCGTTGCTGTCGTTGCTGTCGTTGCTGTCGTTGCTGTCGTTGCTGTCGTTGCTGGCGTTACGGTCGTTGCCGGTGGTATATAAACCAAGGCGGCAGGCATGACGTTGGATACGTCGCTGATTCTTGACGCGCTGTAGTTGACCTTAAGGCCGAAGAACAAGGTCTTGTCCTTGTAGGCGGCGGGGAAACGTATCACGAACGTCTCGTGTTCGGAGGCGTTCGCGGGTGAGTTCAACTTTCCGGACATAACGTCACTCTCACCGAGTTGGGTGGCGTTCTCGAAGGAGTGTCGCAACACTTTGATATTGGAGCTGTAGCGGATGTCGTAGGACGACGCTGGGAAACAAAAACGTAATGGCGTCAGGAAAACTCAAATGTCGAACTCAGGTAAAATGTATACTACTACGCACGCACACAGACTAGGTACCGGACATGTCACACGTACGCACGCACGCACGCACGCACGCACGCACGCACGCACGCACGCACGCACGCGCGCACGCACGCACGCGCGCGCGCACGCACGCACGCACGCACGAACGCACACCCGCACGACCTCACACTTTTGTCCATATGCGTAGTTGCGTGTCGAAAATATTTTTGTTTGATCCACCTAATATATAATATAATAATATGTACACCATAATTTCTTGCGTGAGGGTCATACTACAAGCCTACCTATTTTCTGCTCTTCGAAGTCTCCCACGGCCGTCCATTGGAGGGTCACTGTCTTTTCCTCGTATGACGTCTCAATGACTTTCAGGTCCTTCACTTTGCCTGGCGGAAAGGGATAGAGCTCCCTCAGATCCGGGTGACTCAAGCGGTTGGACACCTTGATGAGTCCAGCGGCGGCCGTACGCTCGAATGATTGTACATCTTCGTAGGTCGGGCCCGAAGCTTCTAGGCGGGCGACAAATAAATATACGTTAGTTATTTGTCATATATTTTGTTTTGTTATTGTCAAACAAAGGAAATATCAGTTCATTATTATAGCACGCACGAACGCACGCACGTCCATTGGTCGCAATATTGTTCATGTTCAAGCGTTCTCTGTTTGTCACAGTTATATGAATACGATTATTAGGCACTAGTTAAATACTAGGAAACGTAAATGTGGTACTGCTAGTTTAAAACGTGAAGCCACTAAGAAAATTTATATTTCCTCATAACGAATCTCTGCTGCAATCAGTGTTCTATAATTTATCAATCAAGTTATTACAAATTATGTTCACTACACGGTGTTAAATTAATTATTACGATTAACTGATGTTTTTTCGTCACAAAAGGTAGCACAGGCGCCCCGTTTAACTGTTTTTTTATATATGGTTCGTATCTATCAAGAGGAAATATATATATATATATATGCCACTCAAAGATTACAAACATACGAAGCTCGATAACGCATGATTTCCATGTTCGTCTTGTTCGAAGCTGTTGATTAAAACATGGATTTAAAAAAAGTTCTTTAAAAGCCAAAAATTAGAAACGCTAAACGTAAACGTTAGCACATTTAAGCGATTTGTGCCTTCAAACGGATTGTTTAATACCACACTGTCTAAATCTGAAACAAAATAATTGGAAATTATATTATTAGCACGTTTTATGAAATTGCACCATACGCGTGCATCACCTACTTCCGTTAACGGCGGTAGGGAGACGGAACGCTCGGCTTCCTCCGCCAGTCTGGATTCTTGCCGTGCCATGGGCGGCCGTCGCTCGCACTCTCACCGGGTAGTTGCCATCTAGGGGGAAGTTGAAGAGGAAGGTCGTGTAGTACCCGTCTCCCCTCACTGCGTCAACGCCTGCAGCAAATGCATGGTTACAAAACAATTGCAACGTACTACTGTCATGATCGATCGACCGATCGATCTGCAGAGAGGCGCACTATATCATCCATAAACGGTCACAACTAAATAAAAGAGCACAAATCACGTATCATTTAGTATAATATTCTAAATTGTATCAAGTCTGTAAACTTCAAAATGAAACTTACCTAACCCGCCATCATTCATCTGTCTCCATGGCATCGACCCGGCCTGAACTTCGACCTTTGCCCCAATTACA
Source organism: Lamellibrachia columna (assembly GCA_963662155.1). Classification (NCBI taxonomy): domain Eukaryota; kingdom Metazoa; phylum Annelida; class Polychaeta; order Sabellida; family Siboglinidae; genus Lamellibrachia; species Lamellibrachia columna. Next base: position 44,525,872 of record OY759264.1, on the reverse strand, counting down.
GGTGCGTAACCTCTTTTCACCTCGGCCGTCACGATTAACTTGAAAGTAGTCTCATCTGAAAGTGGACGTTAGAGTTAGACAACCCAACAAACACACACACACACACACACACACACACACACACACACACACACACACACACACACACACACACACACACACACACACACACACACACACACACACACACACACACACACACACACACACACACACACACACACACACACACACACACACACACACACACACACACACACACACACACACACACACACACACACACACACACACACACACACACACACACACACACTCACGCACGCACGCACGCTCACGCACGCACACTCACGCACGCACGCACGCACGCACGCACACACACACACACACACACTCACACACACACACACACACACACACACACACACACACACACACACACACACACATGTACACACACTCACTCGCACACACGCACGCACGCACGCACGCACGCACGACGAGAGGAGGTGGTCGTGGTGTTGAACTACTCACCGTTGTAGTTGAGTTGTTGGTGACTGAGAGACACCGCCGTCTTGATCGGGTAAGAATCGTCAGATGGGGCCTTGGATGTGACAAGGAGTTGTGTGACAACATTCGTAATGGTTGGATTGTCCAGCACCACCGTCCATCGACCAGCCTACGAGCGTCAGCAAGCTTGTTGTCAATGTGAAATCACATTGAAGTGATGCACGGCATTTGTTAATCAAACGAACCCGCTTATCTGGTGTGTGATAGCATGGACAAAGTATATGCGCTCCATCTCAACAGACAGTAACATTGAAAAAGAAATCTCCACAAAGATCGGTGTGACATCACAACCCTTCAACAGACTCATCAACATGTGGAAATTCACTACTCTCCACATCAAGACCAAACTGGAAATATACAGATCCAACGTCCGCTCAATACTACTGTATACTTCGGAAACACGTGGGACCAACAAGAAGATCGAGAGCTGACCCAGAGATTTTGAGAGAAGGTGCCTCAGACGCATCCTAAGAATACGCTGGGAGTAGCGAGTGACCAACAAGGAAATCTCCGAACATGTTCTCCGCTATGGGAGAAAAAACGAAGCTGGCTTGGAAGACTTGGGATGAACTCAGTTGGCTCACCCAAGACCTCGCCGGCTGGAGGAGATTCGTTGACGACCTGTGCTCGAGAGGGTGCGAAGGGATTGAGTGAGTGAGTGATTCCCAATAACAGCATTACGTGGGTGCATTAAAATAACCGCTTACAGAAAACAATTGTTATAAATATGACGGCATTATAATTATTGATGCAGTAACGGGGAAGACGTTTCGACCGCAGTGGTGTAAGACCGTTTGATGGCGCCACTGTACACATAGAAGCAAAATCTGACAGGACTATGTCCGACCTGTTATTGGAGGATTGTGGCAGAATAAACATTTTACAAGGTTATATAAAAATTATCATTAATGTGTTTACCTCATTCGTATTATTCAGCGATATCGTCATTTGTTTGGTGGCGTCGTTACTATGACCTGTGTAGTTCTGTCCTGTCGGTGACGTCACCACGACATACAGCGGGAAGGTAGTTCCTACATACGAGAATACGAACTCTGTGTCTCGACCAACGCTTGAATCGATGGATACGTATTTTATCACCACACTACCCGCGTCGACCGTCACTGGTTGAAGGAACACCTAGAAACCAAAACAACATGCATTTATGCTTGAAGGGAAGTTGAAACAATGTAGGTATTATATGGTTGTCCTCAAGAGCTGTTAATAATTGATAGCGTATACAAGCGAGCAAGACATATCTGTTTCTATTTACTCAATTACCACGTTTATCATGGTATATAATGCCATTTTCACAATGTTGTGTCATCTTTTCAGAGTACTGTCAGTTGGTTTGAGTTCACAGAAGCAATAATTCTCCTTAGCAAACTGACTCCAGCAATTTCATTATTAAAGACATGGACCAAACCATCACTATGGTTAGACCAAGTGAATGCAGGCGTCGGTTAGTCGGTCGATTGGTCAGTCTGAAGCACTGTGATTGTCTATCGCGTGTGAGTGTGTGTATCTGCGTGATCCGGGTGCAGGCGTAGTACATATTATGCAACGCACACAGAACATTATTGCTAAGAAACCATTATACAAACACTTGACGCAAGTACAATTTCACAATCCTACTACCTGTGCATCATATTCGCATCATCGAGACATTTCCCCATGGGCGGGCCTATCTAGAAAGCACCTTCGTTAGTGCAACAATACTTTACATTTACTTTTAAGAACATAATATTGTCAGGTCGATGGCGATTCCGACAGATGGCGGTATTGAGAATACTTCATCCGCTACGTGGCGACACAGAGGAAAACCAACCTCAACGGGAGCGGCTCCTGGCGCAGCCGAATCGTCGCCAGTAACGGAAGATCTGAAGGCACTCAACAGTTCTGTCGACACAGACAATCCGGAATCGTAGAAAGATCTGCCGTTAGTGTCGGCGGCTAACTGGATCATTCCATTGGTGGCTTCATTAGTGAGCAGAACCGTGTGGACAACGACACCCTTGCTTACTAAACCCGGGGTTACGTCACTCATAGTAGGGTAGTCATTACTCTCCTTTCCGTCGCTGACAAGTATCAAGATCCCACCACCAGCGGAGTCACCGTTACCCTTGAGCACCTGTCAAAGAATTGCAATTAGACAGTATAACTCATTTACCTCTTCATTACATATGCTTGCTATGATACTTGATGAGATACTCCCTTTACAGCTGATCGCAGCTAACCTGGGAGGTAGTATAGTGAGTTTAGATATATCTTCCGAAAGACACGGGCAAATTGGGGTGAACGAAACTGCCCAAATTTCGAAACGGCAGCAGGTGGTGTCGAACCCCGGTCACTTCGACCGAAAGCCCGATGCTCTACCACACGAACACCGCGCGATGCAATTCACAAAGACAATTTAATGACCGATATGAGACCAGAGAGTGCACCACAAACAAATTGGTAAATTTGCCCTGCTGATTACTACAACTTGCCCAACATCGGCGTAAATTGTAGTACATTAAGAGACTTCATAACATTTCTCAATGCGCAAATGCGTTTTGTATTAAGCATTTACTGATACACCTGCTATATGCGGGATATGCTCGGTCGGTCCTCCTGGCAACACGTTTCGATCCAATAACAGTCTGAACCGCAATCCTAACATATGGTGTTTTTGTTACTAGCCCCGGTCTTCCCTACCTTCTTATGCATATCAGTTACCTTAACGCCTTGTAGTAGTCCAATTCCGATGTTGGTGCCTCCACCAGTGGACGTTGGTAGTCTAACCACCAATTGCTCCCTCGCGCTCTCAGAAGTGATCTCCGTGAGAGACGCCACGGTTAGGGCACTGCTGCTGAAGGTCACGAGCCCGACTGAATATCCAGTGGGAACGGCTTTCAGCAGAAATTCAGCAACTGTCTGTCGCAATCTGTCTATCCGGGTGACCTAGAAACACATGACTGGCGAAAGTATATGATATTTCAAAATATTAATATTTCAATGTGTATCATTTGAAAAGGTTTCGTTGGAATTCCTAACGAATATCATTAGCGACTTGAAAATGGGTGTTACTATGCTACACATATCATAATGTATTTGTAAGAGGTGCAAATTACATACAAGTTTACACACTCTTCCACGCTCCACTTCCACACATTTCCCCTGATTCGTCTACACACCCATTTTGTTGTCTGCATGTGTAGTATAGTTCAAGTAATATGCGCAGTAGGTAACTTACGAAAGTATGAATAGCATTATGCAATAGTATATAGAGCCGAACCACATTTGCCATTTTATCACCGAATTTTTACTGGATCCTGTTAGAAAAAAATGCAATACTTTTTCCGATGTTTTCACCGAAAGTGAATAATAAATTTGTGTGAACGAACTAGCATGTGATACTAGTGATACTAGTGATACTATATAGGTTAAGTTTTTTTACGACACGAGACGAGCGAAAAAATCGAACTGAAGAAGGACCTTTAACACCAGATGACAATTTAAAGTCGAAAATTACCCGGTTGGTGATTGAACTTTGGTAATACGTCACACGTCATTGTCCAACTTTGGTAATACGTCACACGTCATTGTCCAACTTTGGTAATACGTCACACGTCATTGTCCAACTTTGGTAATACGTCACACGTCATTGTCCAACTTTGGTAATACGTCACACGTCATTGTCCAACTTTGGTAATACGTCACACGTCATTGTCCAACTTTCACCATTGTTCGACCACGATTAGCATCGCTTAAGTCGCTTTCACAGCGGATTCATCAACGTCTTTTCGACGTGTCGAAGCCAAAGCTACTTCAAAAAGACGTATGTTGCAGTTAACGCGCTGGGTGCGTCAACCTGACTGAATAACATTGCTTAAATGTTGTACTAACACAAATCTAAGTAACAAATTAGCCTTAAACCTTATAACGATCAAATTACCCCTGCATTGTTCTTAGAACTCATGCTTCCGGACACGTCCATCACAATCACTATTCGCTTATTCTTCGCTTGGACGATGCGGAATGTGGGATCAGCCTTCTGGGATCTATCGATGGCGGGACTGTTTCCTGTAGCACAATATTAATACATGGATGACTCTTACTTGTATATATGTCTGTGTACACGCACGCACGCACGCACGCACGCACGCACGCACGCACGCACGCACGCACGCACGCACGCACGCACGCACGCACCCCCTCCACATACACGCACGCACGCACGCACGCACGCACGCACGCACGCACGCACGCACGCACGCACGCACGCACGCACGCACGCACACACACACACACACACACACACACACACACACACACACACACACACACTAACCATCTTTGAAGTCTTCGTGGTCACGCATGACCTCCCAGGCGCTCCTGCCGTTGCACAGATCGTTGTGAATGTTCGGAGCTTCGTCGTTGTGCAGCGTGGTCGGGTTAGTCTCATCGTTGTCACAGAACGTCCACACCTGACATAAAGCAACGACAAATAAGAAAAATAAACGAATAAGAACGGGAAGATGTAAAGTGGTAGCTAAGTTATCGTGTAACCGAGCAAGTGAACAGACGAGTGTGTGAGTCCAACGGGTATCATCTTTAGTAAATCAGCTACTACCAAGAAGAACTATAAAGAAACTATAAAGAAAAGTCACGGATATAAATAACACACGCGAATTATGACCCAGTCATATTTTGTTATTTATCTATACTATAAAAAAGAGTTGTGGTTGTATTTGCTGAAGTTCCATCATATCTCCGTCAGTTTCGCATTCACGGGGCTGACATTATGTAGGCGAGTTCGGGGATTCATAGGGATTGTTAGTATATTTTTAGTTTTTAGAAATTCCCCGGTGTGGAGGGCTTGGGCATTAAAACATTAACAGAGCTGTAGCGAAAGTTGCGATGGTTGAATAATTGTTTTTTGTAAGTAGTCGTGAAGATAACAATGACGCCTATGGATATGTCTGTGGACGTAACCAGCTATTTTTAATGCATTTCAAGTTATTGCAGTTTCCTGACGAGGTTGGCTGCTAGTATGGTGCACAGCCCACGGCATGGTGCCACTAGTATGGTGCACAGCCCACCGCATGGCGCCACTAGTATGGTGCACAGCCCACCGCATGGCGCCACTAGTGTGGTGCACAGCCCACCGCATGGCGCCACTAGTGTGGTGCACAGCCCATCGCATGGCGTCACTTTTAAAACATTTAGAGGAGGATTCAGGTTATGCAGCCGTTGACATTTCCATGCACCTAATAGTGGTGCCGATTGGGTATTTCCAAACATTTCCAAAAAGTATTACAACTCCTGCCTGGTGTCGCAGATGAACTCGCCCGAGGCGTCGCAGATGAACTCGCCCGAGGCGCCCGAAGGCGAGTTCAAGACGTCTAAGAGGAGTAGCCATAACATAACATAACATAACATAACATAACATAACATAACATAACATACCACAACACAACACAACACAACACAACACAACACAACACAACACAACACAACACAACACAACACAACACAACACAACACAACACAACACAACACAACACAACACAACACAACACAACACAACACAACACAACACAACACAACAAAGATTGTTGATGCCCATAGACGGGACTGTAAGTACGTACGGCTGCCCCTCCCCTGCAAAGCCAGGTAACTCGGCTAGATTTAAATCAAATCAAAATCAAATCAAGTTCATTTAGACACCGCATATCTCTGAAAATAGAATTAGGGGTGTTTACAATAAAATAAATAAGTAAAATAAATAAATTAATTAATTAATAAAATATATTACATTAGTTAATATAATTATTACAATACAGGCATTACATGAGATAACACATATATACATATGTTACATGTACATATATACATATACATACATACACATGCATACACATACATACATACACACATACACAGATTTACTATAAAGTTAAGGTTAGTACATTTGTAATTATAAATTCAGCAACACGACCTTTTCGACAGTATGTAACCTCGATGGTAACAACAGTAATTCATACTGGAGCGTGGGACAATTATAACAATGTTTTGTTATAATAATCAATAAACTAATCAACTTACACCTGTGACGTTGTGGTAAAACATTAGCGACGCCTGCACACCAGCGTCGATGTCCGGTTTGAAGTAACACGTGCGTGTCGGTAGTCCGGTGGTCCTATTGAGTGTGCAGACATCCCCAGTGACGGTGTCAACATGGCTGCCCTTCATGTACTTGCCGCACTTTACTGCTGCCACCTCGCGGTCAGAATCGTGATAGAACCGCGGGTAGCCATCAACGGGATACTCGTCCCGCAGTCCCCAGCGCAAGTGTCCCCACTCGTGGACGATTGTCGGCCCTACCAGGATGCAAATATATGTATATATATATATATATATATATATATATTATATTATAATATTGTTTGTGTAGCAATGGCAACAATATATACTGTTGTCGTTATCAGTTTCGTCATTATTAGTTTTTTTAATGTTTATCAATCTACACAAAATGAACAATGCATTTGGTAATGCAA